>SRHC01003781.1:124303-204802 GCA_004794325.1 Pomacea maculata | reverse complement strand
TTATATATATATAAATTTAAATATAATAAAATAATATGTTTATATATATATAAATAGAAAGAAGCACAGGGCACTTTTAAAAAATAGGTACATGGAAAGTTTGTACAGAAAGTTATCAATGGTTTATAAAAAAATATAAACATTAAAAAAATAGCCATCAATTAGTTTTCCTTTTCTTACTGACCAGTCTTCACAAAAAGGTTCGACTGTCTCGCACGTGCCCTACCTTTCAGTGTCATGCCTTTTTATGTTAAATTCGTTGATAAAAGTGAAACGAATGGAGGAGGTTACTAGTTAAACATAGTAAGCAGGTTACTGGCTCAGCATACTCAACAGGTTACTGGTTAAACTTATTAAGCAGATGACTGGGTAGACATCCTGAACAGATCACTTAAAGTTACATTTTCACAAAATCTTACCAAATATGGGAAAACTGCTACACAATATGGCAGTACTCACTCATCTGTTGGTTCTGGGTGACACATGAAAGCTATATTTCTGTAAGTACTCAGAGAGAGAAAATTGCTGAACAGCCACTGCATGGCATCATCTTGAAATCAAGGTTCTTTTTAATTTCCTGATGGTTGGGTTAAGATGTAAAAGTAACATGATCAGCAACTATTTTCCTTGGAGCTAGGATAATAACAACAATCTGCCAGCCTTTGCACTGGCTCTATTATTTTACATCTCTGACCAGTTTTCAAGACGGTCTACTCAACATCAGGAAAAAACAATGTTCAGACATTTGATTCCTTTCCTGATAATAAAATATTTTCCTCGCAACATTTTCCGCTCTCAAATATGCCTAAGAACAACAACAGTATAATTTAGACACCATACTGAACTTAGTGTTTAAGAAGCTGTCATAAAAATGTATTCCTATGCTGAGAACTCATAAAGAGTATTTATACACGATTATTAAACTGTTATAGTCTATAGAATCTTCAACAATATAAAAAGTCTGCTTATAAACAACTACATAACTATTGCCCTAAACTGAAAATAAAACAGTAGAAAGTACTGGCATACACTAACATTTAAAGATGTGGTACACAAGCTAACAAATGTCAGTACTGGTAAGTAGACAATGTGACAGGTTCAGAACACAATACACCTTAGTGTCCTGTATTGGTTGTAACAAATAACGAGCGATATTTCTTTATATTGTCGTGGTTACATTTTAAAATGTCATCCAAAACTGGAATAAGTAGTTTGGCAGTGAAATGAATACAACACAAGCGCACACAGAAATCTTTGATTGTTGAAACTGGCTCGTCAGTGTTATTTTTGAGGACGCCCTTTTCAATAACAATTCAAACGACAGGTGTGAAAGTGGTAGACTGGTCACATGTTTTGGTACACACTGTCTTGCCGCTTGTACTCCTGTACAGCCTGGTAGCAATACCGATACTGCATCTGTTAAAACATCATCAACATGTTAACAGAGAATATCCTCATCTTTTTATACAAGAAATCTTTATATTTGAAGGCTTTTATTTCAACTGAGATTAACCGAGAAAATAGACAGGGGACGACTTTCTGTAAAAATAAAATCATCAAGAATAATAGTAAAAGAAAAAGTTCTTTCTCAAAGTGTTTAGTAACTGTGTTACCAATTATCGTGATCAATCTTATGTTGTGAAGGACACATTACCTCGGTAGTGAAGGCCTTTGGTCTGACGGTTTGAACCTGTCGCACAGGCAGGTAGACATCAACCTCCTGGTCAATCCTTGCCCGGTTGATGATGTCATACAGAGCACAGAACATCCCGCTTCTGGTCACACCGTCACTGAAATATAATTGTTGTTGTATAGTTTACACGTGTTAGTGTACAGTAACTTACTAGTTACTAGCAAAAGTGGGTAGGAAAGATATCGAGCCTACTGAGAAAAGAAAATAAATCAAATGGGATGAAATCATATTTTACTTGATAAGCAATATAAATGCATTGTAAACAAGCTTAAAATTTTGTTTAGAAATTTTATAAAAATAAACACAAAGGTCTTAATGGCCGTAGGGCGGTAATTCAAGGACTTTCTGACTATTGTCTTCCTAGAGCATGCTAAATTCTTTGATGAACAAAGGCTGTGCATGAGTCAACATTTTTGACTGATGCACAACACTAATTTTCTATTGGGTAGTTGGACGCTTTGAATCATCCAACTGCTACTCGAACATTAACAACTTTATCCACAGGGCAACGGACCATTTACCGACTTTGAGATGGCAATAGCATTCAAACGATCATTTTCTCGTGTCATTCATAAAGTCCAAGTAAAGCTGACCTGCACTGCACAACTACAGGTGAGGTGTCCTCTTCAACATGCCATGATTCCAGAGTGTCGATCAGATGGAGAATGTCTGAGATTTTACCTGGGACTTGGCCTGCCCAGTCATCGTAGTACAGAACTCGAACACTTCTATCCGTCGATTCCTTTGTTGTAAAAGAAAGAATGGGTACTGTTTAAGGTCGTTAATAAAAGATCTGATATGTATACTATAACATTTTTTGAAAAAAGAACAGCCATAATGAGAAACAAAAGATAGGCACGAGGCAGCAAAAAGAAAAAACACTGATTTGAACTAAGCATACTGTTGGCATCATCATCAACATCATCTTTCAAAGTGCACCAAGCTCAAGTGCCCTCAGACAACATTAGTAACACACGCTTACATGTATAAAACGAGAAAGGCGAGAAAGAAAATGAAGTGCAACTGAAGGAGGTTTTTTTTCTAGAACCACTGGAACTAGTTGTAGAACCATAAATTGTAAGACAATAAATAGCGTTCAATGAGAACCTTTGTGGTGAGGGACAGGTCATAACAGGTCAGGTGATCTCCAAGTGTAGCAGTGGATGTTAGGCCGATGGTGTGCTGCTTAGTTTTCAAAGGATCTTGCTCTGTCTCAGGCCAGTAACGGCAGTAGTTCTGATGAAATCATATAAAAATACTTTGACTCATACCGAAATTTTTACGAAAAACGAATATTTGGGCTGAAAGTGCAAAGTAGTAGGGAAAGTGGTATTTGCTTCTGTTGACGGGAATAAAAATAAACCAAAAAGTAAACTTATTACTTCCTCAGACAAAATATAATAAATCAATGAACAGTTGTAATACATAAATATACAAACATGAATTATTCATGAAAACAGCTATGTGAAAGTCGACATTATAGTAAATGACTACTCACCTTGACCGATTTCTTCTGGTCTTTGTGTCCAAGAGAAACAACAGTGTTGATGTTCCATCCGTCAATCAGACGCCACATGTCCACCACGGTGTCCGGCAAAGGAAGCTGAGTCAGGATCAGCCCTCGTCTCTTCCTAAGCGACTGCAAAAATAATTAGTAATTAAATGCACTTCATTGTTTAAATGTTTCATAGACCACTCGTTGCTTTTTAATGATTATTTTTCTTCGAATATTTATATTTTAGCTTTTCCAATTCGCGGTCTGTCATATGTGTACCTAAGAAAACTTCTTCTCACCACAGAAGAAAGTGAGTTTGGAAATGTTTACTAAACATGTAGCTGAATAAACAGAAGGCCTAGGTTTAGGCCAGTAAACAGCTGCCTCACACCGATGAAAGTCGGTTTGTGTGAAAACCAGATAAAAATTAACGACAAGCACCCACCGACATGTAGACGGCGTTGATGTACTGATTTCTACCAGGCATGTGACCCGGGATGTAAACCAAATGTCCATCATCTGCAAATTCAGAAAGAGCACATAAATACCCGTACACATCACATCTGCGTATAACGATCTCTGTCCTTTCATGATTATCTTTTTCGTTCCATTTCTTTCATTCGCTCTTCTCTATCTTTTTTTCCTTCCTCTTTATGTTTTTCTTATTGAGAACATGCTTAAGTCCCCACCATTAAAGACAGCTTCACCTTTTCTTCACAGTCCTACTGGATAAATTTATACGATGAAACATAAAAATTGAACTATAGCCAATATCCACAAAATGAGCGCCTCCAAAAGAAGTATGATCAAATTCGTGTTCAGCACACCAAGATGCTAACTGTTTACTACTTTTAAAAGTCAGTGATAATTACAATGTTGACCAGTGTAATGTAAAGTAAAGATTTCTCTTTTTATCGTTTGAAGATTACAGACTTTTACCTGGCAGTGACTCCCTGTTACGGTTTTTAGGCATGTTCTCTTTAGAGGCAGCGGCTGTGTACTTTGGTCTTGGCACGAACAAACCCATTTGGCTCAAGATCTGAAATAGGTGCAATACTTGTTTTTAAACATCTTCTTCAGGCAAACAGAAAAAATATACATTAACCTAGCCCAGCAAATAATCTTTAAACAAGTAATGTAGATGGACAAAGAGAAAATTAGCAAATTTCATTTATCTGTAGAGGTTTAAATGTTGACTCGCCTTAAACTCCTTATCTACTTTTGACTTTGTGTTGATGTCAATAGTGTCAGGAAATATGTTGTCAAACAGTTCAAAGTTTATTCTGGTTGCACGGCTGCTGTATTCTTCGAGGATCGCCTCGTGGAGGAACTTATACTGAGCCTGCAAGTGATACAAACCAACAACAACTCATTACGAAGATCATGCTTTCATTAGCGATAGTCGTGGTCTTCTCTTTCACCAATACGAATGATATCACAAAATGAAAATAAAGTAAGAAATAGTACAAGACGCCACCTGACCTCAGTCTGGACCATGAGTGTTCTGTCTTCACGTAGTCCGCTGACGATGTCCTTGACATTCACGTCCCGCCCACGTGACCTCAAGTCGGACGCGATGTCTAAGGCGATGTATGTGCCTGTGCGTCCAACGCCGGCGCTAGGTTACAAAAAAATGGTTATATTAAATTTTGTGAAGACAACCCTTTACTGTCTATCACATAAACTACATCTAGTCATGTTTACAAATGCTTCCTTTGTAATCAAAAGAATAAAAGGCAAGGGTCATAATGGAAAAAAGACGAAAATAAAAATGAAGCAGTGCTTATTACTGAATTATAAGATAAGCAATTATGAAAGCTGGCGTGATACAAAAGACGCAAACAGGCTTTTGGGCAAACAGGAAGGCGAACTGAAATGTACAAAAATAAACAAAGTGTTGGTGCACAACACAGCAGCCGTTGGATAAATTATAAACGATGCAGGGTTTGCATTTGTAACTTTATTGACTTACTACAAATCTGGAAAATTAACCACAGACAACCCATATGGTGTAAAATACAATTATTACCTGCAGTGTACTACAGGTATGGCACCCTGTGCACGTGCCTTGACGTAGCGCCAGAAGTTGACCAACGAGAGGGTGGACGGCACCCCGTGGTCAGGCCACACCAGGTAGTGATACTGAGATACCGTCCGCTGTTCCCCGTCCTGTCCGACATCACATGCAGTGATATTAAGATGTCGTTCTCTTATATTTACCATACGAAACAATACATTTAGTTGCGATAAGTGAGATACTTTTCACTAATCAACGTATTCAGGATTTCGCGGAGCAACCCAATGATATAGTGATCTATAAATTATAGTTTCTGACATATATTTTCTTTTTTTCCCTTCTTCCTTCTTCTTTTGTTATATTAGATAAAAACTACTGTGTTTTTCGTATATAATTGTAACTATATGCTTGTGCTTGTGTTTCAGTGTCAGATACACAATCCTATAGGATCAAATTTGTCCTGCATTAAAAAAAATTAAGTACCTTTTTAGTCCCCACCACAAAGGAGCGAACGACGAAATCTGCTCTGGTGTCTGTTTTCAAGGCTGTCACTGTCACGTGACCATACGTTTTTGCATTACCGACTGGTGGCCAGTACTCTTCACACTTGTCCTAAATGATTGTCAGTAATTTCAGTAACTATTGTGCTCTTTGTAATGTATCTTCTGTTAATTAACGTCTAAATAAAAAGTATATTATATGAAAAGATACATCTCTGATAGTCAATTACAATAAATATAATAACACATATTAATTCAGACAGTATGATATATTTTATCAAATCGATGCTGAGGTGTATTAAAATTTCATATGAAGAATGAGTAAATACTCACTTTGCCGCCTTCCTTGATGTTCGTAAGCATGACGATCTGTGTGGTGTTCTCCTGCCATACCATCCACCAAAAATCATCCACTGTGTTGGATCGTGGACCTGATATCGGAAACAAGTACTGATTTGCTTTCCTTGACTTAGTGGCTGCTTTATGTGTTTCTTTTGTACAAATTTTCCGAATTTATTGCTTTGTTTAAGTTGTGATGTGCGAAACGGGGATAAGCAAACACTCTATTTTCACGCAAGTAAAAATGTGCCTATAAGCTGATTGGATGTAGTCTGTAGTGATTTGAGACCTATTTAAAAGTTGCATTGACTCTGTTAGACATATTTTTCACATGAAACATTTCAGACATAATGAAATATTCCTTTCAAAATTGTTTAAACGCAAAGCCCATGTCTCCCTTACCTTGTGTGGCGATGTATGCCTTTTCTCGTCTACACCCCTGTAAGAGAAAATGACTTAATATTTTTCTTAAAAGCTACTCAATATTTTCAATCAAATTTTGTTCAAAGAAATACATTTTGCAGTTGAAGCATACAATTTTCTTCTCTTTTTTTCGTCACTATCCACTTTTCTCCAAAACAGAAGAGCTTACTTGCCTTAATGTAACTTGCGTTGACATAATCTGTATTGTTGTCTCCTTTTGGTCTGCGAAGGACAACTCTAGAGTGGTCGTCTAACCAAAAAGATTTTAAATATTCAAAGTAGAATTTAGTCGTTATTTTAATGTTCTATTTAATATTACATTGACTTTATTGTTTAATGTACAGCAATTGATGAAATATATGTTGTTCAGATAATTGTATTTTCTATAGACACTAAAGGCGCTTATACGAATAGCAAATACATGTACCATAAATGAACTTACAAGCACACAACGCCTTGAAACGATTCTTTTTAGAGTTCTCTGGTTTGGAACCGACCTTGCAGAGATGCTGCATATCTTTCGGAAATTCCTACAAAGAAAGTTCGTATGGACTAATTTTTATTAAACAAATCATTCTCATTAGGAGCGATCTCGGGGAAATATTATTAAAAAGTGTTAATAAATTATTAATCCTGAAACATGTTATTTATTTTAGGAACAAATTTTATTTTATTTTGGTATTCTGTTTTTCTTGTTGACAAACAGCTTAATTAAGATTAACTTTTGCAGCATATTGAATAATAATTTCGAAGGACATTACCGCGAATTCTATCCCGAGTTTTCCAGATGCCAGACGGGCCAACAAAGTCTTCTGAAAATCATCGAGTATTGACGAGGATCCTATTGACCGGTAGGAGCCATAGATGTCCTCTGTGTTGTAGATATCCTCTCCTTCTTCATCGACGCCATTGACTGCTTCCTGGTCCTTTTCCTCCGACTTCGTAGGAGGATTTTGGTTCTCACCGTTTGGAGATATTTTCCAAGAGTTTTTCACTAGGTCAACGTTCTCATATAGCCTCATGTTTGCCTCATTTTCTGTCTTCGCAACTGGCTTTTGTGCTACAGGTGGCGGTTTCGAGTCTCGCTTGTTTTTGTCTTTTTTGGGAGAATTGTTTTCATTGGTTTTTTCAGCTGACTCGTTTCCATTTCCAGCCTCGCTGCTACGTGGAGAAGTTAAAGCAGAGTTGCGCTGGTCATTGGCAGGTGTTTCGTTGTTATAAACGTGTTTGTCGTCGATCGTGTCCACAAGTTTGGCATACGTCTGAGGCTTGACAGGTAGTACTGGTTTATTATCTGTCAACATGAACGACAAGTCTTGCGTACATCACATTGCCATGACAAGTGTGTATTTAATGTTTCAAGGAAAATAATAATTAAAGTACCATAAATTTCGGTCTATTAAGCACACCTGTATATATATATACTGAACCCACTAAATTATTTTAAATCTCTAGAGCTTTGGAAAAACGTCGCAGCTTCTAGTCCAAAATTTAGGAAAGGTTCATAGAAAATGTAAAAATAAAAAATACGTACTTTTTAATTTTTGTTGAACAAAATAATTTAATTACATAAGATTTCCTTTAGAATATTTTCCTGTTAAAAAAATCTGAACCGTTTTTAGAAACCTTCTTTCGTATTAAATATTCTTATTTCTTATGAATGAAAAAAGAAAACATATTTATTTACAAAAGTGGGTACAGTTAGCTTAGAAAGGTCACATAAGTGCTCTTATGTATAGTTTTTCAGGTAGCTTACCCAGTACAATAACTAAAAAAGGATAGAAAGTAACATTTGATTTGTCTCACCACTGGCAACAGTGACATTCACAAAGCCTTCTTGCGCTGATTCGTTTCCAGGGTATTCTGTCAACAGCTGGTGTTGAATGTCCTTTGGTACTTCGAATTGAGACGTTTGTGGCATACGTTGGTTTCCCTTGTACTGTCTTCGACGCCTTTCAATTTATATTAATAAAACAAAAAATACATTTCTGTGAAAAAGAAAATGGTCGTCAGGGTTTTACTGCTTTTTCATAACATCGAGGATTTTTCCAATATAAAAGACTAAGATACTAAAGAATATACTGTTTTGAGATCTCAGTCAGTCAGTCGTCCCTTTACCGTAACCTGTTCTTGGAGGGAGCAGATGGATGGACGCGGCAGCTGACAGGCCCGCCACACTTGCCTATTGTGGGCAATAGTCACTAGGTCCTTACAGGATGAGCAGTACAGTCTTTGACCTTCATAACCCAGTTCTTTCTCTGGCAACCCTCCTGATGTCCATATTTGCGTGGAGCTAAAGTCATTGGAGAAAGTGGCATCCCTAGTACCGACAGCTGCCTACCTCTTTGAATTGAACCCCGTCAATAAAGTTCTTTTTTGTGGGATCTTCACGTAAGGAACTTTTCAAGAGGTTGCATGCCATGCACGTGAAAAGATTCCTTAATCCTCTCGTGCACATAATACAGAAGTTAAATGTAACTTAGAAGGTAAAACAGTTATCAAGAGCAGTTTTCTGCAGTAATAATTGTAAGTGTCAGATGTTTGGTCAATATGATACAAATTGTAGGAAAAGGACGGAATGAAGACCGAAGGTTTATAGCTAGTAATAATTCACACTTGGAAGGCTGTCAAGAAGCAACCGTCTTAATAAACAGCCGTTAACTGATACTGTATAGTCACAAATACTTCTAAAAAAAATTTTCGAAGAAATATTACTATTACTACTAATTTTCTATACATTCCTGGCAAAAAAAATGGACAGAAATTTCTCATAAACAATGGTGTTTGTCATAACGATGATGATAATAGCATTTAATAACAATTATATTCTGTGAGGAAGCTCTTTTATACTTTTCTGTTGCCTATAGACTGCATGTATTGGAAACGTTCTGCAATTATTGCTAGTCATCCGTTTTTTGTCTTTATTTTCATGTTTATTTGAATAAAATGAAACAACCAGTGTCTGCTCAGAAATTCTGTTCGTGGTGCTAGAAAAGCTGTGCGCAGTCTTACCATACAATGACGATGAGGACAACTGCTCCAGCGACAAGTATCACAGCCACGACTGGTCCAACGATGGCACCAACAGGAGCTGGGCTGGATTCATCTCCTCTGAACTGCATTTTCTCTGAACAAAATACAGACATAATTTTGGTATTGCTCATGTTTAGTTTGATATCAGAGTATATATAATATATTTTTGCTTCAACTTGTACTGACTTAAGTTGTAGGCAGATAAAGGTAAAAGTAGTCTGATAACAGAGGTTCCAGTGCAAAGTCTTAGCTATCACCATTCTTGCTACAAGCTTGAATCTTGGTTGTGCCCAGCTACTCATAATCATTTGTTCGCGTTCCCCAAGCCTGTAGGAAACCAGGTACCCGTTTCTCTACCCACTAGGATATGTAATTTCGTTCACGATACATAGAAAGTTCTTACCTGATTCTATCCCCTTATTAACAAGTTTGCTTATTAATTATTTTTGGACTATAAAGAAGGATTCCAATTCCAACAGGATTCCAATCTTTCTCACTTTGACAAAGAGGAGGGTCCCAGTTTTGCTGACACTGACATGTCCCGCTTGTCCTGCTGCATTTGCCCTGACATCCTTCACCACAGGTGTTTTGACAGTCGTTAGACTCGTTGTAGTGATCATCAGCGCAATCTAACAAAAGTAAGTTAAAAATAGGAGGAAAATACTGCTTAAAAAAGAATGTTTGCTTATTAATCATTTTTGGGTTTTAGACAGACGTAAGGAAACGAACAGGATTCTAGTCTTTCTTACATTAACACAGAGGAGGCTGTCATCCTGGCCGACATTTATATGTACCGTTAGTGCTACATGTGCAGTCACATTTTTCCCCACAGGTGTATATACAATCGTTAGGATACACATGAGCATGCTTTACAGCCAATGAACAATTCCTGATTGTAATTTGGTACCTTTAAGGTACACAAAGGACCGCTAGAAATTTACGGAGGGATGACAATCATATAAGAAGACTGACAGACCGACACAAGAACAAATATACCGATAGAGAAAAAGGAAATAAATAAAGCTAAATTAAATACGTGTGTATTCGATCAAAGTTAATAATTAATAGGCATCACGTTGAATGTGTGCATATTAATGATTCATACAAAAGTTTAAAAGCGTACTTGTAAATAATATTTGTAAATAAAAATGGACAGACTAAAATCTGCATTCACAGCTACATGTTAAGAAGCCTTTTTTACATTCACAAAATCCATGTGAAAATATATGTTACAAACTTGTAATTTCTGTGACCTTCAAGTTTCTTCCTAAGATTGTAGCGCCTTCCTCATTTACGGGAAATATACACAAATGTTTGTTCCCTTTAATAAGGATAATTGAATTTCTAAATTGCATTTCCCCATTGGGACACGTACAAAGGCCAACAAACGAACCGATACAGACACAATAGCTGTAGAAAACATATAACACCAATATTGCATGAAGAATTGAGGATTGGAAAAATTTGTGCTTCTAACTATGGACGATATTTCTTAAAGAGAAAGGTTCTCAAGCCAGGTTTGGAGGCTTCAAAGGAAGGTACAACCTGAGAAAGAGAATTTCAGAAAAAAAGGGAAAGAAGCGTCTGCGGAATTTCTCTCTTTTGTTGCCTAACCCGGACAGGAAGGGACACAGAAGACCGAAGAATGGTAAGGTGTCAGTAGCACAGACAGGTGTGCAGGGAATAATATTCTAAAATTCGTTTTCTCCAAAAAAGATTAGATACACAGAGATGCGGAGTTGTCCTGAAGCCCTTGCAATCGTAGTAACCGGAAGGTACGTTAATATTAACAAATTCTCAGCTCCAAGGAAAAAAAATAAAAGAGGCAAAATAAAACTAATTAAAAAAGTATGTGGCAATTAAGCTGGAAAAAAACCATTGAGAGGTGCATCGTTGGATAGTTCAAGATGAAACCTTCTATTCCCAGGATTTACTTCCTATGTACGCGAAGTAAGTGGTCTGCAGATATCTACAAACATGTCTAATTTTTATTACCTTGACACAGAGGAGGCTGCCATCCTGGTCGACACTGACATGTCCCGTCAGTCCTGCTACATGTGTCGTTACATCCTCTACCACAGGTGTTGTGACAGTCGTTAGACACGCTGTAGTGACCGTTCTCACAATCTAACACATACAAAGTAATAAAGCTGACGATACAAAAGAAATTTTTATTTCTCAGGTTTGAACTGTGCAAAGATCAATGCCAAAAATAAAAAAGTTACACCATATGTATAATGTACAAACATAACATTTTTGGCATTGTGAATTTTATCGAAGATATAAAGTGAATAGCCATGTTACTGAAAGAAAATACTAAAAATGATGTACTTATGTGAAAAGAACTATTTTAATTTTTAAAAAGTGAAACTGAGGCACCTTATAAAAAACCAAATTAATTAGAGTTTCTCTTACTTTGACACAGAGGCTGGTCCCATCCTGGCTTACACTGACATGTCCCGTTAGTTTTGCTGCATGTGTCGTTACATCCTTCACCACAGGTGTTTTGACAGTCGTTAGACACGTTGTAGTGACCGTCTGAGCAATCTGTCAACACAGTTTCAAAGATGTTTTATCAACAAAGTATGCTCGTCTGTTCAACATTTTTCTGCAATTATGAACAGGTTGGCGACATAAAAGTTACCTGTCTCTGGTACATATTATAGGAGGTGGAAGACTTTTAAGTTTCTCTCCCTGTAGCTAAACAGGTGAAAGAAAAGAGATAATTTCATATATTACACAATAAGGATGTTCAGGTACGCACGCACTCGCTCGCGACCTTCTCATTCTTTCCCTAGGGACCGTTGACACCTTTCCCAGCCCGTTGGTCACGCTTGGCTGCTATAAAACCTTAAGGTTGTCTACACCATGCAACACTTCTACATTTCTAATCCATACAACATATTTCAGTTGGCCATACACACTTCCCCTTTTCTGCATAGGAGGTCTCAGGCTTGTCAACAAGCCCCCCTAAACCACAGTCGGGGCGATTGTTATTTCTCTATTATGGTTACCACAAGGCAATAAGAAACGTGAAAAATCACTAATACCTCTGTAGTAATATGGTCTGTGTTGTAAGAAAGAGTTTTGTAATCACTTCCTTCACTAAAGTAAATGCCTAATATTCTCTTTTTCAAAAGTCGATATTAAACATACCCACACACTAAATATCTAATAGTGGAATGTATATTTATCGGAACGGTTAATTCTTGTATTAGAAGCAAAGCTTTATACTTACAAACAAAATTATATTATAAACGTGTAACAATATCACTATATCTTTTAAACTGGGATAAGAAATACAAATAGAAGAAATTTTAAAATGTATAAATATAAAACCGAGCTTAATTATAAAAATGTAGCTATTATACACTTAGTAAGAACAGTTAATAACAATTAATGGTCCTTTCGGGCATAAGTACGGCTTATTGTTAGTGTTGTGGGATATGTACATCTCATATTTATACTAATGTATACTAAGCTACAATACTGCTAAAGGTATATCTTTCAAAACACACTGTACTGCTGTACTCTACATGCCTGAAGCACACACATATGAGTGAATACAAACTTCTCTTTTACCATTTTTCTCCTAAATTCAATTTGTATCAGTTCAGGGATAGTGTAGTAATGCGAATATCAATATTCAGTTCACTTTACAAGCAAAATATATTTTTTAACCTCACTGTATCTTCACTCCATTACCGTGTTCCTACCTTGACACAGAGGAGGCTGCCATCCTGGCCGACACAGACATGTCCCGTCAGTCCTGTTACATGTGTTGTGACATCCTCCACCACATGTGTTTTGACAGTTGTTAGACACGTTGTAATGACCGGCTGAGCAAACTGCAATGGTAATGAAACAATGTGGTAAAGGTGCTTTTTAAGAGAAACGAATGTTTGTTTCTTAACCAGTTTGTGTAGTTTAAATCGCTTGACAGACAAGATAACGATAACAACTACAACAACTGTGGTGACGAGAGCAGCAACGAGATCCAACAACAACACCGACAGTGACAACTCTGGATTTTCTTTAAATTTAAGTTTTAAAGCATAAATGAAACTTTTAGTTGTAGACGAATGGGGCCTAAACAAGAACATATACATATATAAATACACGTATATATATATATACCGAACATGTATGTTTTACGACGTTCTTTGTGGAGACAGCAGTATGCACGGAACTGTCATACACACACACACACAATATACACGTATATAAATTTTTGTGCTCCTTCATTCAGAAGGAAGGAATCAATTATAATATTTTACAGAGCATCCGGTATTATGGACTTTCTCAAATCCTGTTTATCATCAACTAACATGTTTTTCAGATCATCTGCTACTGTCGTTGCATCAAAGAAGTTTATGACTGGAAAATGGATAAACGTCAGGGTTATCTTACATTATATGAACTGTTTTAAGAGTTTCACACACGTCTTTATATTTTAGTCATTTTATTTATTTTGATACAGAGGAGGGTTGCATCCTTGCCGACACTGGCATCACCAGTCGGTTTGTTTCATGTGTCGTGACATCCATCACCATAGGTTTTTTGTCAGACTGTTATATTCACCCCATGAGAAAACTGTCAGCACGACAGACCCAGGGGCTCAGGGAATAAACATTTGCCTGATTTTACAGTCTGATTCTTATACTGTAGACCGACACAGATACTTGCTGTATAAACAGAGAGACATTTAATTCATGGGCTGTAATATGAAGAAAAATACATGGGAATGAATATGAATGTTACGTGGTAGTAAAACAATCATATATTTTCTGCAAGTAAAAACTGCTTTTTAAATGTATAAATATTTAGCATATTTAGTCTATAATTATACATGCAGGTAGAAACTACCATCACAGTTTGTTGCTGCCCATCCTGACTTGCATTCACAGGCTCCATTGTAGACATTGCAAGCTTTGTTCTTACATCCCTGACCGCAGGCGTGAGAGCAGTTGTCTCCCCAGTGTCCTGTGGAGCAGTCTGTACTCAAGAAATAATTAACAAAAGGTCAATGAACTGTGGATCAGCCACTTTGTAAAGCTTAGGTTTCTATCACGAAAAATATGAATGAGCGTAGGGGTAATCTACAGAAATTACTAAAACAATGGAGAACGGGATCAGTCAGAAAACAAAAAAAAAGATGTTTTCATGGTAGATAATAAATGGCGTTTTGGGGTGGAAAGACTGGCTTCGAAGCCAGAGACAGAAAACTTGCAGATGCATAACTCTATTACGCACACAAATAATTAGGGTTATAACTAATTTTTTGCTTAGAATTATTTCAAATTTATGAGTGTAATTTCTCTCATCACCATCAAGTAAAAGTCTGGGTTGACGAAGAAAACTTGAGTGTCAGAAGCACATATTAAATACTTTTTATTTTAAATCACAACCCCTACACTCCATGTAAGGGTAATTAACATAATATAGATTAAAAGATATGTGTTTTTATCTGTTTTCAAAATTAAAATTTATCGATTAGTTTAGAAATTACAGTTGTGTCACGTTTGTTACACCTGAAATTTCATTTTCCACCTGAAAAACTCATGATTTTGTAATATTTGAAGCGGCATATCTCACAAATGAGATCTTGCAAGTCTATTAAAAAATAAGAACAAAAGTACAGAGTGGTTGCTTTAAAAATTATGTTTTAGATGTATTTAGTTAATCAGTATTTGAAATGGAGATAGAGACTCACTTTTTGTTTTTTGTAATACACTCTGGTATTTTCATGTGAACACAAAAGTACTGATTTACCAAATGTATTAGGTTTGTGTGCCAGTACCTACAAATAAAGCCTGAATTACACAAACTTTCCTTGTACGATTCTTTTCTAAAATCAAGTTGTATCAGAGCATGCATACTGTACTAATGCTAAGATGAATATTCAGTTCACTTTACAAACAAAGTGTATTTTTAACCTCACTGTATCTTCGCTCCACTACGTGTTCTTACATTGACACAGAGGAGGCTGCCATCCTGTCTGACACAGACATGTCCCGTCAGTCCTGCTACATGTGTAATGACATCCTTCACCACAGGTGTTTTGACAGTCGTTAGACACGTTGTAGTGACCGTCTGAGCAGTCTGCGATGGTAATGAAACAATGTGGTGAAGACGCTTTTAAATGTTTCTTAACCAGGTTATAGTTTAAATCGCTTCATAGACAAGATAACGATAACAACTACTACAAATGTGGTTACGAGAGCAGCAACGAGATCCAACAACAACACCGACAGTGACAACCCTGGAGTTTCTCTAAATTTAAGTTAAATGTATGTATCATCATCTTTGTTTTGGCATGTAACAAACGGGTTCAGTATAAATGAAACTTTGAAAAGTTGTAGTCTGGAGCCTACAACAAGAACGTATATTTTATATAGATACACTTGTATATATATATAAACAGTAAATGTATGTTTTAAAATATTATTTCTGGAGACAGCAGTATGCAAAGAACTACTATATATATATACACACAGTTTATACGTATATACATTTTTGTGCTCATCCAGTCAAAAGCATGGAATAAAATGTCTACAGGGCACCCGGAAATTTCTTAAATTCTGTTTATCGCCATCTACCATGTTTTTTTTCTGAAATCAAGTACTGTTTTCGCTGCATCAAAGAAGTTTATGACTTGAAAATGGATAAATGTCGTTATTATCTTGCATTAAATTAACTTTTAAGAGTTTCGCGTACGTCTTTATATCCTAGTCATTTTTTTATTGTGACACAGGAGGGTTCCATCCTAGCTGACACTGACATCAACAGTCGGGTTTGTTTCATGTGTCGTGACATCGTTCACCAAACGTGTTTAGACAGACTATTATAGTCACCACATGAGAAACTGTTAGCACAACAGACACGGGGGCTTAGTGACTAAATGTTTGCCTGATTTTAAGTTGATTGCTATAAAGGTAGGTAAATAGCTGGCATGTGACATGAGCCTTCATACAGTCTGATTCTTCGACAGTAGACCGACACAGACACCTGCTATATAAAAAGAGAGACATTTAAGACATAGGCTGTAAAATAAAGAAAGCGTATTTGGTAATACATATAAATGTTAAGTTGTAGTCAAAAGAATCACATATTTGCTGAAGTAAAACACTGCTATATATCTAAAAACATTAAGCACATTTAGTCTATAATTATACATGCATGTAGTAACTACCATCACAGCTTGATGTTGCCCATCCTGACTTGCATTCACAGGTCCCATTGTGGACATCGCAAGATCCATTCTTACATCCACGACCACAGACGTGAGAGCAGTTGTCTCCCCACTGTCCTTTGGAGCAGTCTGTAATCAAGAAATAATAAACAAAAAGCAATGAATAGGATCAGATACTTTGTACAGCTTAAGTTTTTTATCAACAATTTTAATGAGTACAGGGGTAATCTATAGAAATGACTAAGCAATGAAGAACGGGAATACTCAGAAAACAGAAAAGGTGCTTACTAATGGTGAAGCTAACAAATGGCTTTGGGGGAAAAGACTGGCTCCGAAGCCAAACGGAGGCAGCAAACTTTCAGATGTGTAATAGCTGCTTCTGCTACTCATGGTGATTATACCCTTACACAAAGAGCCTATATAAAGGGTAAAGATGTTTCAAAAATGAAGACCTTTTGTAATATATTAACATCATCTTTGCTTAGTTTCTCTAAAATATGGTGTAATATGTCGTTTCAAGCAAAGACACACGTGTATTTTGGGGTTTTCTTTGATTATCATAAATCTGTTACTAGTTTTCAGACCATTTTTAGGGTGAACTGTTATTTATCTTTTTTTGAGGATCACAGTTTTCATAAAATATTAACGTTTCTGATTACTCTCACCATCACTCGATACGTTATTGATATCTTCCTTACGTCACTCTTTTATTCCCCTTCACCACAAATATATCAAAAATTATAATGCTAAATATACAACTACTCTATTTTTACGTCCCAATATTGGACCTGAGCTTGGGAATTAGGATTTGTTCATTTACGTTTTTCCAAATTGTTTTATTTCAAATATAAAAAAATGAAAGGAAAAATAGCACTCACATTAATCAAAACATGGAGGGATGGCTGTATTACTCACAAAAAATGTAGGTATTAACACATTTTTTGCTTAGAATTATCTGAAATTTTTGTGTGTAATTTCTCTCATCACCGTCAAGTACACGTTTGGGTTGACTAAGAAAACTTGAGTGTCACGAGAAAATATTAAATACTTACTTTTTATTTTTAATCACTACCCCCTACACTACATGTAAAAGTAATTAAGATAAAATAGATTAAAAGGTATGTGTGTTTTCTATCAGTGTTCCAAAATAAAATTTGTCGATTAGTTTAGAAATTACAGTTGTTTTAGGTTTGTTACAGCGTGGTAAGAGCCTTCGCTAGCACTTTCCCATCATCTATGAGCAACTCAGATTAGTGCATAAATAAGTATTTCTCATGCCCTTACCTGTGCATTGTGGTCCTGTCCACCCGTTAGTACAGCTGCAAGATCCATTTTTGGAATCACAGGTATTATTACATCCAGCACCACAGGCAGTGCAGTTGTCTCCCCAGTACCCGGAGGAACACACTAATGATTTATGGAAGTAAAAGAAACATGTTGAACTTCATGATCAAACAGTTTCAACCGTTTTGCCATATGGATGCAGTCTACTGATTACTGAATACTAATAATTCAATCATGTATTTTTGTTATCACATCTTAAAGATAATAATGTTTGGTAGAAGTAACAATTTATTAATTTCATTAATATTTCAGTATTGTTATAAATATTGACAGTTCTCAATAACTATTCGACAAAATATGTTAGATTATGTGTAGGGATTTTTCTGTGCTTTACTTTATACTTTTTTCTTCTTTTTTGCATAGCATAGTGTTCCCACTAACTGCATTCCATACCGATTTTATATATTAAAGTGAATAGAATTTGGATCCAACCCTTTATTTAAGTGAAATGCATTAACAGTAAGTAAAATAACGGTCATCCTAACTTTTTCAGGTCGTTGGGGGGTAAGGTTTTAGAGACTTGACTTTCCTAGGGGCTAGCTTTACACGAAGGCGGTGTCCCTCTCCTCACCTGTACTACCTTACCTTTCCCTACCCTCTATGAAGTCATGTACCCGTAACCGCTAGTTGGGACGACTGGAAGAAGTTTGCTGCGCGAACCGGGTACTGAACCAGCGCGTTTCTCAGTTCAGACCCGAGCTCTATTACCACTTGACTACCGCTTCTGAGTGTAAACATTACTGGCCGACAAAGTCTATTAAAGATTAACCTGTACGGTTTGTGTGGTTTTTAGATGTTAGTAGATATAAGTGATATGAAAATAACTGTAAATGTCATCCTCCAAAACGGATCCGCAGTGTGGAAGATACCAAATACGTATATCTTAAACCTTTGAAGATGTTAAACAATAAGAATCCTGATGTGCAAATTGTTATCACAGATTTTGTGACAGTCAAAGGGCTCTCTGGCTGGCTATGGATTAAGTGTGCCTAAACGAATATGAGCAAGAGAGAGAGAGAGACAAAGTTAGAAAAAGTGTTTTGTAGAGAACTCTTCTGCTATGAAATTTAGTAGAAGTCAAAAGATATACAGTCCCCAATACAAGCGGTTAGCTGACTAGGTTTTCAACAGTCTCATGGATACTCGCTCGAGGTATGTGGTACACATGTTTTGTGATTTTCTTGAATACATCACATAAGTATCTTCACAATATACATAATATATGTGCAGGGCTATATACAGGCATGATATAAGTATTTACGTCTACGTCGAAATTTCAACTATTTATGCATTATGTTCTGCATTTTTATGCACTTCTTTTATTTTGAGTTGATTATAGTATTATTATATAAACACTTGTACTTGTCAGTACCTTTTGAACACGTGCCATTATCTGGATCGCAAATATGGTTTTGGTCCTGACAACTGCACTGATTCTGACAATCGATGCCCCACCATCCTTTGGAGCAAACTGCAAAAAAATATTTACCCTTATATAGAGAAACATTCTTCAATGTTGTTTTAATTTGTGAATGCAGAAAAAGAGCATCAAACGCTTGACATTGTAGCAATAAACCGCTGACAAGATGTGCGTTAGAGACAAATGACAACATTGGTGGTACAGTCAAATCTCCCTACTATGCCACCTACCGGGACCGAGCAAAAGTGGCATAGTAGGGAGAGTGGCATAGTAGAGAGGGTTCGTAAAAACGGCTTTATTTGCTCAAGTTACCCGTCAGTCCAAAGCAGGGGTGGGCAATTAATTTTCCCAAGGGACCGCATGAGACATTGGGATGGTTTTAGAGGGCCGGACTAATATAGTTAACTCAGTTTTACCCAATACTGTATATATAGTATAAATACTGGCGGGCGGGCCGGTCAGAGACAGGAGGCCTTTGCCCAGGTCTGGTCCAAAGCTCTCAAGAATCGTCGGCTTCGCTAGCTGTCTCCTCTCATTCTCCCCCTCACCTCTTCATCCTCCACCCCTCCCAACCACATCCGTGCACCTGCATCCTGTCGCTAGTCGACCCCCTCACACCTTCCCTCTGTCACGTGGCTGTCACCCGGCTAGCGACCCCCCCCCCCACATTGCCAGCCTCCACCCTCCCTGTGTGCGTGCTATGTTCCATCCCACCTAACTGCGATGTCCCACACTACCATACAGTTTAGTAATCGAGCACTGCGCGGAATTTCACAAGTTGTGTCTTTTAATAGTAACAAAAAAGTGGCATAGTAGCGAGAGTAGGGGTGGCATAGTAAATTTTTTTTTACATTGAATTTATAGTCGGGACCGAGCAAAAGTGGCATAATACCGAGAGTAGCATAGTAGCGGGGTGGCATAGTAGGGAGATTTGACTGTAGTCGTTATTGCAAAAATCCTGTATTAAAAATACATTCAAAATCTAAAACTGGTCACTTTGTAAATAAATAATCTGTAATAATAATAACCAAAAGACTGCTTTAGTCACTTGCAGAACAATAGATAAACATAAAATTTTACTTTTCCAAAACTGTAATACTAATATCATTCTCAATCGAAAGTGCAGTGCATAGAAATTTTTTTAATGGTATTATTGGAATACTTCTTCACTTCAGTAAACATACTTCTCTTGTCGCACTTTTTCCCGATACTGTGAAAATACTGCTTTTACTGATATTTCTTTCAGCTAAGAACATATCCCTAGCAATGAGAATTCTCATTATTGTGAGCATATCGCTAATAGTAGTATTTCTAACTACTGTGAACTTACCCCATATTTGGATTTCACAAATGTTTAGAAAGACCGCGGGATCAAAGTCCAATTTTTGGTCTCTAGTGACTCTAACCACTCGTCCTCTCTGAGGCAGTTTTACGGGAATGTCTGTTCTCACAGTTGTTGTGCCTGGACATGGGAACGTATAAAGCCATCGTCCGTCCAGAAAGACCTCAACACAGCCCATTCTTCTCTCCACTGAAAGAATTTGTGCATTTTATGTTTATATATTATATGTGCCAGACAAACTCCCAGTATTGCAGTGAACAGTAAAATAGTATTGTGCCACTCGTCTTTTCGTCGTGCCATGGTAATGACAAACAATAGATTGTCTTGAGTCATTAACTGTTTACTGTACACGAAAAAAAAGAAAACTTGTCTTAATTTGTTGATAAAAGTGTGACGAAGTTACATTTATAACAGTAAAACTTTTTGTTCTTACAATTCTCGCGTCCATAGATGGTTATACTGTTCACAGAAAAGTTCTGTCCCAGATCCACGGACCAGGTTGGGTGTAAATCAGATTGGCTGGTGTGGATACAGTTCTTAGACGTTCCACTAGTGACGAATGTTGTGTTAGTGTTTCCATTGATAGCAGCAGAGCAGTTATTAGATGAGTCATTCTCTACATACTGTGAGCTGAGGTTGCATGGTTTGTTGACAGAGACGTTTGCTGCAACAAATTATCTGTACAGAAAAGTCTGGTGGAGTTTAAGAAAATATTTATTCCATCAAATCAATTCTTGATTAAAATTACAGCATACAAAGAAAGTTATTAAACAGCATACTTAATAGATAACATTGGGAAATAATTTGAAGCTTCTATGTACTCAGTCTTTGAAAAGAATTGTGAAAATTTGTTAATTTTTTTAATGGAGAAAAATTAAAAGGATAGTCAGGAAAAACTAATTTGGCGCATTTAGCTTTAAAACAATCTGTTAAGTAATTATATGTTTTGTTTATATATATATACCCGATTTTTTGGTAGTCGTTGTCGATATGAATTGCAAGAAACTAAAACCTCAATATGATCTTTACAGGCTGATGGTTATGCTAACCCCTGCCCCATTTAGCCTATTTTACAACTGAAAGTGAAGAGAACCTAGATACATCTCACTACTCAAGTCAAAGGTGTACACCGTCCTGGCCGACAAGACATACTAGAACAGGAATGGCGAACCTATGGCACGTGTGCCCAAGAGGGCACGCGAAACGATTTTGTGCGGCACGCGACGACGCTGATGGATTTTTTAAAATTTCAAATTATCATAAGTAATAGCCTTCAATTTTTTTCAGAAAACTGTAAATAATATTAAAGAAGTGATGCTGGATCATATTCCACATAACTTTTTCACATTACTTTTATTAACTTGACATAGCGTCATAGCGCATAATAAATTTTGAACAAGACAAATCTCGTTTTTGAAAGAGTTCTCCTTCTTTTGTAAACTTTGTTAAAATTTTTTCTAACTTAGTGGCTGCAAGTTTTGAAGTTTCCAAAATAATAGCTAAGCATGGAAAACCTGTAAGTGATGGTGATTATATAAAGGAAGCATGGTTAGAGTGTGCGTCTTATTTGTTTGAAGACTTCAAAAACAAGGATAAAGTCATTCAGAGAATAAAGGATTTGCCAATAAGCCGAAACACGGTTAAAGCGAGAGTTATGAACTTGCACGCTAATATTCAAGAACAAGTAAAGAATGATATTAATGCATGTCAAGCCTATTCTATTTGCCTTGATGAAAGTACTGATGTTATCATCTACCTCACAACAGCAGAAGTCGCATTGATTGACCTGCCCCAAGACTTCAAAATCTGTAGGTCAGGATAATGACGTTGAATAAATAAGTATTATTTTATAATTTATAATTTTATACTAAGCAGCTTTATTTTTTCCGCGCAGCAAACTTACTGGTTACTGGCTGTAGCACTTCGTTTCTATAGCGGCGTCATTAAGTAGACCGACTTGGCACGCAGCAATTTTTATTGCTTTGAAATTGAAATAATTGGCACTCGGACTGAAAAAAATTTCGCCATCCCTGTACTAGAGCTTTGTCAACACGAAAATACTGTAGTTGTTTTTATACGAACATACTAAGCCTTTAATGATGTGAAATAATGTGAAGCCTGATTTTCTTGCTATCATAGAGTTTAGGACGTGCCCCGTTCAAGGACCTTATGGCTGGTTCTGTCCTAGCTATACTACTGTGGTAAAATGAATTCAGCAACGAAAGAGAGAGAGAGTGTAGAAAAGTTAAATGCTATTCACAGTTGTTACTTGGAAAGCAAAACTTCCGAATTAAGTAGGAGACAGAATTAGTGCATCTATTTACTTGGTTAGTCTTGTACACTGCAACTAAACACCTAAACTAGTAGATATTATATGGGAGCAGATATTGAAAGGTGTTTTTAATTCTCACTGCAGCCTTTAAGAAAAAAAAATGAAAAAGAATGCGCTTTAGGGATTTTAGAACAATTCAATTAGTTTTGCTGAGTTAGTTTCATTGTGGGCTTAATAGAATTATTGGAATTAGAAGTGCATGATTGAGGCTTGATAATATGATTGAGAAAAACAATTATATGATTAGTCACATATATACTATATTTTCATTTTCTTCATTGCTGTGAAATTCAATAGAAGTCACAACACACGACCCTAACATAAGCGTCGAGCTGGTGAGGTTTTCAACAGCCAGATGAAAATTCTCCTTATTACACCTTCTAGGTCTTACAAGTTGTGACAGGAGTCAGACATCAGGTCTGATAAACCTAACATATTATGTGATTTTATAAAGCAAGACACAGTTGTCTGTTTACAAAATACATTAACCATTTACATGCAAGCTATCAAGATTTAATCCCATGTAAATATTGCAGATACGCATGCATTATTTTGTTTTGAGTTGATTAAAATAATTATAATAAGACTTGTACTCATCGATACTTTTTGAACAGGTGCCGCTGTCAGTATCACAGTGATTGTCTTTGTCCTGACAATTACACTGATTCTGACAATCGCTGCCCCACCATCCGATGGAGCAAACTGCAAGAAAATATATTTATACGTTTGTATAGAAAAAATACCTGTTGTTGTTTTAATTTTCAGAGTGCAAAAATTTGACAGCATTAAACGTTTGACAATTATGTAATACGCCAGGGGCAATAATCAAAATTTTGTACTAAGACAATTAACGAATGTAGTGGTCGGCGTTATCTTTATGAAGCCTGAAGTAAAGATCCATTTCAATTTTGGACTCTGCTCATTTCTTCAATACAGTTATTCTTCATTTTATTAAGGAAATTCGGTAACAAAGAACTGTATCTTAGTAGACCACAACAATACAAGGAAATGAATATAATTCATATTTTTAAGAGGTGCAACACTAAGATCATGCTCATATAAAAGATTTTTTGTGTGCATTACAAAAAAAAAATCATAAAGAAGATATTATTGAGGTACTTCTTCAATTCAGTAAACACATCTCTTGATGTACTCTTTCGCAATAATGTGAAAATACTACTTTTACTGATATTTCTTATAGCTAAGAACATATCACTTACTGTGATAGTTTTCATTACTGTCAGCATATCACTAACAGTAATATTTCTAGCTACTGTCAACTTACCCCATATTTGGACTTCACAAATGTTTAAAAATGGCTCGGGATCTGTGTCAGTTCTAGTGATGGTAACCACTCGTCCTCTCTGAGACGGATTTACTGGAATGTCTGTTATCATAGTTGTTGTGCCTGGACATGGGAACTTATAAAGCTCTCGTCCGTCAAGAGAGACTTGAACACAGTCCATTCTTCTTTCATCTAGAAACGAACCACACACACACACACACACATTTCATAATTTAATAAACCAGAAGAATTCATGCATATACTGTTCATGTTCAATATCTACATGGCATACTCAATACTAACTCAACACTGTACTGCACGTGTTATATTATTGATCTATTGTGTACCTTTCCGTCTCTTGACATAGATACAAAATATTTCCATGTCTTTCTATGCAGAAATAATATAAAATTCTGCTAAATGTACACGCTTGCTCATACACAATATATATATAAGAGCATTATTACCACTAAGGTCTCAACGTTGTATCATCACTGCTCGTATAAATTTGCATTTTGTTTATTTTCGTCAATATCCATTTTACAACTACAACTGCTAGCGTCCCCCTACTGTACTACAACTACCTAACCTTACCATGATCTTCACCACAAACATTCAAAGGTTTGCTTAACAAAAACATAAGTTCTCTTCTATTTCTTTCTTTCCTTGTCCTCGTCAGTGCCGTTACCCCTGTCGAACTCAACAACCTTTTTATCACTTCTCTATTTATGACATTTTACTTTTTATATTAAAGATAAAAGACAGTAAATCGTTTTCAGTCTCTTTTAACTTCTTACTTTTTACTCACATCGTTGTCAAATAACAAAATTCTTTCTATTAGTAAACTCATTTCGTCGTGGTTGGTCACCATGTCTCAAAAGTAAAACTGTTAAATACTCTAAAATTGTTTACAACAGACCTTCCTTCAGCACAGTTTGTAATGGCTTTGTTCTACTTATTTAAATAGCATATGAGTACTTTAAGAATCACCTTTCTAAATTTGCTTCTTCAAAACAGTTTTTATGTGTGTTTTAACACGCCAAACAACTAAAGTTCTTTTAACAAATGAAAAAGGTTTAGAGATGTAAAGCACCTGGCAATAACATACAGTTGTTACAAAGATAATTTACATTTTAAAAACTGTAAAAAGTTAACACAGGAGACCTATTGTTTGTCTTGAGACTAAGCTACATTTAAGACAGTAAAATTTTTTCTTCTTACAAGTGTCTCGTCCGTAGATGGTTATTCTGTGCACAGAAAAGTTCTGTCCCAGATCCACTGACCAGGTTGGTTGTAAGTCAGATGCTATGGTGTGGATGCAGTTCTTGGATGCGAAACCTGTCACGAATGTTGTGCCAGTGTCTCCATTGATAGCAGCAGAGCAGTTATTAGATGAGTAACCCTCTACATACTGTGAGCTGATGTTGCATTTTTTGTTGATAGCGACGTTTGCTGTAACAAATTCCCTTTACTGTAAAGTCTGTTAGAGTTTTAGGAAATGCATTTTTTAATGGGCATTCGTTTTACATTAAACAGATATTTAAAAATAAGTTAATTTGGCACATTTTATTATAAAACAATATATACAGTAATAGTAAGTTATATATTTAATTTACACACATTTTATAGGATTTTCTTTAGATAGGTTACTTGTACATAACTAAAACATTAATATAATCTTAACTGGATTATGTTTATATGTGTCAGAACTTTTACGTGTCTGTAAATTTTCTCTGATATTAACTTTTTGTTTAGGCATATTTGGATGCAAATAACATTCGTTAGTTCGCTTGGTTGATCTCTAGTAAATGGCACGAGGAAGTGAACTGTCGTTTACCAATCCTCCACCTCTTTGCTAATCATTAGGGGAGCAGTGTGAGTCTCTTCCAGCAAAGCCACGATAGGTTTGTGCTGAGAAAGGAGAAATCACTATTTTGTTTATGAGGAAACATTCAGATAGTATCGCGGTAACCATTTACGTCTGATAATCTATTTATTTTGTATTCTTAGTAGACGTAGTTTGACGAAAATTGTGTACATATTTCATTTGTTTAAAGCCACTTATTCAATGTTTAGTAGAGGGTTACCAGTGGGAGTCACGTACCCCTAACCCTTATTTACTGAGCCAAAGTCGCCTACTACTGTAGCAGGTCAGATACTGTAGCCTGTCAGTCACACATTTGATCTTTTGGCGAGCTTGGATTCCAGCTCATATAGAAAAGTAGTTGGAATTCTCTGTTTTTCTCCAAGCCTTCCGTGAGTTAGTAGGACTTACTAGTAAACCAACAGGCAACATAACCTGCTTAGTTGGGGACATTCAGCCTTGTTCTTTTCTGCTGGAATGTTCTGAATCTAGTATTAAGAACTTTATTATTATCAAAGGATCAGGTATATTCATCCTTAGGTTAGCAAATCCCAGACGAGCAAATGTGTCCGAACCGCCCATCCGTACCTGTCTTTTCTAATAATTTTGTATTAACTACACCGAGCTCGCGTCTTTAAAACAATGTAAACATAAAGTAAAAAAAAATCTAATCGTTCAAATAGGTAAAGTACATGCTATTAGAAATGTGTAGATGTTTGTCACATTTCGATATAGTACTTTAATGCAAGAAATCTGTGTAACAACTAAACCTAAAACACTGCCAGTACTCACTCAAATGCTCTGTCTGTGCAGAAATCAAAAGAAAGATTTCAGTGAAAACACACAGCTTTAAAATCCACGTCCGCACACAAGCCGCCATCATAGCAAAGTCAGGTTTGTTTAAACTTCCTGGTGAAACAAATGTGACGATGACCGCCTATCTCTCAACTTGGATACGGGTACCTGAGATAAGCGGGTACTTCCTGCTTGTTCAGTTTGTGAAAACAGTGATTCAGGCGTGTGTTGAATGAATGTAGGGTGCGGGTGTGTTTGTGGTGGGGCTGCACATGTGAACGTGTCTGTCCCACAGCGTTGATGTATATATATCTATCCATGCAAGATCACACTATTTTAAGAGACAGTTTGTAACCTACCCAGAGAAAATTGAGGATCATTAGTCAATTTTATACATCTCTTTGTTATTGGCTATGTTAGAGGACATTCCATAACAAATACAATAAGATCTGCGAAGCGTTTTGTATCCGTTGATTAGTAGATACACGTGTTTGCTATAATTAGCATACAACTGTCACCGTAAACAAATTGTTTGGTAGTCGGGTTTCGGCACTAGTTTGTGAAGATTACAATGCTTGGAAGACTGTGTGTGTTTATTAGTTCCACACGCACTATTTATCGAGCTTCGAACATTTTTTTCTTTATCATAATTTCTCTCGTGTTGAGGTGTAAAGCGTTGTGTATGCCTACAATCAGGCCCGTTCTTAGCCCCCGCGGGGCCCGAGGCAAAGGGCATGTGCGGGGCCCTCACGCCACGATCACACGGTTTTAGTTGGGATCTAAAGTCACTTTTTTCCTCAGGGATATCTCGTCTTTTATCATTGACATCACGCTGCATACACATTACAACATAAGCCTACGATTAATTTATTTGTAACGTTCGTCAATAGATTACAATCAAAAGCGCGGGGCCCCTTGAAGCGCGGGGCCCTAGGCAGATGCCTCGTCCGCCTGCCCCTAAGCACGGCCCTGCCTACAATATCTACCTGTGTAGGGTCCCTGTGCACGTCGGACCGACAGTGAAGTGGCCCGCTAAAGGCCACAGAAACTGAATGAGGCCGCTTATACGGAGTACACGGTGTACATCTAACGATATGTCTGAAGGGCTAAGGGGCAAGAACTCTGACAGTACTGTGCAGCTGTGTGTGCGAATGGTTGGTTTTTTCTTATTACCTCCCTTACTATCATCTCTTGTTTACTCGTACTTCGGCGTGAGTTTGTTCTGTTTTCTTGTTTGTATGCGTATGTCTTTTTTCCCTTTTTATTTTTATTTTTCGATATTTTGTATTTTCTGAGAAACTTTTATCAGCCAAGGTGTGGTCAACCATGAGGTCTGCGGTGCTGATGTCAGAGACGGCTTAGGGCCAACGTTTAAATTTGAACAGGGGACGAACTGGTTTTTGTTATTTTCCCGGAAAGCGTGTTTCTCCTTTCAATTTTATCTTTGAGGCATTAATAAGTTATACAAAAGGAGAATTTTGAGCGGGATATGTGTCACCAGTCGGGTAGTTCTTAAACAAATATGTTATTCTTAGTTATCACTCCTTAAATCTCTTATCCTTAATTTTGTTCACGTCAGCAAGATAAATACATTATACAAGAAACAAAAATGACAATAAGGACCATTTAAAACAAATCATTCCAAAAATTATACGTTAAAATATTTTATTATAAAATTACATATATGTATATTATTTAAACAATTGATATCTTCACACTTATCTACTTCAGAAACTGAAGCCCAAAATCACTTTGGTGAAATAATAATACATGATTGATAATACATGAAGAAAGGCATGATTGCATCAAGTAGTATTCTTATCGCTGTCCATATTTATCCCCCTTAGCACGTGGTGGACACTTAGGTGTGATGGTTCTGGGACATTCAGGCATACGGAGACAGATATAGAGAAACAAAACATCATGTGTGCGATGTTAGTGGCCTGAGAATGTCTATACTACGGAGCTTACTAGAAGCTAGCTAAATATTCGACTTTCACAGGTACATAGGATACATTGCTTCCAAAATTATTTTGATATTCCTGAGTGGCTCGAGTTTTCAAACTATCAGCGTAAAATTTCACTCATATCGATGAACACATTTTTCTGCTTTAATTCTTACCCTGGGTGTGAGCTCATAGACTCGCACCTTCTAGACTTGTAGCAAGGAAAGTACATGGTCCTGCTAGCCTTCTAGAAAATACGTGGGAGATAATAGACCTGGCAGACAGGCGACGGTATTCTCTTGGTATAATATGCTAAGACAAGCTCTGCCAATAATTCATTCATTCATTAGTATCTTTCTTGTGTTGATGTAATCACTAGGTGCCGCACTTTCCTTTCCCTTATTCTGGAAGCGAAGAGAGGTGTAGGCGGATTTGTTGTCGTCATTACGAGCTTTAAGTTCGTCGTACACGTTGTTGCTGTGGTCTGATGTATCTTCTGAAGATGTCGTGCCAAGTGGTTCTGCTGGTTGCGTCATGGTCGAAGATGTACCTGCAATAAGGATATCATCGCGATCAACTTTAACAAATAACATGAAATTTGGGTGAATTTAAACAGTCTCCTATTTTATTTATATTAGTTCTTTTGGCAGCAGTGGTTTATTCAGTTGTTTACTGAAATATCTTGTTTCAATGTATGAGGATACTGCCACAATTATTAACAAGGTAACTTGAGAACCAGTTGTTATAGTAACCGATCAACTGGATAAATATGCCAATCATGGAAACAAATACCTAGATCAGAGGTCACGGAGGTTTTAACAGGTGAACCGTGTGTGGCAGAGGGCTGATGAGATCTGGATACTCTCAACTTTCTGAAAAAATAAAATTATTAACATTATACAAATTAAATAATTAAAGAGTACATGCTGCACATATCACCCGTAGACATCTTTTCCTAAAATAGGCAACAATCAACAGGGCTAAGAAAAGAAGTTTAAGATTTTTTATTAATAGATCGGTCAATATTCTCTTCAGTTTCATATTTCTGGATGTCATTTTATTTGTATAAACCTTTTAATCTGCGGCGGTAACTCTTTACAGAAGTCTGTGCATTGTTCTTTGTTTTACATCATTCACTGTAATCATTGTTATAGACATTATTCTGTAGATCATCATGCAAGAAATGTGTATAGAATCTTGACAATAAGGTTGGATAAGAGAATGAAGTGGAAGACTGTTGGCTGTTGATTATAAAATGACAGGTGAACACTGTCCTCATCTCCTACACTTAGTGTGCGGTGATCACTCCTTATTAACGGCTTGCAACTAAAGACTTCTCATTGGTTTTGTCTGAAATGATTGAGTGATTGTAGTGAATTACAATAAGGTGGACAGTGTAGTGACCTTTTTAAATAAATCTTATCAAAATGTGTTACTGTTGCTATGCGGTCCTCGCTCTTTAGGCTCATTGTTCTTTACTTTAAATCACGGCCTTTGACTGTCGTGAAATACTCTGATGTGTACAACTCAATGAGTTTGCCTGCTGGCTGTGATCTAGCCCTAAATAAATAAAATTACCAGTATAGTAGCATCATGTAATTAGCTCTTTCTAGAACAAGGTCAGTGCGACTAAAGCAGGGTTAAAAATCATAGAGAAAAATGTGGAATACAGCTTTTTTCAAAATATTTTAGCAGAAAACGATGATGCTTGGAAAAAAGCAGAACGTTACAATATTAAGTATTTTATTTCTGGAGCTTTTTGGTTTGTTATATGTACTGGTAAAGGGGACTATGCTGGGAGAGAAAAGTACATTATACTATCAACTTACAATCCGGAGAGTACACCTAGAATAAAGAAGAGAATGGCACAGCCGACTGCAATACCGGCCACTGGACCAGCTCCAATCAAAGCCTCTTTATCATCATAAGAGGACATCATAGCTGGACAAAAGTGTAGGAAAATATAGCTTATATAAAATAAGGGAAACAATGACTGTCCCTCTGTTCCCATGTGTTTGTGCGCTGGTTTGTCTGTCCTTCCGTTTCGTGTAACACTTGCATTGTTTCCTTGCGTCATTGTAAATTACGGTCAGTTAATACCCTGTCTAATATTTGTTCTTCAGTATAAAATTCTAAATTTTGAAATATCTATTCAGTTGTGACCATCGATGCTCTCTATAAATGAATGCGCCTCAAGTCAGAATGCTATTTTTTTATTTAGAGACGCAAGCTATTGAAATAGTATTAGACAAAAGTAAATGTCTAAATTTCTTGTAAATGAGTTCATCCATCCTGGAATCTTCACTACTAACCGTATTTGGTGCACATGTAATCGCATCTACCAGCTCAGTATACCTGATGTGTTCTTCCGTTGACACAGAGGAGGCTGCCATCCTGTCTGACACTGACATGTCCCGTCAGTCCTGTTACATGTGTTGTTACATCCTCCACCACAGGTGTTTTGACAGTCGTTAGATACGTTGTAGTGACCAAGTGAGCAAACTGTTGACAAACATTATATTTGAATATTTAATGCAAATAGTTTTCTAGGAGCAGTGAACTGTATATCAATTTGCTATAAACAGGAGGAAGTTGGACAAACTGAAAGAGATGTTTAATTATATATTGTTCTTTATTATACAAAGTGCGTAATGGCCACTCGTGGATGATGCCTGTTTTGTCTCATTGGTGAGAGTCTTAGGCAATCTAAAAGCAATCTTGTTGTCGCCCCAGGCCACACCTTCATCGATTTGACTGCATTTTTCCTCAAGTCAGGCTTCCCTGGCTCCCTTCATACCCTTCTGTATGGAACGATTAACCTTTCCGTGGCAACCGCTGCATCAAGTTTTACCAGCTTTTCACTTTTTGTTGTTCATTTGTGGTTATACATCAGTTTCTTTGAAAACCACGGATTTTTCTTCGTTTGATGACGTACACGAACCGTGTATTCTAACCACTTTTTAAGGCCCCAGAGGGTAGTAATATGGCAGTCTTATCATCCCCACCCGACGCGCTAGAAAGAGATGAGAATCGTAGGGTACCACAGTTTTTCTAGGTCAAAGCAGTTGAGGTTTCTGGAGATTCGGTGCTTCATCGACAGCATCAAGTCTATCAACGTGTAGGATGTAGTTTTTTAATTGTGTGCTTTCTTCAAATGGTGATAATTTTCTGTTCTCTTACTTTTTTGGCCTTACCTGTGCATTGTGATCCTGTCCACCCGTTAGTACACCTGCAAGCTCCACTTTTGGAATCACACGTATTACTACACCCAGCACCACAGACAGTGCAGTTCTCTCCCCAGTACCCCGATGAACACACTGGAACCATGATTCAAGGAAAAAAGAATGTTTAACAATCTGCACTCTAGATTCTACAATTTCTTTCTTTAAATAGTGATTTAACTTCTTCCATCCCTTAGCTGTTAAAGATCAATGTCAAAAGATTTTTTGAAGTAAAGTGTGTAAACAATACTTACTGACAAGATATATTTTCTGAGAAACCAAAATACTGTAGAAATTGTCATATTCGTATATCTTAAGCCTTTCAAGATGTAAAATAATAGAAAGCTTGATGTGCCTCTGACAAATTGTTGTCATAGACATTAGTTAAAGCACCTTATGGGTGACTATGTCTTAAATGCGCTTGAACGAATGTAAGCAAAGGAGAGAGAAAGAGAGTTCGAAAAAGTGTTTGGTAGAGAATTCAATCGGTATGAAATTCAAGTCACAAGATGCTGATCCTAGCGCAAACTAGCTGATTCTTATTTTCAACAGCCAGGTGAGAATTCGTGGTATTCAAAGTTCTAAGTCTCATATATATTGACTTGGTTCAAAGGTAAGATATCGTGAGGTCAAACTGTTTTGTGTTTTTATAAATACGGCGCTGAATTATTCTAACAAAATATATTTAACATTTACAGACATGTAGACAGACATGATTTAATTATTCAATCCTGCGTCAACATTACAAATATTTAAACGTTAGTTTCCTTTAGCTGATTATATAAAAAAAAAACACTTCTAGTCATCAGTACCTTTTGAACACGTGCCATGATCTGGATCGCAATAATAGTCTTTGCCTTCACACCTGCACTGATTCTGACAATCGCTGCCCCACCATCCTTTGGAGCAAACTGCAATAAATTAATATTATATGACAGTGTATCCTGTATCATTTTCTCCAGAAAGATCGAAATATATTAAACAGCACCGGAAACAAAGGGCAGCCCTGGCACACACCAACCGTCATAGGAAATAGTTTACATGACTATTGAAGAAGGGACACAGAAGACCGAAAAATGGTAAGGTGTCAGTAGCACAGACAGGTATACAGGGAATAATATTTAAAAATTCGTTTTCTCCAAAAAAGATTAGATGCGGAGTTGTCCTGAAGCCCTTGCAATCGTAGTAACCGGAAGGTACGTTAATATTAACAAAATTTGTATAATATAGAACATAAAATTTTTGGCATTGTCAATTTTATCGAAGATGTAAAGTGAATAGCTATGTTACTGAAAGAAAATAATAAACATTTGATAAGAAGTTTCCACAAGCATCTATTCTGACATCTAAAAAAATTTATTTTCCTCTTACTTGTACACAGAGGAGGCTGCCATCCTGACCTACACTGACATATCCCGTCAGTCTTGCTACATGTCCCGTTACATCCTTCACCACAGGTGTTGTGACAGTCGTTAGACTCATTGTAGTGACCATCGACACAATCTGACAAAGGAAATGTGAAATATGATAAATATATAGTGCTTAAGAAAGAGCATTTGATTATTAATTATTATTGGATTGTCAGGCATGTTTGACATAAGGAAAAAGATCAGAACGTATAAATCGCATCACCTAACAGAAAAGTAGTGGTGGGGAAACTGAGACTTTTGCTATCCCAAATTTTGTTGAATGTGATTGTCGCTGTTGTCTTGTCATTTCTGTGCACCTGAGATGTACGTCCTCGTAGCTACCGTCTTTAAAAATGATTGCACTCAGGAACCTAACGGACTACATCTTCTTAAACCGTACTCAATTCATTCGGATTTCTGCCTTGCTTGATACACAGATGCTTATCATGAATTTGCTTTTGTCTGTACTGATCTCCATCATGTTTTGTAATTAATACAATATAGAACAAGCAGCAGTTACAGTTTACAGACAAAGGTCTTCGCATTGAAGGCTTTTTGAACTTGCGAGTGACATTTTTTTACCTATCGAAGTTTGTTTTCTGGACAGTTATGGAAACCAGTCATTATCTTTAAATTGCGCAAATGACTGAATCTGTTCAAGAGAGAGGAAATTAGAACAGATCATAGCGAAAGATATGAGAAGTGATGGATCGTCGACAACACGAGTTTCTTACTCATTAAAAAAGAAATTTGTTCGCTTGAGCGTAATTAGGAACGACAGATGTTGACACTCGTTTTGTTGATTTGTTGATAACCTTATATTTGTTAGAAGTAAATGTGCAGCTAGGTAAGATGAACTATAGGGATGTGTATGATACACTTATGTGAAAAGACCTATTTTAATTTTTTTTAAATGAAGCTGAGGCACTTTATAACAAACCAAATTAATTAGAGTTTCTCTTACTTTGACACAGAGACTGGTCCCATCCTGGCCCACAGTGACACACCCCGTCAGTCCTGCTGCATGTATCGTTACATCCTTGACTACAGGTGTTTTGACAGTCGTTAGACACGTTGTAGTAACCGTCTGAGCAATCTGTCAACACAGTTTCACTGATGTTTTATCAACAAAGAATGCTCGTCCGTTCAACATTTTTCTGTAATTATGCACAGGTTGGCGACATTAAAGTGACCTGCCTCTGGTACATATTATATGAGGTGGAAGACTTTTAAGTTTCTCTCCCTGTAGCTAAACAGGCGAAAGAAAAGAGATAATTACATATATTACACAATAAATATGTTCAGGTACTCGCGACCTTCTCATTCTCTCCCTAGGGGCCGTTGGCACCTTTCCCAGCCCGTTGGTCACGCTTGGCTGCTGTAAAACCTTAAGGTTGTCTACACCATACAACACTTCTACATTTCTAATCCATACAACATATTTCAGTTGGCCATACACATTTCCCCTTTTCTGCATTAGAGGTCTCAGGCTTGTCAACAAGCCCCCCTAGACCCCAATCGGGGCGATTGTTATTTTTCTATTAAGTTTACCACAAGGCAATAGGAAACGTGAAAAATCACTAAAACCACTGTAGTAATACGGTCTGTTTAATAAGGAAGAGTTTTGTAATCATTTCCTTCAATAAAGTAAATTCCTAATATTCTCGTTTTAAACAGTCAATGTTAAACATACCCACACACTAAATATCTAATAGTGGAAAATATATATATATCGGAACGATTAATTCTTGTATTAGAAGCAAAGGTTTATACTTAGAAACAAAAATTATATTATAAACGAGTACCAATGTCACTATATCTTTTAAATTGGGATAAAAAATACAAATAGAAAAAAACTTTAAAATGTATAAATATAAAACCGAGCTTAATTATAAAAAAAATGTAGCTACTATACACTTAGTAAGAACAGTTAATAACAATTAATTGTCCTTCCGGGCATAAGTACGGCTAATTGTAAGTGTTGTGGAATATGTACATGTCATATTTATACTAATGTGTACAAAACTATAATAGTACTAAAGGTATATCTTTCAAAACACACTGTACTGGGGTACTCTACACGCCTAAAAAACACACACATATATCCGTGTGCTCAAACTTACCTTTTACCATTTTTCTCGTACAATAAAGATGTATAGGTTCAGGGATACTGTACTTATGCGAATATAAATATTCAGTTCACTTTACAAACAAAGTATATTTTTTAACCTCACTGTATCTTCACTCCACTACCGTGTTCCTACCTTGACACAGAGGAGGCTGCCATCCTGGTCGACACTGACATGTCCCGTCAGTCCTGTTACATGTGTCATGACATCCTCTACCACAGGTGTTTTGACAGTCGTTAGATGGGTTGTAGTGACCGTCTGAGCAAACTGCAATGGTAATGAAACAATATGGTTATGGTGCTTTTTTTTTTAAAAAAAATGTTTGTTTATGCGTACAGTATAAATGAAACTTTTAGTTGTAGACGTCTGGGGCCTAAAATAAGAACATGTATATGCACAAATACACACACATATATATATATACAGTTAAAAAGTTATTTCTGGAGACAGTGTACAAAGAACTGATATATATATACACACACAATATATACGTCTAAAATTTTTGTGCTCATCCAGTCAGAAGCAAGGAATAATTGTAATGTTTTACGGTGCAGCCAGTATTAAGCATTTTCCTAAATCCTGTTTGTGTATCACCATCTAACATGTTTTTCTCAGATCAGCTGCTGTTGTCGTTGCATCAAAGACGTTTATGAGTAGAAAATGGATAAATGTCATTATTATCTGACATTCAATGAATTATTTTACGGGTTTCGCACACTTCTTTATATTCTAGTCATTTTATTTATTTTAACACAGAGGAGGGTTCCATCCTAGCCGACATTGACATCAACAGTCGGTTGTGTTTCATGTGTCGTGACATCCTTCGCCAAAGGTGTTTTGACAGACTTATTATAGTCACCACATGAGAAACTGTCAGCACGACAGACCCAGGGCCTCCGTGACTAAACATTTTCCTGATTTTAACTTCATTGCGATAGATTCTTAAATAGATCGCATGTTACACTAGCCTATAATTATACAATCTGATTATTATACTGTAGACCGACACAGATACCTGCTGTATAAACAGAAGGACATTTAAGACATGGGCTGTAAAATGTAGAAAGTACAGTTGGTAATGAATATAAATGTTAGGTTGTACTCAAAACAATCATATCTTTTTCTGCAGCAAGTAAGACACTGCTTTATATATATATTAAGCAAATTTAGTCTATAACTATACATGCAGGTAGAAACTACCATCACAGTTTGTTGCTGCCCATCCTGACTTGCATTCACAGGCTCCATTGTGGACATTGCAATCTCCATTCTTACATCCACGACTACAAACGTGAGAGCAGTTGTCTCCCCAGTGTCCTGTGGAACATTCTGTACTCAAGAAATAATTAACAAAAAGTCAATGAACCGTGGATCAGCCACTTTGTAAAGCTTAGGTTTCTATCACGAACAATCTGAATGAGTTTAGGGGTAATCTACAGAAATTACTAAAACAATGGAGAACGGGATCAGCCAAAAAAAAAAAAGATGCTTGCATAGTAGCTAATAAATGGCGTTTTGGGGGAAAAAGACTGACTTCGAAGCCAAACAGAGACGGGAAACTTGCAGATGCATAACTCTATTACGCACACAAATAATTTGGGTTATAACTAATTTTTTGCTTAGAATCATTTCAAATTTATGAGCGTAATTTCTCTCATCACCATTAAGTACAAGTTTGTGTTGACGAAGAAAACTTGAGTGTCTGAAGCACATATTAAATACTTACTTTTTATTTTAAATCACTACCCCCTACACTCCATGTAAGGGTAATTAATATAATATAGATTAAAAGATATATGTGTTTTTATCTGTTTTCAAAATAAAATTTAGCGATTAGATTAGAAATTACAGTTGTGTTTTTTTGTTGCACCTGAAAATTCATTTTTCCACCTGAAAAACTCATGATTTTGTAATATTTGAAGCGGCGTATCTCACAAAAGAGATCTTGAAAGTTTGTAAAAAAAAAAAAATAAGAACAGCAGTATACAGTGGTTACTTTAAAAATTATGTTTTATGTGTATTTAGCAAATCAATATTTGAAATGGAGATAGAGACTCATTTTTTGTTTTTCATAATACTTTCTGGTATTTTCAAGTGAACACAAAAGTACTCATTTACCAAATGTATTAGGTTTGTGTGCCAGTACCTACAAATAAAGCCTGAATTTGGTGACGCACATACTGTTGCTATTCCGAATTCTGTTACGTTTGTTGACCACTGCACCTCCATTGTACCCACTGAACCGTCTCTCTGCTTTGCTAAATCCAAGCTGATCGCAGATATAGAGAGGCTGGACTCTGGTAGCAACTTTTTTAAACCAGTAAGGACAAAGAAGGAGTGCAGCCTCTCTATATCTATGCTCTCTGACGGTATTTACAAACGCCTGACACAACAAGTAAGTTATCCACAACACATACCGACAATATCTTCCGCAACTCTCTATTGTCTTATTCCACACTACAACTGCAACTGCTCTTTTTCTTCTTTCTTTTTTTTTTGACTGCCCTGCTGCCCTAACACTCACACTCTCTCTCAAAACTTATCTACAATGTACACAAGTTATCTGGAAACATCGAGCATCTTCTCTCCACGCATGCGCTCTCTCGCACAAGATATTTCAGGTACCAAGGTTGTATCAATCACACTCTCTCATCACTTGCTAGAACGATGTAGACGCTCTAGTCAAAGCCGCGCGGCGGTCAGCGGCAGTTCAGGCGGGGTCACATACCACATCAAAGTGCTGACACCGTTTAATAGGTAACAATAGGTAAAGCATTATGTCATGTGTGTTAATATTTTGACTATTGCCTTTTGATTGTGTGAGTGGTTAAAACGGTGGATAGCTGGTCAGATTTGTGGATGAATATTTATCTCTCAGGCCTTACCTGTGCATTGTGGTCCTGTCCACCCGTTAGTACAGCTGCAAGCTCCAGTTTTCGCATCACAGCCATTACTACATCCAGCACCACAGGCAGTGCAGTTCTGTCCCCAGTACCCGGAGGAACACACTAATGATTTATAGAAATAAAAGAAACATGTTCAACAACCTGATCAAATAATTTTAACTGTTTTGTCATATGGATGCAGTCGTGAAGCAATACTGATTACTAAATACTAATAATTCAAGCATGCATTTTTGTTATCACATCTTATAAGTAATACTCATTGATAGACGTAACAATTTATTAATTGAAATAATATTTGAGTATTGTTATAAATATTGACAGTTCTCAATAAGTATTTGACAAAATTCATGAGATTATGTGTAGGGATTTTTCTGTGCTTTACATTCTACATTTTCCTGCTCTGCATAGTGATTCCACTACCTGCATCCTAAAGCGATTTTACAGATAAAAATGAAAAGAAATGAGATCCAACCCTTTATTTAAGTAAAATGCGTCAACAGTAAGTCAAATAACGGTCATCCCATCTAACCTTTGCTCGTCATTGGTGGTTCAGGTATGAGATAATTCACTTTTGTAGGTGCCAGCTTTACAAGATGGTGGTGCCCATCTCCTAGCCATTGCTGCCTTGCCTTCCCCAACCCTCTATGAAGTCAGCTGCCCAATACTGTCAGTTGGGTTGACTGGGGGACGTCTGCTGCGCGAATCGGGTATTGAACCAGCGCGTTCGCAGTTCGGACAACATCGCTCTAACCACTCGACTATCCGCTTACACTCGTAAACACTAGTGGTCGGCAAAACATAGACCAACCTGGACAGTTTGCGTTGTTTTTTAATATTAGTAGATACAGGTGATATAAAAGTAACCTGTAAATGTCATCCTTGAAAGCCGGTCCGTTAATTAACCGCTATGATTTACATCTGTGATCAACGAGCGAAGTAACACTGACTACGTAACGTTAGTACACCATTCACAACATTGCCTGCAGTCAACACCAATCAGAGAGAATGAGCTGACAGTCTGCATTTCTCGTGCTTTTGAAAAACACTTAATTTAGCACGAGAAATGCAGACTTTCAACATCCGAACAACCCGAACAGTCGCTCTGATTGGTGTTGACGGCTGGCAATGTACTGAATGCTGCACCAACGTGACGTAGTACACTATTATTGTGAAGTAGTACACTGTTAGCGGCGCTCGTTAATCGCAGGTGTGAATCACAGTGGATAATTAAAATACTACTAAAGGTATATCTTTCAAAACACACTGTACTGCTGTACTCAACACACCTAGAACACACACACACACATATCCATGTACTACAACTTCATGTTACGATTCTTTTCTAAAATCAAGTTGTATCAGTTCATGCATACTGTACTAATGCGAATAAAAATATTGAGTTCACTTATCTTCGCTCCACTTCCGTGTTCCTACCTTGACACAGAGGAGACTGCCATCCTGGTCGACACTGACATGTCCCGTCAGTCTTGCTGCATGTGTCCTGACATCCTTTACCACAGGTGTTGTGACAGTTGTTAGATGTGTTGTAGTGACCGTCTGAGCAAACTGGGATGGTAATGAAACAATGTGGTGAAGACGCTTTTTAAGAGAAACGAATGTTTGTTTATTAACCAGTTTGCATAGTTTAAATCGCTTCATAGGCAAGATAACGATAACAACTACAACAACTGTGGTGACGAGAGCAGCAACGAGATCCAACAATAACACCGACAGTGACAACCCTGGAATTTCTCTAAATTTAAGTTTAAATGCATAAATTAAACTTTTAGTTGTAGACGTCTGGGGCCTAGAACAAGAATGTATATGTATACAAATATAATAATATAATTATATCACAGTACGTGTATGTTTTAAAATGTTATTTCTAGATATAGCAGTATTCAGGGAACTACTATATATACAGTACATACATTTTGTGCTCATCCACTCAGAAGCACGGAATCAATTGTATTGTTTTACAGGAAACCCGATATTATACACTTTTTTAAATCCTGTTTGTGTATCACCATCTAACATGTTTTTCTCAGATCAACTACTGCTGTCGTTGCATCAAAGAAGTTTATGAGTAGAAAATGGATAAATTCCATTTATTATCTTAAATTAAATGAACTGTTTTAAGAGTTTCTCACACGTCTTTATATTCTGGTTATTTTATTTATTGTGACACAGAGGAGAGTTCCATCCTAGTCGACACTGGCATCACCAGTCGGTTGTGTTTCATGTGCTATAGTCACCACATAAGAATAGTGTCAGCACCACAGACCCAGGGGCTCCGTGACTAAATGTTTGCCTTATTTTAACTTCATTGCGAGAAAGGTAGGTAAATAGCTGGCATGTACCATGAGCTTATATACAGTCTGATTCTTACACTGTAGACCGACACAGACACCTGCTATTTAAACAGAGAGACCTTTTAGACATGGGCTGTCAAATGTAGAAAAATACATGGCAATGAATATGAATGTTACGTGGTAGTAAAACAATCATATCTTTGCTGCAAGTAAAAGCTGCTTTTTAAATTTATAAATATTAAGCATATTTAGTCTATAATTATACATGCAGGTAGAAACTACCATCACAGCTTGGTGCTGCCCATCCTGACTTGCATTCACAGGATCCATTGTAGACATTGCAAGCTCCGTTCTTACATCCACGACCACAAATGTTAGAGCAGTTGTCTCCCCAGTGTCCTTTGGAACATTCTGTAATAAAGAAATAATAAGCAAAAAGTTAATGAATAGGATCAGCCACTTTGTAGGTTTTTATCACGAACAATTTTAATGAGTTCAGGGGTAATCTACAGAAATTACTAAGCAATGGAAAACGGTTTTACCCAGAAAACAAGAAAGGTGTCAGCTAACGGTACAGCTAATAAATGTCTTTTGGGGGAAAACGTTGGCTGCGAGGCCAAACGGAGACAGAAAACTTGCAGAGGTGTAATAACCTTTCCAGGTCGTTGGGGGAATATGGTGTTAGGGACTTGTCCTCTCTAGTGGCCAGCTTTATTTAAGGGCGTCGGCCATCTCCTCACCCGTACTGCCTTACTTTCCCCACCCAACCCTCTATGACGTCATGTACCCGTAACCGCAAGTTGGGACGACTGCGAGACGTGTGCTGCTCGAATCGGGTATTGAACCAGCGCGTTCTCAGTTACGACCCCAGCGCTCTAACCACTCGACTACCTTCTTCTGTAAACACTACTCGTCGACAAAACATATTAAAGATTAATCTGTACGGTTTGCGCTGTTTTTAGATGTCAGTAGATATAGGTGATATAAAAGTAACCTGTAAATGTCAGCCTACAAAACCGATCCACAGAGTGGAAGATACCAAAATACGTATATCTTAAACCTTTGAAGATGTCAAACAATAAGAATCCTGATGTGCAAACTGTTATCACAGATTTTGTGACAGTCGAAGTGTTCTCTGGCTGGCTATGGATTGAGTGTGCCAAAAACGAATATGAGCAAGAGAGAGATAGAGACAGAGCTAGATTGTTTTGTAGAGAACTGTATTGCTATTCCTATTTAGTAGAAGTGAAAAGATACAGTCCCCAATACAAGCGGCTTCCTGACTAGGTTTTCAACAGTCTCATGGATATTTTCTCGGGTCATATCTAAAGTATGTGGTACACATGTTTAGTGATTTTATTAAATACGTCACATCAGTATCTTCACAATAGACACATAATATGTGCAGTCCTCTGTACAGGCATGATATAAGTACTTACTTGTGTGTCGAAATTGGAACTATGTATGCATTTATTATCCATTTCTTTTATTTTGAGTTGATTATAGTATTTATAAAAACACTTGTGCTTTTCAGTACCTTTTGAACACATGCCATTATCAGGATCGCAAATATGGTTTTGGCCCTGACAACTGCACTGATTCTGACAATCGCTGCCCCACCATCCTATGGAGCAAACTGCAAAAAAGTATTTATAGGAACATATACATATTCATATATACAGGAACATTCTTCATTGTTATTTTGATGTTGCCAATGCAAATAACAGCATCAAACGCTTGATATTGTAGCAATAAACCACTGAAAATAATTGAAGATGTGCATTAGAGAAAAATGACAATATTGATGGAAGTCTTTTTATTAAATACTAAAATAAAAATGCATTCAAAATCTAAATCTTGTCATTTTGTAAAGAATAATCTGTAACAAAGAACTGCTGTAGTAACTAGGATAACACTAAACAAACATAAAATTTCACTTTTCGAAAACTGTAATACTAATATCACATTCGATTGAAAGATTTTCTATGCAATACAAAGAATGTGATGATATTATTGTAATACTTCTTCACTTCAGTAAACATACTTCTCTTGTCGTATTTTCTCCCGATATTGTAAAAACACCGCTTTTACAGATATTTGTTACAGCTAAGAACATATCCCTAGCAATGAGAATTCTCATTATTGTGAGCATATCACTAATAGTAATATTTTTAACTACTGTGAACTTACCCCATATTTGGATTTCACAAATGTTTAAAAATGGCGAGAAGTCTCCACCCGTTTGTTGGTTTCTGGTGACGCTAACCACTTGACCTCGCTGAACCGGATTTACGGGAATGTCTGTTCTCACAGTTGTTGTGCCTGGACATGGGAACGTATAAAGCTCTCGTCCGTCCAGAAACACCTGAACACAGTCCATTCTTCTCTCCACTGAAAGAATTTGTACATTATATATTTATGTATTATATGTGCCATATAAACTCCCAGTATTGCTGTGGACAGTAAAATAGCATTGTGTCACTCGTCCTTACGTCGGGACATAGTATTTTATTCTTTATTTTACATTGCGAAATAAGAAAAACTGTCTTAGTTTGTTGATAAAAGTGAGACAAAGGTACATTTATAACAGTTAAACTTTTTATACTTACAATTGTCGCGTCCGTAGATGGTTATACTGTGCACAGAAAAGTTCTGTCCCAGATCCACTGACCACGTTGGGTGGAAATCATAATCGTCGGTGTGGATGCAGTTATGAGACGTTTGCTCTATGACGAATGTTGTGTCAGTGTTTCCATTGATAGCAGCAGAACAGTCATTAGATGAGTGATTTTCTTCATACCGTGAGCTGATGTTGCATGGTTTGTGGACAGCGACGTTTGCTGTAACAAATTATCTTTACCGTAAAGTCTGTTGGAGTTTAAGCAAATATTTATTCCATCAAATGTAACAATCCTTCATTTAGTACCTCGATTAAAATTACAGCATATAAAGAAAGTTAGGAAACAGCATACTTAACAGATAACATTGGGAAACAATTTTAAGCTTCTGAGTACTCAGTCTTTGAAAAGAATTCCGAACATTTATTTTTTTAATGAATAAAAAAGAAGTGAATATTGAGAATTAAACTAATTTGGCGCATTTAGCTTCAAAACAATCTGTTAAGTAATTAAAAGGTATATCTATATATATATATTTTCGATTTTTTTGTAGTCGTTATCGACATGAATTAGAAGAAACTAAAACCTCAATATGATCTTTACTGGGTTATGGTTATGCTAACCCCCGCCCCATTTAGCCTATGTTAGAACTGAAAGTGAAGAGAACCTAAATACATCACACTACTCAAGTCAAAGGTGTACACAGACCTGGCCAACAAGACATACTAGAGCTTGGTAAACACGAGAATAGTGTAGAAGTTGATTTTATAGGAAAATACTAATACCTGATGTGCTTGTTATCATAGAATTTAGTACGTGTCATTTAAAGTATCTTATTGAAATTGAAAGATATTAAAAGTTTTTTTACTTCTTATTGCAGCATTTCAGAAAAAAGAAATTAAAGAGTATGCGCTTTAAGGGAGCTGACAACAATCCAGTTAGTTTTTCGCCGTTAGTTTAATTGTAGACTTTTTGGAATGCTCAGAATTAGAAGTGTATGATTGACACTTGATTGTATTATTGAGAAAAACAATTACATGATTAGTCAAATATATACTATATTTTTTTTCTTTTCATTGCTGTGAAATTCAATAGAAGTCACAACACACGACCCTAAAATAAGCACCGAGCTGACAAGGTTTTCAACAGTCAGATAAAAGTTCTCCGTATTACACCCTCTAAATCTTACAAGTCATGGCAGGACTCAGACATCAGGTCTTATAAAGTCAACATGTTTTGTGATTTCATAAAGTAGGACACTGAGGTTTCTTTACAAAATACATTGAACATTGACATTCATTCTATAACTGCTTAGTCCTACGTAGATATTGCAGATATCCATGCATTATTTTGTTTGAGTTGATTAAAATAGTAATAACATGACTTGTACTCATCAATACTTTTTAAGCACGTGCCGCTCTGGGGATCGCAGTGATTGTCTTTGTCCTCACAACTGCACTGCTTCTGACAATCGCTGCCCCACCATCCGATGGAGCAAACTGCAAGAAAATATATTTATACGTTTATATAGAAAAAATACCTGTTGTTGTTTTAATTCATGAACGCAAACATGTGGTGGCATTAGACTTTGACATTTATGTAATACGCCAGTGCCAATAATTAAAATGTTGTACTGAATACAAGGGAAAATAGTGGTAGGCGTTATCGATATTAACCCTGACATAACGATCCGTTTTAATTTTGAACTCTGCCCCTTTCTTCTGTACAGTTATGTCTCAATTTATTAGTGACAGTCAGAAACAAAGAACTGTATCTTACGAAACCACAGCAATAAAAGGAAATAAATAAAATTCATCTTTTCAATAAGTGCAAAACTAAGATCATGCGCATTTGAAAGATTATTTGTGCCTTACATAAAAAAATTTAAATTAAAAAAAATTATTGTAATACTTCTTCACTTCAGTAAACGTACCTCCTAAGGTGCTCTTTCCCAATACTGAGAAAATACTACTTTTACTGATATTTCTTACAGCAAAGAATATATCCTTTATAGTGAGAGTTCTGCATTACTGTGAGCTCATCGCTAATAGTAATATAACTTCTGCGAACCTACCCCATATTTGGATTTCACAAATGTTTAAAACTGGCTCGGGAACTCTGTAAGATGTTGAGTTTCTAGTGATGCTAACCACTCGTCCTCGCTGAGGCGGATTTACGGGAATGTCTGTTATCACATTTGTTGTGCCTGAACATGGGAACTTATAAAGCTCTCGTCCGTCAAGCAAGACTTGAACACAGTCCATTCTTTTCGCATCTAGAAAAGAACCGAAAACACACACACACACACACACACACACACACACACACACACACACACACACACACACACACACACACACACACACACACACACACACACACACACACACACACACACACACATTTAATAATTTAATAAACCAGAAGAATTCATGCATATACTGTTCTTGTTCAATACTTACATGTGATGCTCAACACTGACTCAACACATTACTGCATGTAGTATATTATTGTTCTATTTTGCACGTTTCCGTCTCATAACATAGAAAACAAATAATGTTTAAATTTCTTTAAAGAAATATCAATTTTTTCTGAATATGCACGTACGCGCACATATAATTATATATATAAGAGTATTATTACCACTAACGGCTTATAGTTGTCAACACTGCACTGTCTAATTTTTCGATGCATTTTATAATATAATTGTCATACAGCATAAATGATAACTTGTTACAAATTAGAGAGCCGTTGGCATGTGAAAGAATTATGTTTGCTAACCCTAACCCACAAACATTCAAGGGTTTGCTTACCGGAAGCATAAGTTCTCTTCTATTTTTTTTTTCTCTCCTTATCCTCGCCAGTATCGTTACCCCTATAAAGCTCAACAAGCTTGTTATCACTTCTGTATTTACGTTATAAAAACTATGAAGAGTTAACACAGGAAACTTTTTTGTTGAGACAAAGTTACATTTAATACAGTAAAACTCTTTATTCTTACAAGTTTCTCTTCCGTAGATGGTTATTCTGTGCACAGAAAAGTTCTGTCCCAGATCCACTGACCAGGTTGGGTGGAGATCATAATCGTCGGTGTGGATGCAGTTCTGAGAAGTTATCTCTGTGGTGAATGTTGTATCAGTTTTTCCATTGATAGCAGCAGAACAGTTATTAGATAAGCCATTCTCTACATACTGTGAGCTGATGTTGCATGGTTTGTTGATAGCGACGTTTGCTGTAACACATTATCTTTACTGTAAAGTGTGTTTGAATTTTAGTAAATATTTATTCTGTGAAATATAAAAATCATTCCGTTAGTAGCTTGATTAATACCACAGCATATAAAGAAAATTATAAAATAACATAGCTTATAAAATGACTTTGGAAAACAATTTTAAGGATTTATGTATTAAGTCTCTAGTTTTGTATGTCTAAAGTTAGGTTTTAGTTTTCATGAATGAAAAAGCGTTGGTTTTATATTAACTAAATAGACATTAAGATGTAAACTAATTTGGCGCATTTTATTATAAAACAATATATTCAGTAATAGTACGTGTTAAGTTTATCTAGATACACACATATCATAGGATTTTCTAAAAATAGGTGACTTGCACAAAACCAAAACATCAAAATAATCTTAACAGGATTGTGGTTATGTTTGTCAGAACTTTTACGTGTCTGTAAATTTTCTCTGAGATTAACTTCCTGTACACTCACTTTATATAAGTGTTTAGGCATATTGGGGTGTAAATGATATTCTTTAGCTCCCTTGTTTGATCTGCTAGTAATTGTTAAAATTGTTTAAGTTGTTTATATATATTTCCTTTAGCTTCATAATTCAACGATGAACTATTTCGCAGTCACTCAATACCTAATGTTACGAATCTAGTATTAAGAACTTTACTATCGAAGGATCAGAAATATTCATCCTTTAGGTTGGCAAGTCCCAAATGTGTCCCAACCGCCCACCCGTATCTGTCCTTTGTAATAATTTAATACAAACAATAAATTATTCGCGTCCTTACAACAGAGTAAAAAAAAAGTTTTAAAAATCTGATCGTTGAAATAGGCAATGCACATTTGAGTAGAATTTCACAGATGTTTGTCGCATTTTGATATAGCGCTTTAATGCAAGAAATCTGTGTAACAACTAAAACTAAAATACTGCCAGTACTCACTCATATGCTCTGTCTGTGCAGTAATCAAAAGAAAGATTTTAGTGAAAACACACAGCTTTAAAATCCACGTCCGCACACAAGCCGCCATCATAGCAAAGTCAGGTTTGTTTAAACTTCCTGCTGAAACAAATGTGACGATGACCGCCTATCTCTCAACTTGGATACGGGTACCTGAGATAAGTGTGTACTTCCTGCTTGTTCAGCTTGTGAAAACAGTGATTCAGGCATGTGTTGAATGAATGTAGGGTGCGGGTGTGTTTGTGGTGGGACTGCACATGTGAACGTGTCTGTTCCGGCATATTGATATATCAATGCAAGATCACACTATTTTAAGATAAACTAAGCTTCACAGATTAAGTACAGTATTGAGGCTTATTGGTCAATTTAATACATCTCTTTGTTATTGGATTTGTTAAAGGACATTCCATAACAAATATAAAAAGATCTGCGAAGTGTTTTGTATCCGTTGATTAGTTGATACACGTGTTTGCTATAATTAGCATACAACTGTGACCGTAAACAAATTGTTTGGTAGTCGGGTTTCCGCACTAGTTTCTTAAGATTACAATGTTTGGGAGACTTTGTGTGTTTATTTCTGCCTCTCGCACTATTTATAGACATCCATCAATTTTTTTTCTTTATTATAATTTCTCTACTGTTGAGGTGTAAAGCGTTGTGTATGCTTAGAATGGCTGCATGTATAGGGTCCCTGTGCTCGTCGGACGGACAGTGAAGTGGTTCGCTAAAGGCAAAAGAAACTGAAGGAGGTCGCTTATACAGAGTACACGGGGTACATCTAACGTTAGGTCTTAAGGTCTCAGGGGCGAGAACTCTGACAGTACTGTGCCGCAGTGTGTGTGTGGTTCATTTTTCTTATTACTTCCCTTACAAACATCTCGTTAACTCATACTCCGGCGTGAGGTAGTTCTATTTTCTTGTGTGTATGCGTATGTCTTTTTTCACTTTTTTTCAATTTTCAAAATTCGGTATTTTGTGAGAAACTTGTATCAGCCAAGATGTGGTCAACCATGAGGTCAGCGGTACTGACGTCAGAGACGATTCGGGTCAACGTTGAAATTTGAACAGACGAGGAACTGGTTTTTGTTAATTTCCCGGAAAGTGTGTTTCTCCTTTCAATTTTATCTTTGAGGCATTAATAAGTTATACAAAAGGAGTATTTTGAGCGGAATATGGGTCACCAATCGGGTAGTTCTTAAACAAATATGTTATTCCTAGTTATTACTCTTTTAATCTCTTATCCTTAATTTTGTTCACGTCAGCAAGATAAATACATTATACAAGAAACAAAAATGACAATAATAAGGCCCATTTAAAACAAATCATTATAAAAATTATACATTAAAATATTTTATTTTAAAAATTATATATATGTATATTGTTTAAACAATTGATATCTTCACACTTATCTACTTCAGAAACTGAAGCCCAAAATCACTTTGGTAAAAAAATAATACATGATTGATAATACCTAAATAAGGGCATGATTGCCCCAAGTAGTATTCTTATCATTGTGCATATTTATCCCCCTTGCACTTCATACAAATATGACATTACAATGACTGGCATAACTAAAGACTGTAAATGCGAAAGTGGGTAAAGAATAAGCCACGTATTCTGTTCACTCTGGTCATCGTTGCTGTCGCTGCTGTGACACTGACACGAATGTCCGCGACTCAGCTGACATCCCTGGAGACCGTCGTGCCCAGGTACTTCAATCTGTGTACGTCCTCAAGCTGTACACTGCGGCTCTCTAAGTTTACCTGTCCAATTATGTTTATCGTTAGTTTACTCCTCTCTGTGCTGATTGCCATCCCGTTGTCGCTCTCGTTGCTTGCAAGCTTGTTTGTGAGTTCCTGTAACTCACTGCCTACCGTTAGTCGTCTGTAAAGCGTAGGTTACATAGTGGCCTCCCTTTGGTGGACACTTAGATATGATGGTTTGGGGACATTCAGGGATACGGAGACAGATATAGATAAACAAAACACCATGTGTGCGATTTTAGTGGCCTGAGAATGTCTATGCTTAGGAGCTTACTAGAAGCTAGCAAAATATTCAACTTTCACAAGTACATAGGATACATTGCTTCCAAAATTGTTTTGATATGCTTGAGTGCGCTCGGGTTTTCAAACTAGCAGTGTAAAATTTTACTCATATCGATGAACATATTTCTCTGCTTTAATGCTTACCCTGGGTGTGAGCTCATAGACTCGCACCTTTTAGACTTGTAGCAAGGAAAGTACATTGTCCTGCCAGCGTTTTAGAAAATAAGTGGGATAATAGACCTGGCAGACAGGCGACGGTATTGTCTTGGTGTAATGTGCTAAGACAAGCTCAGCCAATAATTCATTCATTCATTAGTATCTTTCTTGTGTTGATGTAATCACTAGGTGCCGCACTTTTCTTGCCCTTATTCTGGAATCGAAGAGATGTGTAGGCGGATTTGCTGTCGTCATTACGAGCTTTAAGTTCGTCGTACACGTTGTTGCTGTGGTCTGATGTATCTTCTGAAGTCGTGCCACGGTGTTCTGCTGGGTGCGTCATGGTCGAAGATGTACCTGCAATAAGGATATCATCGCGATCAATTTTTACAAATAACATGAATTTTGTGTGAATTTAAACAGTCTCCTATTTTATTTATATTAGTTCTTTTGGCAGCAGTGGTTTATTCAGTTGTTTACTGAAATATCTTGTTTCAAGGTATGAGGATACTGCCACAATTATTAACAAGATAACTTGAGAACCAGTTGCTATAGTAACCGATCAACTGGATAAATATGCCAATCATAGAAACAAATACCTAGATCAGAGGTCACGGAGGTTTTAACAGGTGAACCGTGTGTGGCAGAGGGCTGATGAGATCTGGATACTCTCAACCTTCTGAAGAAATAAATTATTGAAATTATACAAATTAAATAATTAAAGAGTACATGCTGCACATATCACCCGTAGACATCTTTTCCTAAAATAAGCAACAATCAACAGGGCTAAGAAAAGAAGTTTACGATTTTTTATTAATAGATCGGTTTTATATTCTCTTCAATTTTATATTTCTGGTAGTCATTTTATTTGTATAAACCTTTTACTCAGAAGCGGTAACTCTTTACTGAAGTCTTCGCATTGTTCTTTGTTTTACATCATTCACTGTAATCATTGTAATCGATATTATTATGTAGATCATCATGCAAGAAATGTGTATAGAATCTTGACAATAAGGTTGGATAAGAGAAAGGAGTGGAAGACTGTAGACTGTTGATTGTAAAATGACAGGTGAACACTGTCCTCATCTCCTACACTTAGTGTGCGGTGATCACTCCTTATTAACGGCTTGCAACTAAAGACTTCCCATTACTTTTGTCTGAAATGATTGACTGATTGTAGTGAATTACAATAAGGTGGACAGCGTAGTGACATCCCTGCTGGCTAGGACAGTGCGCTATACAGAAAATATCGTCGTCCTCATTGTCGTCATCATCATCAGCAATTAACGTGTCAAAGGCGATCGAAAAATATGTGAAAGACACTTTTTTTATCGGTGAGTATTAAGCTTTGTGTCTCTGTTGCTATGCGGTCATCGCCCTTTAGGGTCATTGTTGTTACTTTAAATCACGGCCTTTGTCTGTCGTGAAATACTTTGTTGTATAAAACTCAATGAGTTTGCCTGCTGGCTGTCTTCTAGCCCTCAATAAATAAAATTAGCAGTATAGTAGCATCATGTAATTAGCTCTTTCTAGAAAAAGGTCAGTACGACTAAAGCAGGGCTAAAATCCATCGACAAAAATGTGGAATACAGCTTTTTTTCAAAATGTTTTAGAAGAAAACGATGATACGTGGAAAAAAAGCAGAACGTTACAATATTAAGTATTTTATTTCTGGAACTTTAGGTTTGTTATATGTTCTAGTAAAGGGGACTATGCTGGTAGAGAAGAGTACATTTTTTTATCAACTCACAATCCGCTGAGGAAACCTAGAATAAAGAAGACGATGGCACAGCCGACTGCAATACCGGCCACTGGACCAGCTCCAATCAAAGCCTCTTTATCATCTCTAGACGACATCATAGCTGGACAAAAGTGTAGGAAAATAAATGAATGCGTCTCAAGTCAGAATGTCATTTTTTTATTTAGAGAGGCAATCTATAAATTGAAATAATATTAGATATAAGTGAATGTATACATTTCTTGTAATAGAAAATATCCATCCTGGAATCTTCACTACTAACCGTATTTGGTGCACATGTAATCGCATCTACCAGCTCAGTATACCTGATGTGTTCTTCCGTTGACACAGAGGAGGCTGCCAGTCTGTCTGACACTGACATGTCCCGTCAGTCCTGCTACATGTGTTGTTACATCCTTCACCACAGGTGTTGTGACAGTTGTTAGACATGTTGTAGTGACCATGTGAGCAATCTGTCAACATTGTAGTATACAACTAAATATGCCTTAAAGTTGCTTTAATGGTCTACGTTTGCAATGATCTTTAACATTTACGAGATATGTGCATCTAAATATATTTCTACAGCTTCAAAACCTATTTTGTTTATCGCCAGTATATCATAAATTTTGTAATAGATACTTTTTTCTCACCATGTTATCCTCTTTATATGAGTGTATAACCTGATTTATATAACCTAAGTAAAACGTGATAGTAAGAGTTGTGTAGGATATGACCTATGTGCACGTGAGGTGAATTTCTCGTCAACAGAGGATACCAGTAAAACTCAGTTAAATGATGTTTACGAGCTCAGAATGGAAGCGATGACAGCATTTGAGTAATGGTACAGAGATACTTTAAACTAGTGTAGACACTGGGACATTGCAGACTGTCGATTGTTTATTTATTTAAGAATGCTAATTTATTGAAATGAATTCGTATATTGATATTTACTTTAAATGCGAGATATATTTTGCTACCTGTCTTGATAAAGTCGGCTTATAGAAACAAGTTATCATTATAAAGTTTGTCTTACGCTGACACAGAGGAGGCTGCCATCCTGGTCGACACTGACATGTCCCGTCAGTCCTGCTGCATGTGTCATGACATCCTTCACCACAGGTATTTTGACAGGCGTTAGTCTTGTTGTAATAACCATGTGAGCAATCTGTTGACAAACATTATATTTGAATATTTAATGCAAATAGTGTTCTAAGAGTAGTGAGCTGCACATCAATTTGCTTTAAACAGGAGAAAATTGGACAAACTGAATTATATATTATTCTTTATTATACAACGTGCGTAATAGCCACTCGTGGATGATGCCTGTTTTTTCTGATTGGTGAGAGTCTCAGGCAATCTAAAAGCAATCTTGTTATCGCCCCAGGCCACACCTTCATCGATCTGACTGCATTTTTCCTCAAGCCAGGTTGCCTTGGCTCCCTTCATACCCTTCTGTATGGAACGATTGACCTTTCCGTGACAACCGCTGCCTCAAGTTTTACCAGCTTTTCACTTTTTATTGTTCATTTTCGGTTACAAAGATACATCAGTTTCTTCGAAAACCAGGGCTTTTTCTTCGTTTGATGACGTACACGAACCATGTATTCTAACCACTTTTTAAGGCGCTAGAAAGAGATGGCAACCGTAGGGTCCCACAGCTTTTCTAGGTCAAAGCAGGTTTCTGGTCATTCGGCGCTTCATCGACAGCATCAAGTCTATCAACGTGTAGGATGTAGTTTTTTAATTATGTGCTTTTTTCAAATGGTGAACGATTGAGATTGTAGATAATTTTCTGTTCTCTTACTTTTTTGGCCTTACCTGTGCATCGTGGTCCTGTCCACCCGTTAGTACACCTGCAAGCTCCACTTTTGGCATCACACGTATTACTACACCCTGCACCACAGACAGTGCAGTTCTCTCCCCAGTACCCCGATGAACACACTGTAGTTACATGCACTGGAACCATGATTCAAGGAAAAAAAATAAATACGTTTAACAATGTTATAAAAATCATCATCCTTTTTCATCTGGATGCAGTCGAACTGCCATATTGATTTATTGACATGATGTTTCTTGTTATTACAATGTATAGCTGATGATGTTTGGTGGTAGTAACAATTTATTAATGGAATTTCTATTTCAGTTTTGTTATAAATATTGACGATTCTTTAATGTTAGCGTGTATGCATGATACATTTAACTACTTGACCAATTGCATTAGATTATTTTTAGGAAAATATATATTTCTGTGCTTTAGATTCTACCATTTCTTCCTTTACATAGTGATTTAACTTCTTCGATCTCTTGGCTGTTTTTAGCTAACAAAGTGTAAACAACACTTACTGACAAGATATTATATTTTCTGATAAACCAGAATACTGTAGAAATGGTCATATTCGTATATCTTAAGTCTTTGAAGAAAATAATAAAAAAATAATAGAAAGCTTGATGTGCCTCTGAGAAATATACAACTTCACTCCACTACGTTCCTACCTTGACACAGAGGAGGCTGCCATCCTGGTCGACACAGACATGTCCCGTCAGTCTTGTTACATGTGTCATGACATCCTCTACCACAGGTGTTTTGACAGTCGTTAGACACGTTGTAGTGATCGTCTGAGCATTCTGCGATGGTAATGAAACATGTTTGTTTATTAACCAGTGTATAGTTTAAATCGTTTCATAGACAAGATTACAATAACGGGTATAACAACTGTGATGACAAGAGAAGCAGCCAGATCCAAAAATAACACCGACAGTGACAACCCTGAAGTTTCTCTTTAAACTTAAATGCATGTATCATCAACTTTGTTTGGCATGTAACAAATGGGTTCATTACAAATAAAACTTTTAGTTGTAGACGTCTGGGGCCTAAAACAAGAAAACACATTTTATATATACATGCATATACATACAGTACATGTATGTTTGAAAATGTTATTTCTGGAGACAGCAGTATGCACGGAAGTAATATATATAAACACAAACGAACAGTATATACATATATACATTTTTGTGCTCATCCAGTCAGAAGCACGAAATCAATTGTAATGTTTTACAGAGCAGCCAGTATTATGCACTTTCTTAAATTCTGTTTGTGTATCACCATCTAACATGTTTTGTTTTTCAGACCAACTGCTGTTGTCGTCGCATCAAATAAGTTTATGACTTGAAAATGGATAAACTTCATTATTATCTTACATTAAATGAATTCTTTTAAGAGTTTTGCACACGTCTTTATATACTAGTCATTTTATTTATTTTGACGCAGAGGAGGGTTCAATCCTTGTCCACACTGACATAACCATTCGGTTGAGTTTCATCTGTCGTGAGATCCTTCACCAAAAGTGTTTTGACTGTTATAGTCACCACATGAGAAAACTGTCAGCACGACAGACCCAGGGGCTCAGTGACTAAGCATTTTCTTTAAGTTGATTGCAATAGATATTTAAATAACTGGCATGAGACATGAGCCTTCATACAGTCTGATTCTTCCACAGTAGACCGACACAGATATAAACACAGAGACATTTAAGATATGGGCTATAAAATGTACAAAGGACATTTGGTAATGAATATAAATGTTAAGTGGTAGTCAAAAGAATCATATATTTGTCTTCTGCAAGTAAAACACTGCTTTATTTATATATAAATATTAAGCATATTTAGTCTATAATTATACACGCAGGTAGTAACTACCATCACAGCTTGGTGCTGCCCATCCTGACTTGCATTCACAGGTCCCATTGTGGACATTGCAAGCTCCGTTCTTACATCCACGACCACAGACGTGAGAGCAGTCGTCTCCCCAATGTCCTGTGGAGCAGTCTGTAAGCAAGAAATAATAAACAAAAAGTCAATGAATAGGATCAGCCACTTTGTAGGTTTTTATCACGAACAATTTTAATGAGTTCAGGGGTAATCTACAGAAATGACTAAACACTGGAGAACGGGATTACCCAGAAAACAATTTAAAAAAAGGTGCTTGCTAACGGTATAGCTAACAAATGGCTTTTGGGGTAAAAGACCCTGCACCACAGAATCCTGTGAATACTGTTGACACCCGAGTAAACAATACTGAGGAAAGTATCGATACCAACGTAGACATAGAGCTAGTCTGTGTTTCAAGAAGCAGAGATGCGAAGGGCGGAGTGAATGAGTGCAGCTTCATGCTATACTTTATGATAAAAATATTTCACTAAACACCATCCCTTGTCTACTACAATCATACGTGTCGATCAGTATTCATTGGCATAGGTGTTACGGGGAGTATACATGATGGCTTGCCCCGTTTTTAAATTGAGCGACGAAGCAGAAGTCTCATGCGCCTATGTCGTCGTCAATGGCTCGTTTCGGGTCCTAAATCTACGGTACGGACCTCTCCAAAAACTAAGTCTTTGCAGTTCAAAATATTCAAACGAAAGAATTTTATTTACAGTTTTGGTAAAACAATGTCCACGTATTATCCACACTGGCACATCAGCGACACACGCTGAGATTAACCGACTACTGCTACTTCAACAGCGACACGTGCTTCACAACTTTGACCACAGCGACACTCGCTGACTAAAGGCGACACACGCCTGACACAACAAGTAAGCTATCCACAACACCTGCCCGCAATATCTTCCGCAACTCTCTACTGTCTCACTCCACACTACTTGCGACTACAACTGCGACTTCTTCCTTTTTGACTTTTTGACCTGCTGCCCTAACACTCACTCTCTCTCAGGGCTTATATACAATGTACACAAGTTATCTGGAGACATCGAGCATCTTCTTCTCACGCATGCCCTCTTTCGCACTGAACATTCCAGGTCCCAAGCTTGTGTCAGTCGCACTCGCTCACGCACTTGCTAGAATGCATTGGGCGGCTGTAGTCAAAGCCGCGCGGTCGTCAGCGGCAGGTCAGGCGGGGTCACATACGGCATCAAAGTGCTGACGACGCCGGCGACACCTCGCACAGACAGCTACACCGTTTAATGTGTAACTATAGGGAAAGCATTATGTCATGTGTGTTATTATTTCGACTATAGCCTTTTGATTGTGTGAGTGGTTGAAACGGTGCATAGGTGGTCAGATTTGTGGATAAATAATTATTTTTCAGCCCTTACCTGCGCATTGTGGTCCTGCCCACTCGTGAGTACACATACAAGATCCATTTCTCTCATCACAGGCATTACTACATCCAGCACCACAAGCAACGCAGTTCTCTCCCCAGTACCCGAAGGAACATACTAATGATTTATGGAAATAAAAGAAACATACTTACCAGGTTGATCAAATGATTTTAACCGTTTTGTCATATGGATGCAGTCGAGAAGCAATGCTGATTACTTAATACTAATAATTCAGTCATGTATTTTTGTTATCACATCTTATAGGTAATAACGCAGTTAGTTTCATATGCACATTCACCAAACCCTTCTTTATTGTCATCACGAATTGCGGGTGTGTTTTGACCTCCGTGCCGGAGGCTCCACCGAACCGCTGAGACCGACTCACCGAACCCCTAGGGTTCGATCGAACCCGGGTTAAGAACCACTGTAATAATGTTTGGTAGACGTAACAATTTACTAATTGAAATAATATTTCAGTATTGTTATAAATATTGACAGCTCTCAACAACTATTTGACAAAATGCATGAGATGATATGTGGGGATGTTTCTGCGCTTTACATTCTACATTTTCCTGCTCTGTATAGTGATTCCACTACCTGCATCGATTTTACAGATGAAAGTGAATAGAATTGAGATCCAAACCTTTATTTAAGTAAAATGCATCAACAGTAAGTAAAATAACGGTACATCTAATCTTTTCGGGTCATTGGGGTTTAAGGTGTGAGAAAATTCACTCTTGTAGGGGCAAGCTTTACATGATGGTGGTGCTCATCTTCTCGCGCTTGCTGCCTTGCCTTCCCCAACCCTCTATAAACTCAGGTACCCAATACCGTCAGTTGGGTTGACTGGGGGACGTGTGCTGCGCAAATCGGGTATTGAACCATCGCTTTCGCAGTTCGGACACACTGTACTGCTGTACACTACACGCCTAAAACACACACACACACACACACACATCAGTGTACACAAACTTCCATTTTACGATTCTTTACTAAAATCAAGTTGTATCAGTGCATTCATACTGTACTAATGCAAAGATGAATATTCGGTTCACTTTACAAAAAAAGTATATTTTTAAACCTCCCTGTATCTTCTCACAACTACCGTGTTCCTACCTTGACACAGAGGAGGCTGCCATCCTGGCCGACACTGACATGTCCCGTAAGTCTTGCTGCATGTGTCATGACATCCTTCACCACAGGTGTTTTGACAGTCGTTAGACACGTTGTAGTGACCGTCTGAACAATCTGCGATGGTAATGAAACAATGTGGTGAAGATGCTTTAAAAGATAAATGAATGTTTATTTATTAACCAGTATGTAAAGTTTAAATCGCTTCGTAGACAAGATAAGGATAACAACTTCAACAACTGTGGTGATCCAACGAGATCCAACAATAACACCGTCAGTGATAACTCTGGAGTTTCTCTAAATTTAAGTTTAAATGCATAAATGAAACTTTTAGTTGTAGACGTCTGGGGCCTCAAACAAGAACATATATTATATATACATACAAATACACGTATAAACATATAAATATGTACAGTACATGTATGTTTTAAAATGTTATTTCTAGAGATAGCAGTATGCAGGGAACTACTATATATATATACAGTACATACATTTTGTGCTGATCCACTCAGAAGCATGGAATCAATTGTATTCTTTTAAAGGAAACCCGGTATTATGCACTTTCTTAAATCCCATTTATGACCATCTAACATGTTATTCGTAGATCAACGGCTGTTTTCCTTGCATCAAAGAAGTTTATGACTAGAAAATGGATAAATGTCATTATTATGTTACATTAAATGAACTGTTTTAAGAGTTTCTCACACGTCTTTATATTCTAGTTATTTTATTTATTGTGACACAGGAGGGTTCCATCGTAACTGACACTGACATCACCAGTCGGTTGTGTTTCATGTGCTATAGTCACCACATAAGAAAACTGTCAGCACCACAGACCCATGGGCTCCGTGACTAAATGTTTGCCTGATTTCAACTTTATTGCGAGAAAGGTAGATAAATAACTGGCATGTACCATGAGCTTACATACAGTCTGATTCTCGTATTGTAGACCGACACAGACACCTGCTATTTAAACAGATGGACATTTTAACCATGGGCTGTCAAATGTAGAAAAATACATGGCAATGAATATGAATGTTACGTGGTAGTTAAAAGAATCAAATATTTCCTGCAAGTAAAACACAGCTTTGTGTATATATATAAATATTTAGCACATTTAGTCTATAACTATACACGCAGGTAGAAACTACCATCACAGCTTGTTGCTGCCCATCCTGACTCGCATTCACAGGTTCCATTGTAGACATTGCAATCTCCATTCTTACATCCACGACCACAGACGCGAGAGCAGTTGTCTCCCCAGTGTCCTGTGGTGCATTCTGTAATCAAGAAATAATAAGCAAAAAGTCAATGAACAGGATCAGCCACTTTGTAGGTTTTTCGCACGAACAATTTTTACCTGGAAACATATAGCATCTTCTTCTCACGCATGCGCTCTTTCACACTGAACATTCCAGGTCCCAAGCTTGTGTCAGTCACACTCGCTCACGTACTTGCTAGGCTCTAGTCAAAGCCGCGCAGTTGTCAGCGGCAGGTCAGGCGGGGTCACATACCGCATCAAAGTGCTGACGACGCCGTCGACACCTCGCACAGACAGCTACACCATTTAATTTGTAACTATAGGGAAAGCATTATGTCATGTGTGTTATTATTTTGACTATAGCCTTTTGATTGAGTGGTTGAAACGGTGGATAGCTAGTCAGATTTGTGGATGAATAATTATTTCTCAGGCCCTTACCTGTGCATTGTGGTCCTGTCCACCCGTTAGTACACCTGCAAGATCCATTTTTCGCATCACAGGCATTACTACATCCAGCACCACAGGCAGTGCAGTTGTCTCCCCAGTACCCGGAGGAACATACTAATGATTTATGGAAGTAAAAGAAACATGTTCAACAGCATGATCAAACAGTTTCAACCGTTTTGTCATAAGGATGCAGTCGAGAAGCAATACTGATTACTTAATACTAATAATTCAATCATGTATTTTTGTTATCACATCTTAAAGATAATAATGTTTAGTATACGTAGCAAGTTATTAAATGCATTAATATTTCAGTGTTGTTATAAATATTGACAGTTCTCAATAACAATTCGACAAAATGAATTAGAATATATGTAGGGATTTTTCTGTAATTTATTTTATACTATGTCTTCTTTTTTTTCCATTTCATAGTGATCCCACTAACTATATTCCATACCGATTTTATATATTAAAGTGAATAGAATTGAGATCCAACCCTTTATTTAAGTAAAATGCATTAACAGTAAGTAAAATAACGGTCATCCCATCTAACTTTTTCAGGTCGTTGGGGGGTAAGGTTTTAGAGACTTGACTTTCCTAGGGGCTAGCTTTACACGAAGGCGGTGTCCATCTCCTCACCTGTACTACCTTACCTTTCCCTACACTCGTTGAAGTCATGTACCCGTTACCGCTCGACTGGAAGAAGTTTGCTGCGCGAATCGGGTACTGAACCAACCCATTCTCCGTTCAGAAACCGATCGCTCTAACCACTCGACTACCCGCTTCTCCGTGTAAACACTACTGGCCGAAAAAGCATATTACAGATTGAATTGTACGGTTTGTGTGGTTTTTAGATATTAGTAGATATAAGTGATATGAAAATAACCTGTAAATGTCAGCCTCCAAAACGGATCAGCAGTGTGGAAGATACCAAATACGTATATCTTAAACCTTTGAAGACGTTAAACAATAAGAATCCTGATGTGCAAATTGTTATCACAGATTTTGTGACCGTTAAAGTGTTCTCTGGCTGGCTATAGACTAACTGTGCCTAAACGAATATGAGCAAGAGAGAGAGAGAGTTAGAAAGAGTGTTTTGTAGAGAACTCTATTGCTATGAAATGTAATAGTATTCAAAAGATACAGTCCCCAATACAAACGGCTAGCTGACTATGTTTTCAACAGTCTCATGGATGCTTGCTCATGTCATATCTAAGATATGTGGCACACTTGTTTTGTGATTTTATTGAATACATCACATAAATATCTTCACAATATACATATCATATGTGCAGGTCTCTATACAGGCATGCTATAAGTATTTACTTGTGCGTCGAAATTGCAACTATTTATGCATTATGTTATGCATTTTTATGCATTTGTTTTATTTTGAGTTGATTATAGTATTATTATACAGTTGGACCTCGATAAGTCAAACTCAAAGGGACCCGAAAGAAAATTCGACTGACGGAGTTTTCGAGTTAGGGATAATGGCGGAATAGGCGCAGGTATTTGGCCGGGAACTAACAATTAATTCGATATAGGGAGGTTTTCGACTTCGGGAAGGTCGACTTATCGTGTTCCGACTGTATAAACACTTGTACTTATCAGTACCTTTTGAACACATGCCATTGTCTGGATCGCAAGAATAGTTTTGGTCCTGACAACTGCACTGATTCTGACAATCGCTGCCCCACCATCCTTTGGAGCAAACTGCAAAAAAATATTTATACGCTTATATAGAGAAACATTCGTAAATGTTGTTTTAATTTGTGAATGCAGAAAAACAGCATCAAACGTTTGACATTGTGGTAATAAAAACCTGACAAAAATTGAAGATGTGCGTTAGAGACAAATTACTAAATTGGTTGTAGTAGTTATTGCAAAAATCCTGTAATAAAAATGCATTTAAAATTTAAAATTGTTCACTTTGTAAATATTAATCTCTAACAAAAGACTGCTCTAGTAACGTGCATAACAATACATAAACATAAAATTTCACTTTTCAAAAACTGTAATACTAATATCATTCTCAATCGAAAGTGCAGTGCATAGAATTTTCTAAAATGGTATTATTGTAATACTTCTTCACTTCAGTAAACATACTTCTCTTGTGGTATTTTTTTCCCGATACTGCGAAAATACCGCTTTTACAGATATTTCTTACAGCTAAGAACATATCCCTTACAATGAGAATTGTCATCACTGTGAGTTGATCGCTAATAAAAATATTTCTAATTACTGTGAACTTACCCCATATTTGGACTTCACAAATGTTTAGAAATGGCACGGGATCATTGTCCGATCTTTGGTTGTTAGTGACTCTAACCACTCGACCTCTCTGAGGCGGATTTACGTAAATGTCTGTTCTCACAGTTGTTGTGCCTGGACATGGGAACTTATAAAGCTCTCGTCCGTCCAGAAAGACCTGAACACAATCCATTCTTCTCTCCACTGAAAGAATTTGTGCATTTTATGTTTATTTATTATTTGTGCCATATAAACTGCCAGTATTGCTGCTAATAGTATAATAGCATATTGTCGCTGGTCTTTACGTCGTGCCATGGTAAAGACCGACAATAGATTGTCGTGAGTAAGAAAACCTGTCTTAATTTGTTGATAAAAGGTGTGACGAAGTTACATTCATAACAGTAAAACTTTTTATACTTACAAGTGTCTCGTCCGTAGATGGTTATACTGTGCACAGAAAAGTTCTGTCCCAGATCCACTGACCAGATTGGGTGGAAATCAGATTGGCTGGTGTGGATGCAGTTCTGAAGCGTTTTCTCCATGACGAATGTTGTGCTAGTGTTTCCATTGATAGCAGCAGAACAGTCATTAGAAAAGTCTTTCTCTGCATAATGTGAGCTGATGCTGCATGGTTTGTTGACAGCGACGTTTGCTGCAATAAATTATCTTTACCGTAAAGTCTGTTGGAGTTTAAGCAAGTATTTATTGCATCAAATGTATCAATCCTTCGTTTAGTACCTCGATTGATACTAGAATACAGTAATGTAGTTGTTTTTATACGAAAATACTAAGCCTTAAATGATGTGAAATAATGGGAAACCCGATGTTCTTGTTATCATAGAGTTCAAGCACCTTATGGCTGGTTCTGTCTTAACTATACTTCTATGCTAAAACGATTTCAGCAACGAAAGAGAGAGAGAGTGTAGAAAACTTGAGGACGAATGCTATTCACAGTTTTTATTTGGAAAAGAAAACTTCCGAATAAACTTGGAGACAGAATTAGTGCATCTATTTACTTGGTCAGTCTTGTACACTGCCGCTAAGCAGCTACACTAGTATATATGATATGGGAGCAGATATTGAAAGGTTTTTTTTAAATTCCCACTGCAGCCTTTAAGAAAAAAGAAATGAAAAAGAATGCGCTTTAGGGATTTTAGAACAATTGAATTAGTTTTGCTGAGTTAGTTTCATTGTGGACTTAATAGAATGATTAGAATTAGAAGTGTATGATTGAGGCTTGATTGTATGATTGAGAAAAACAATTACACGATTGGTCATATATATATACACCGTGTGCGGACGTTTCGCCGACGGACGTTTCACCGACGGACGTTTCGGAGCCGGACGTTTTGTCGACTGGACGTTTCGCCGCTGGACGTTTCGGAGTCGGACGTTTTGCCGACCGGCGTTTCGCCGCCGGACGTTTCGCCGCATTATGTCAGAGAGAGAGAGAGAGAGAGCTTACTTACTTCTCAAAGAATGAAAGTAACTACTAGATTACACAATAATTCTTTATTTCAAACAAATTTTACACACAGAATTCACAGACAGTTCACTTTGATTGTCACAGATTATGCGCAACAGCTTTGAGAAAAAACATTGATACAATGGCGAGAGAAATATGTGAGCTAACGGTTCATATGAGGAGGGATAGTGAGAGAGAGTTCACTGATAAATTGATACAATGGCGAGAGAAATGTGTGAGCTAAGGGGCGTCCCACACTTGACTTCGGCTAAAGGTCCCGCGTGAAATGCCGAAATGAAGTGCCCCGCGCCGAAACGTCCGGCGGCGAAACGCCGGTCGGCAAAAGGTCCGACTCCGAAACGTCCGGTGGCGAAACGTCCGGTCGGCAAAACGTCCGGCTCCGAAACGTCCGGCGGCGAAACGTCCGTCGGCGAAAAGTCCGTGTACCTATATACACTATATTTTCATTTTCCTCATTGCTGTGAAATTTAATAGAAGTCACAAGACACGACCCTAACGTAAACGAAGGTCTGACTAGGTTTTCAACAGCCTGACGAAATTTCTCCGTATTACACCCTGTAAGTCTTACAAGTCATGACAGGACTCAGACATCAGGTCTGATAGACCTAACATGTTTTGTGATTTTATAAAGTAGGACACGGAGGTCTTCTTACAAAATACATTTATCATTTACATTCACGCTGTCACTATTTTTTACCCCATGCAAATATTGCAGATATTCATGCATTATTTTGTTTGAGTTGATTAAACTAGTAATAAAATGACTTGTACTCATCAATACTTTTTGAGCACGTGCCGCTCTGGGGATCGCAATAATTGTCTTTGTCCTGACAACTGCACTGCCTCTGACAATCGCTGCCCCACCATCCGATTGAGCAAACTGCAAGAAAATATATTTATACGTTTGCATAGAAAAAATACCTGTTGATGTTTTAATTTTCCGAATGCACAAACGTCTGACACCATTAAACGTGTGACAATTATGTAATACGCCAGGGGCAATAATTAAAAATCTGTAGTAAGACAAATACGAAATTAGCGGTCGGCGTTATCTTTATGAAGCCTGAAATAAAGATCCATTTCAATTTTGCACTCTGATCCTTTCTTCAGTACAGTTATCCTTCAATTTATTGAGGAAATTCGGAAAGAAAGAACTGTATCTTAGGAGACCACAACAATACCAGGACAGGAATATAATTTATCTTATTAAGAAGTGCAAAACTAAGATCATGCGCAACTAAAAGATTTTATTGTGTGCATTACAAAAAAAAGAGTAAAATCATAAAGAAGATATTATTGTGGTACTTCTTACTTTCAGTAAACACATCTCTTGATGTATTCTTTCGCAATAATGTGAAAACTACTTTTACTGATATTTCTTATAGCTAAGAACATATCACTTACTGTGATAGTTTTCATTACTGTGAGCATATCACTAATAGTAATATTTCTAACTACTGTGAACTTACCCCATATTTGGACTTCACAAATGTATAGAAATGGCTCGGGATCTCTGTAAGATGTTGGGTATCTAGTGATGCTAACCACTCGTCCTCGCTGAGGCGGATTTACGGGAATGTTTGTTATCACAGTTGTTGTGCCTGAACATGGGAACGTATAAAGCTGTCGTCCGTCAAGAGAGACTTGAACACAGGCCATTCTTCTCTCATCTAGAAAAGAACCACACACACACATTTGATAATTTAATAAACCAGAAGAATCCATGCATGTACTGTTCATGTTCGATATTTACATGGCATACTCAACACTAACTCAACACTGTACTGCATGTAGTATATTATTGTTCTATTTTGTGCCTTTGTCTCTCTTGACATAGATATATCATTTTGTGACTGTAATATGTAAGCTATCTTTCTTTGTAGAAGAGAACAATTCTTTATACTTTTTTTTTCATTCCTGACAAAATGTAAGCCCGGGTTTACAGTGCATGCCAGTTGCACAACACATTTCTTCTTTTAATACTTTTTACATAGTCTTAGATAATGAATTTTATAGAAAAAAAGTGCACAGAACAATTAGATTGTTTATTTTTTTTTTTAAAGTAAAACTGTTAAATACTCTAAAATTGTTTGCAACAGACCTTCCGTCAGCACAGTTTGTAATGGCTTTGTTCTGCTAATTTAAATAGAATATGAGCACTTTAAGAATCACCTTTCTAAATTTGCTTCTTTAAATCAATTTATGTGTGTTTTAACACGCCGAACAACTAACCCAAGTTCTTATAACAAATGAAAAAAGGTTTAGAAATGAAAAGACCTGACAATAACATACCGTTTTTTTCAAAGATAATTTACATTTTAAAAAACTGTAAAAAAAGTTAACGCAGGAGACTTATTGTCTTGAGACTAAGTTACATTTAATACAGTAAAACTTTCTATTCTTACAATTCTCGCGTCCGTAGATGGTTATTCTGTGCACAGAAAAGTTCTGTCCCAGATCCACTGACCAGGATGGGTGAAAGTCAGATTCGTTGGTGTGGATGCAGTTCTGAGATGTGATACCTGTCACGAATATTGTGCCAGTGTTTCCATTGATAGCAGCAGAACAGTCATTAGATGAGGATCCCTCTACATACTGTGAGCTGATGTTGCATGGTTTGTTGATAGCGACGTTTGCTGTAACAAATTCCCCTTACTGTAAAATTTGTTAGAGTTTTAGTAAATGCATTTTTTAATGGGCATTCGTTTTACATTAAATAGATATTTAAAAATAAGTTAATTTGCCATATTTTATTATAAAACAATATATTCAGTAATAATAAGTTATATATGTAATTTACACACATTTTATAGGAATATTCTAAAGGTAGGTTACTTGTACATAACTAAAACATTTATATAATCTTAACTGGATTATGTTTATATGTGTCAGAACTTTTACGTGTCTGTAAATTTTCTCTGAAATTAACTTTTTGTACAGTCACTTTATGTAAGTGTTTAGGCATATTTTGACGAAAATGACATTCCTTAGCTCGCTTGCTTGATCTCTAGTAGATGGCACGAGGCAGTGAACTGTCGTTTACCAATCCTCGACCTCTTTGCTAATCATTAGTGGAGGAGCGTGAGTCTCTTCCAGCACAGCCACGATAGGTTTGTGGTGAGAAAGGAGAAATCACTATTTTGTTTATGAGGAAACACTCAGATGTTATTTCGATAACCATTTTCGTCTGATAATCTATTGTATTTTGTATTCTTAGTCGACGTAGTTTGACGAAAATTGTATACATATTTCATATTTTAAAGTCAGCTATTCAATGTTTAGTATGGGTTTACCAGTAGGAGTCACGTACCCCTAACCCTTATTTACTGAGCCAAAGTCGCCTACTACTGTAGCAGGTCAGATATTGTAGCCTGTCAGTCACACATTTGCTCTTTTGACGAGCTTGTGTTCCAGCTCATATAGAAAAGTAGTTGGAATTCTCTGTTTTTCTCCAAGTCTTCGGTGAGTTAGTAGGACTTACTTGTAAACCAACAGGCAACACAACCTGCTTAGTTGGGGACATTCAGTCTTTTTCTTTTCTTCTGGAATGTTATGAATCTAGTATTAAGAACATTATTATTATCAAAGGATCAGGTATATTCATCCTTAGGTTAGGAAGTCCCAGGCAAACAAATCTGTCCGAACAGCCCATCCGTATTTGTCTTTTATAATAATATTGTATTAACTACAACGAGCTCGCGTCTTTAAAACAATGTAAACATAAAGTAAAAAAAAATAATCTAATCGTTCAAATAGGTAAAGTACATGTGAATAGAAATGTGTAGATGTTTGTCACATTTCGATATAGTGCTTTAATGCAAGAAATCAGTGTAACATCTAAACCTAAAATACTACCAGTACTCACTCATATGGTCTGTCTGTGCAGTAATCAAAAGAAAGATTTTAGTGAAAACACACAGCTTTAAAATCCACGTCCGCACACAAGCCGCCATCATAGCAAAGTCAGGTTTGTTTAAACTTCCTGGTGAAACAAATGTGACGATGACCGCCTATCTCTCAACTTGGATACGGGTACCTGAGATAAGTGTGTACTTCCTGCTTGTTCAGTTTGTGAAAACAGTGATTAGGCATGTGTTGAATGAATGTAGGGTGCGGGTGTGTTTGTGGTGGGGCTGCACATGTGAACGTGTCTGTTCCGGCATATTGATATATCATGCAAGATCACAGTATTTTAAGATAGACTAAGCTTCACAGATTAAGTACAGTATTGAGGCTTATTGGTCAATTTAATACATCTCTTTGTTATTGGATTTGTTAAAGTACATTCCATAACAAATACAATAAGATCTGCGAAGTGTTTTGTATCCGTTGATTAGTAGATACACGTGTTTGCTATAATTAGCATACAACTGTGACCGTAAACAAATTGTTTGATAGTCGGGTTTCCGCACTAGTTTCTTAAGATTACAATGTTTGGGAGACTTTGTGTGTTTATTTCTACCTCTCGCACTATTTATAGACATCCATCAATTTTTTTTTCTTTATTATAATTTCTCTACTGTTGAGGTGTAAAGCGTTGTGTATGCTTACAGTATCTACCTGTATAGGGTCCCTGTGCTCCTCGGACGGACAGTGAAGTGGTCCGCTAAAGGCAAAAGAAATTGAAGGAGTTCGCTTATACAGAGTACACGGGGTACATCTAACGTTAGGTCTTAAGGTCTCAGGGGCAAGAACTCTGACAGTACTGTACCGCAGTGTGTGTGGGTGGTTCATTTTTCTTATTACTTCCCTTACAAACATCTCGTTAACTCATACTCCGGCGTGAGGTAGTTCTGTTTTACTGTTTGTATGAGTATGTCTTTTTTCAATTTTTTTTTCAATTTTCAAAATTCGGTATTTTCTGAGAAACTTGTATCAGCCAAGGTGTGGTCAACCATGAGGTCAGCGGTACTGACGTCAGAGACGATTCGGGTCAACGTTGAAATTTGAACAGGCGAGGAACTGGGTTTTATTTAATTTCCCGGAAAGTGTGTTTCTCCTTTCAATTTTATCTTTGAGGCATTAATAAGTTATACAAAAGGAGTATTTTGAGCGGGATATGCGTCACCAATCGGGTAGTTCTTAAACAAACATGTTATTGCTAGTTATTACTCCTTTAATCTCTTATCCTTAATTCTCTTCACGCCAGCAAGATAAATACATTATTCAAGAAACAAAAATAACAATAACAAGGACCATTTAAAACAAATCATTATAAAAATTATACGTTAAAAATATTTTATTATAAAATTACATATATGTATATTATTTAAACAATTGATATCTTCACACATATCTACTTCAGAGACTGAAGCACAAAATCACTTTGGTAAAATAATAATACCCAATTGATAATACATGAATAAGGGCATGACTGCCCCAAGTAGTATTCTTATCGCTGTGCAGATTTATCCCCCTTGAACTTCATAAAAATATAACATTACAATGACCGGAATAACTAAAGACTGTAAATACGAAAGTGGGTAAAGTTTAAGCCACGTATTCTGTTCACTCTGGTCATCGTTGCTGTCGCTGCTGTGACACTGAGACGAATGTCCGCGACTCAACTGACATCCCTGGCGAGAGTCTGCGGTTCTCCACTTTTACCTGTCCAATTATGTTTACCGTTAGTTTATTCCTCTCTGTGCGGATTTCCATCCCGTTGTCGCTCTCGTTGCTTGCAAGCTTGTTTGTGAGTTCCTGTAACTCACTGCCTACCGTTAGTCGTCTGTAAAGTGTAGGTTACATAGTGGCCTCCCTTTTGTGGACACTTAGATATGATGGTATGTGGGGACATTCCGGCATACGGAGACAGATATAGATAAACGAAAGACCATGTGTGCGATTTTAGTGGCCTGAGAATGTCTATACTATGGAGCTTACTAGAAGCTAGCAAAATATTCGACTCGCATAAGTACATAGATACATTGCTTCCAAAATTGTTTTGATACGCCTGAGTGCGCTCGGGTTTTCAAACTAGCAGTGTAAAATTTCACTCATATCGATGAACATATTTCTCTGCTTTAATGCTTACCCTGGGTGTGAGCTCATAGACTCGCACCTTTTCGACTTATAGCAAGGAAAGCGTTCTAGAAAATGCGTGGGATAATAGACCTGGCAGACATTATTGTCTTGGTATAATATGCTAAGACAAGCTCAGCCAATAATTCATTCATTCATTAGTATCTTTCTTGTGTTGATGTAATCACTAGGTGCTGCCCTTTCCTTGCCCCTATTCTGGAATCGAAGAGATGTGTAGGCGGATTTGTTGTCGTCATTACGAGCTTTAAGTTCGTCGTACACGTTGTTGCTGTGGTCTGATGTATCTTCTGAAGATGTCGAGCCACGTGGTTCTGCTGGGTGTGTCGTGGTCAAAGATGTACCTGCAATAAGGATATCATCGCGATCAACTTTTACAAATAACATGAATTTTGGGTGAATTTAAACAGTCTCCTATATTATTTATATTAGTTCTTTTGGCAGCAGTGGTTTATTCAGTTGTTTACTGAAATATCTTGTTTCAAGGTATGAGGATACTGCCACAATTATTAACAAGATAACTTGAGAACCAGTTGCTATAGTAACCGATCAACTGGATAAATATGCCAATCATAAAAACAAATACCTAGATCAGAGGTCACGGAGGTTTTAACAGGTGAACCGTGTGTGGCAGAGGGCTGATGAGATCTGGATACTCTCAACCTTCTGAAAAAATAAAATTATTAACATTATACAAATTAAATAATTAAAGAGTATATGCTGCACATATCACACGTAGACATCGTTTCCTAAAATAAGCAACAATCAACAGGGCTAAGAAAAGAAGTTTACGATTTTTTATTAATAGATCGGTTTTATATTCTCTTCAATTTTATATTTCTGGATGTCATTTTATTTGTATAAACCTTTTACTCAGAAGCGGTAACTCTTTACTGAAGTCTTCGCATTGTTCTTTGTTTTACATCATTCACTGTAATCATTGTAATCGATATTATTATGTAGATCATCATGCAAGAAATGTGTATAGAATCTTGACAATAAGGTTGGATAAGAGAAAGGAGTGGAAGACTGTTGGCTGTTGATTGTAAAATGACAGGTGAACACTGTCCTCATCTCCTACACTTATTGTGCGGTGATCACTCCTTATTAACGGCTTGCAACTAAAGACTTCCCATTACTTTTGTCTGAAATGATTGACTGATTGTAGTGAATTACAATAAGGTGGACAGCGTAGTGCCGTCCCTGCTGGCTAGGACAGTGCGCTATACAGAAAATATCGTCGTCCTCATTGTCGTCATCATCATCAGCAATTAACGTGACATAGGCGATCGAAAAATATGTGAAAGACACTTTTTTTATCGGTGAGTATTAAGCTTTGTGTCTCTGTTGCTATGCGGTCATCGCCCTCTAGGCTCATTGTTCTTACTTTAAATCACGGCCTTTGACTATCGTGAAATACTTTGTTGTGTAAAACTCAATGAGTTTGCCTGCTGGCTGTGATCTAGCCCTAAATAAATAAAATTAGCAGTATAGTAGCATCATGTAATTAGTTCTTTCTAGGAAAAGGTCAGTACGACTAAAGCAGGGCTAAAATCCATCGAGAAAAATGTGGAATACAGTGTTTTTTTGAAAATAGTTTAGCAGAAAACGATGATACGTGGAAAAAAGCAGAACGTTACAATATTAAGTATTTTATTTCTGGAACTTTAGGTTTGTTATATGTACTGGTAAAGGGGACTATTCTGGGAGAGAAAAGTACATTATTTTATCAACTCACAAGCCGCTGAGGACACCTAGAATAAAGAAGACAATGGCACAGCCGACTGCAGTACCTGTCACTGGACCAGCTACACTCAAAGCCTCTTTATCATCACAAGACGACATCATAACTGGACAAAAGTGTAGAAAAATGTAGCATAATAAGGGAAACAGTGACTGACTGCCCTCTGTTCCCGTATTTTTGTCCGCTGGTTTGTCTGTCCTTCCTTTTCGTGTAATACTTGTTTCTTTGCGTCATAGTAAATTACGGTCAGTCAATACCTTGTTTAATATTTGCTTTTCAGTATGAAATTCTAAATTTTGAACTTCGATGCTCTCTATAAATGAATGCGCCTCAAGTCAGAATGCTATTTTTTTATTTAGAGACGCAAGCTATAAATTGAAATAGGAGTAGACAAAAGTGAATGTCTAAATTTCTTGTAATAGAGTTCATCCATCCTGGAATCTTCACTACTAACCGTATTTGTTGCACATGTAATCGCATCTACCAGCTCAGTATACCTGATGTGTTCGTACGTTGACACAGAGGAGGCTGCCATCCTGTCTGACATTGACATGTCCCGTCAGTCCTGTTACACGTGTCATGACATCCTTCACCACAGGTGTTCTGACAGTCGTTAGACACGTTGTAGTGACCAGATAAGCAATCTGTCACAATATACAGTGGAGTGAGTGAGTGGATTTCATTCACTGAATGTTAAAGTGTGTATTCTTTTAAAGGTTTCAATTATCAGTTTAAAGTAATGTCTACTCTTAGCACAAGAATATAAAGGCTACTGACTTAAAACATTTTTAGGACGACATTTTACCGCCACAATATCTATTTTTTCTTACGCTGACACAGAGGAGGCTGCCATCCTGGACGACACTGACATGTCCCGTCAGTCCTGCTACATGTGTTGTTACATCCTTCACCACAGGTGTTTTGACAGTCGTTAGACACGTTGTAGTGACCGGCTGAGCAGTCTGTCAACAATGTTGTATACAACTTAATATGCCTTAGGTTGCTTTAATGGTCTGAGTTTGCAATGATCTTTAACATGTACGAGATACTTGCATCTAAATATATTTCTACAGCTTCAAAACCTATTTTGTTTATCGCCAGTATATCATGAATTTTGTAATAGATGCTGTTTACTCACCATGCTTTCCTATCTCTAGGAGTATATAACCTAATTTATATAACCTAAGTAAAATGTGATAGTAAGAGTTGTGTAGGATATTACCTATGTGCACGTGAGGTGAATTTCTCGTCAACAGAGGATACCAGTAAAACTGAGTTTAATGATGTGTACGAGCTCAGAATGGAAGCGATGACAGCATTTGAGTAATGGTACAGAGATACTTGAAACTAATGTCAAGAATGGGACATGGCAGACTCTCGATTCTGTATTTATTTAAATTTAAATTTAACTTTATTAAAATGAATTGGTATATTGATACTTAATTTAAATGCGAGATATATTTTGCTACGTGTCTTGATAAAGTCGGCTTATGGAAACAAGTTGTCATTATAAAGTTTGTCTTACGCTGACACAGAGGAGGCTGCCATCCTGGCCAACACTGACATGTCCCGTCAGTCCTGCTACACGTGTCATGACATCCTCTACCACAGGTGTTTTGACAGTTGTTAGACACGTTGTAATGACCATGTGAGCAATCTGTTGACAAACATTATATTTGAATATTTAATGCAAATAGTGTTCTAGGAGCAGTGAACTGCATATCAATTTGCTATAAACAGGAGGAAGTTGGACAAACTGAAAGAGATGTTTAATTATATATTGTTCTTTATTATACAACGTGCGTAATAGCTACTCGTGGATGATGCCTGTTTTTTTCTGATTGGTGAGAGTCTCAGGCAATCTAAAAGCAATCTTGTTATCGCCCCAGGCCACACCTTCGTCGATTTCACTGCATTTATCCTCAAGTCAGGCTTCCCTGGCTCCCTTCATACTTTTCTGTATGGAACGATTAACCCTTCCGTGGCAACCGCTGCATCAAGTTTTACCAGCTTTTCACTTTTTATTGTTCATTTGCGGTTATACATCAGTTTCTTCGAAAACCACGGCTTTTTCTTCGTTTGATGACGTACACGAACCGTGTATTCTAACCACTTTTTTAAGGCGCTAGAAAGAGATGGCAACCGTAGGGTCCCACAGCTTTTCTAGGTCAAAGCAGTTGAGGTTTCTGGACATTCGGCGCTTCATCGACAGCATCAAGTCTATCAACGTGTAGGATGTAGTTTTTTAATTGTGTGCTTTCTTCAAATGGTAAACGAATGTTGAGATTGTAGAAAATTTTCTGTTCTCTTACTTTTTTGGCCTTACCTGTGCATTGTGGTCCTGTCCACCCGTTACTACACCTGCAAGCTCCACTTTTGGAATCACACGTATTACTACACCCTGCACCACAGACAGTGCAGTTCTCTCCCCAGTACCCCGATGAACACACTGTAGTTACATGCACTGGAACCATGATTCAAGAAAAAAAATAAATACGTTTAACAATCTTATAAAAATCATCATCCTTTTTCATCTGGATGCAGTCGAACTGCCATATTGATTTATTGACATGATGTTTCTTGTTATTACAATTTATAGCTGATGATGTTTGGTGGCAGTAAAAATTTATTAATGGAATTTATATTTTAGTTTTGTTATAAATATTGACGATTCTTTAATGTTAGCGCGTATGCATGATACCTTTAATAACTACTTGACCAATTGAATAAGATTATTTTTATGAAAAATATATATTTCTGTGCTTTAGATTCTACCATTTCTTCCTTTACATAGTGATTTAACTTCTTCCATCTGTTTTTAGCTATTAATGTCAAAATATTTTTTGAAGTAAATGTGTAAAAGACAATTACTGACAAGATATATTTTCTGACAAACCAGAATACTTTAGAAATTGTCATATTCGTATATCTTAAGCCTTTGAAGATGTAAAATAATAGAAAGCTTGATGTGCCTCTGATAAATTGTTATCATAGAGTACCTTATGGTTGGCTATGTCTTAAATGTGCTCGAACGAATGTGAGCAAGAGAGAGAAAGAAAGAGAGTTCGAAAGAGTGTTTGGTAGAGAATTCAATTGGTATGAAATTCAAGTCACAAGATGCTGATCCTAACGCTAACTAGCTGATTATTATTTTCAACAGCCAGGTGAGAATTCGTGGTATTCAAAGTTCTAAAACTCATATATATCGACTTGGTTCAAAAGTAAGATATTATGAGGTCAAACTGCTTTGTGATTTCATAAATACGGCGCTCAATTATTTTAACAAAATATATTTAACATTTACAGACTTGTATACAGGCATCCTTTAATCATTAAATCCTGCGTCAGCATTACAAATATTGATAGGTTAGTTTCCTTCAGCTGATTATTAAAAGAACACTTGTAGTCATCAGTACCTTTTGAACACTTGCCATTATCTGGATCGCAATAATAGTCTTTGCCTTGACAACTGCACTGATTCTGACAATCACTGCCCCACCATCCTATGGAGCAAACTGCAACAAATTATATTAAGTCCCTGCATCTTCTTTTTAATTTTGTGAATGTTACACTTTCGACATTATAGGTAATAAACCAGAAAGATAATTAAAGATGTGTACTATAGAAATTTAACAAATTTAGTGATGGTCAATGTTGTTATGAATCCTGAAATAACGTTGCATTAAAATTGTAAAGAATGTTCCTTTTTTAAGGAAAGTCTGTAACAAAGGACTGCTCTTGTAAATTATAACAATATATGGACATTAAATAATATTCATCTTTTCTGAGATCAGGAAAGTGTTTCAGTGAATTTTTAATGCCTAAACATCTGAAAAAATAAATATTATTATAATAATTACTTACTTCACTAAACATACCCCTTCTGGTAATCTTTCCAAATTCTGGAAAAATACCGCATTTACTGGTATTTCTTACAGCTAAGAACATATCCCTTTCAATTATGGTCCTCACAATTGAGAACATCTTCCTTATAGTAATATTCCTAACTACTTTGAACTTAACCGATATTTCGATTGGCTGATGTAACAACTTAACAAACTTGAAATATGAATATTCATTTCACTTTACAAAGTATATTTTTTAACCTCACTGTATCTTCACTCCACTACCGTGTTCCTACCTTGACACAGAGGAAGCTGCCATCCTGTCTGACACTGACATGTCCCGTCAGTCCTGCTACATGTGTTATGACATCCTCTACCACAGGTGTTGTGACAGTCGTTAGATGGGTTGTAATGACCGTCTGAGCAAACTGCAATGGTAATGAAACAATGTGGTAAAGACGCTTTTAAGAGAAATGAATGTTTGTTTATTAATCAGTTTGTGTAGTTTAAATCATTTCATAAACACACCACGATAACAACTACAACAACTGTGGTGATCCAACGAGATCCAATAATAACACCGACAGCGACAACTCTGGAGTTTCTCTAAATTTAAGTTTAAATGCAAAAATAATACTTTTAGTTGTAGACTTCTGGGGCCTAAAACAATATATATATATACACAAGTACACGTATAATTATATCTACAATACGTGTATGTAATGTTATTTCTAGAGATGGCAGTATGCAGCGAACTACTATTTTATATACAGTTTGTGCTCATTCAATCAATGCCATTATTATCTTACATTAAATGAACTGTTTTAAGAGTTTCACATAAGTCTTTATATTCTAGTCAATTTATTTATTGTCACAAAGAGGAGGGTTCCATCCTGGCCGACACTGGCATCACCAGTCGGTTGTGTTTCATGTGCTATAGTCACCACATAAGAAAAGTGTCAGCACCACAGACCCATGGGCTCCGTGACTAAATGTTTGCCTGATTTCAACTTCATTGCGAGAAAGGTAGGTAAATAGCTGATATGTACCATAAGCTTACATACAGTCTGATTCTCGTATTGTAGACCGACGCAGATACCTGCTATTTAAACAGAGAGACATTTTAGACATGGGCTGTCAGATGTAGAAAAATACATGGCAATGAATATGAATGTTACGTGGTAGTTGAAAGAATCCTATATTTTCTGCAAGTAAAACACTACTTATATATATAAATATTAAGCATATTTAGTCTATAATTATACATGCAGGTAGAAACTACCATCACAGCTTTGTCCTGCCCATCCTGACTTGCATTCACAGGTTCCATTGTAGACATTGCAAGCTCCGTTCTTACATCCACGACCACAGATGTTAGAGCAGTGGTCTCCCCAGTATCCTTTGGAACATTCTGTAATCAAGAAATAATAAGCAAAAAGTTAATGAATAGGATCAGCCACTTTGTAGGTTTTTCGCATAAACAATTTTAATGAGCTCAGGGGTAATCTACAGAAATTACTATGCAATGAAGAACGGTATTACCCAGAACACAAAAAAAGGTGTTTGCTAACGGTACAGCTAATAAATGTCTTTTGTGGAAAAAACTGGCTGCGAGGCCAAACGGAGACAGAAAACTTGCAGATGTGTAATAACCTTTTCAGGTCGTTGGGGGAATATGGTGTTAGGGACTGGACCTCTCTAGTGGCCAGCTTTACATAAGGGCGTCGTCCATCTCCTCACCATTACTGCCTTACCTTCCACTACCCTCTATTACGTCATGTACCCCTAACCGCAAGTTATGACGACTGCGAGACGTGTGCTGCGCAAATCGGGTATTGAACCTGTTCGTTCTCAGTTACGATCCCAGCGCTCTAACCACTCGACTACCCGCTTCTCTGTGTAAACACTACTGGTCGACAAAACATATTAAAGATTAACCTGTACGGTTTGTGTTGTTTTTAGATATCAGTAGATAAAAGTGATATAAAATTAACCTGTAAATGTCAGCCTCCGAAACGGATCCGCAGTGTGGAAGATACCAAAATACGTATATCTTAAACCTTTGAAGATGTTAAACAATAGGAATCCTGATGTGCAAACTGTTATCACAGATTTTGTGACCGTTAAAGTGTTGTCTGGCTGGCTATGGCCTAACTGTGTCAAAAGTAATATGAGCAAGAGAGAGAGAGACAGAGTTAGAAAAAAGTGTTTTTGTAGAGAATTCTATTGATATGAAATTTAGTAGCAGTCAAAAGATACAGTCCCCAATACAAGCAGCTAGCTGACTAGGTTTTCAACATTTTCATGGATATTTGCTCGAGTCATATCTAAGATATGTGGTACACCTGTTTAGTGATTTTATTAAATACGTCACATCAGTATCTTCACAAGATACATATAATATGTGCAGGCCTCTATACCGGCATGCTATAAGTATTTACTTTTGCGTAGAAATTGCAACATTATGTTATGCATTTTTATGCATTTCTTTTATTTTGAGTTGATTATAGTATTTATAAAAACACTTGTGCTTTGCAATACCTTTTGAACACTTTCCATTGTCTGGATCGCAATAATAGTCTTTGCCCTGACAACTACACTGATTCTGACAATCTCTGCCCCACCATCCTTTGGAGCAAACTGGAAAATATATTTTTAAGCTTATATAGAGGAACATTCTTCATTGTTGTGTTGATGTTGTCAATATAAAACACGGCAACAAACGCTTGATATTGTAGCAATAAACCACTGAAAATAATTGAAGATGTGCATTAGAGAAAAATGACAATACTGGTGGAAGTCTTTTTATTAAATCCTGAAATAAAAATACAGTTAAAATCTAAAACTGGTCACTTTGTAAAGAATAATCAGTAACAAAGAACTGCTGTAGTAACTAGGATAACACTAAACAAGAATAAAATATCACTTTTCGAAAACTGTAATACTAATATCACATTCGATTGAAAGATTTTCTATGCAATACAAAGAATGTTTAAAAGATATTATTGTAATACTTCTTCACTTCAGTAAACGTACTTCTCTTGTCGTACTTTCTCCCGATATTGTAAAAACACCGCTTTTACTGATATTTCTTACAGCTAAGAACATATCCCTAGCAATGAGAATTCTCATTATTGTGAGCATATCACTAATAGTAATATTTCTAACTACTGTGAACTTACCCCATATTTGGATTTCACAAATGTTTAAAAATGTCGAGAAGTCTCCGCCCGTTTGTTGGTTTCTAGTGACTCTAACCACTTGACCTCGCTGAACCGGATTTACGTAAATGTCTGTTATCACAGTTGTTGTGCCTGGACATGGGAACGTATAAAGCTCTCGTCCGTTCAGAAAGACTTGAACACAGTCCATTCTTCTCTCCACTGAAAGAATTTGTGCATTTTATGTTTATGTATTATATGTGCCATATAAACTCTCAATATTGCTGTGAACAGTAAAATATCATTGTGTAGCTCGTCTTTTCGTCGTGACATGATAATGACCGACAATATTGTCGGGAGTCATTTTATTCTTTATTTTACATTGTGAAATAAGAAAACATGTCTTAGTTTGTTGATAAATGTGAGACCAAGTTACATTCATAACAGTACAACTTTTTATTCTTACAATTCTCGCGTCCGTAGATGGTTATACTGCGCACTGAAAAGTTCTGTCCCAGATCCACTGACCAGGTTGGGTGTAAATCAATTAGGTTGGTGTGGATGCAGTTCTGAGACGTTTTCTCCATGACGAATGCTGTGCTAGTTTTTCCATTGATAGCAGCAGAACAGTCATTAGATAAGCCATTCTCTACATACTGTGAGCTGATGCTGCATGGTTTGTAGACAGCGACGTTTGCTGTAACAAATTATCTTTACTATAAAGTCTGTTGGAATTTAAGCAAGTATTTATTCCATCAAATGTAACAATCCTTCATTTAGTACCTCGATTAAAATTACAGGATATAAAGAAAGTTAGGAAACAGCATACTTACAAGATATCATTGAGAAACAATTTTAAGCTTCTGTGTACTAAGTCCGTGAAAAGAATTGCGAAAATACTTTTAAGTAATAAAAAAGAAGTGGATAGTCAGAAACAAATTAATTTTGCGCATTTAGCTTCAAAACAATCTGTTAAGTAATTATAAGGTGTATATATATATATATTCGATTTTTTTGTGGTCGTTATCGATATGAATTGCAAGAAACTAAAACCTCAATATTATCTTTACTAGCTGATGGTTATACTAACCCCCGCCCCATTTAGCTGATTTTAGAAATGAAAGTGAAGAGAACCTAGATACATCACACTGCTCAAGGTGTACACAGACCTGGCCGACAAGACATACTAGAGCTTGGTAAACACGAGAATGGTGCAGAAGTTGTTTTTATAAGAAAATACCAAGCCTTCGACGATGAGAAATGATGGGAAACCTGATGTGCTTGTTATCATTGAATTTAGTACGTGCCATTTAAAGTATATTATTGAAATTGAAAGATATTAATTTTTTTAATCTTATTGAAGCATTTCAGAAAAAAGAAATTAAAGAGCATGTGCTTTAAGGGAGCTCACAACAATCCAGTTAGTTTTTCTCCGTTACTTTAATTCTAGGTTTTTCGGAATGCTCAGAATTAGAAGTGTATGATTAAGACTTGATTGTATGATTGAGAAAAGCTAGTATATTATTAGTCAAATATATACTATACTTTTATTTTGTTGATTGCTGTGAAATTTAATAAGAGTCACAAGACATAAGTGAAGTACTGACAAGGTTTTCAACAGTCAGATAAACATTCTCCTTATTACACTTTCTCGATCTTACAAGTCATGACAGGACTCAGAGATCATATCTGATAAAGTCAACATGTTTTGTGATTTCAGAAAGCAGGACATGGAGGTCTGTTTACAAAATACATTGACCATTTACATGCATGGTATCACTGTTTATTCCTACTTAGATATTGCAGATATGCATGCATTATTTTGTTTGAGTTGATTAAAATAGTAATAAAATGACTTGTACTCATCAATACTTTTTAAGCACCTGCCGCTCTCGGGATCGCAATAATTGTCTATGTCCCCACAACTGCATTGATTCTGACAATCGCTGCCCCACCATCCGATGGCGCAAACTGCAAGACAATATGTTTATACATTTGTATCGAAAAAATACCTGTTGTTGTTTTAATTTTATGAACAAAAAAAATTGACAGCATTAAACGTTTGACAATTATGCAATAAGCCAGTGGTCAATAAAAAATGTGTGCTAAAGACAAATAATGAAATTAGTGGTAGGCGTTATCGATATTAACCCTGAGATAACAATGCATTTCAATTTTCAACTCTTCCCCTTTCTTCAGTACAGTTATGCCTCAATTTATGAAGGACAGTCAGTAACAAACAACTGCATCTTGGGAGGCCACAACAATATC
>SRHC01003781.1:91492-124199 GCA_004794325.1 Pomacea maculata | reverse complement strand
ACTGATTCTTCTATAAAGCATTGTTTAAAGCCTCTATAAAAGTGTTGAGTTAGTAAGATATTTTTATTCTTCGTTGAACGACAGTTCTGTGAACTTGAAATATAACCGTAAGAGGAATGCCTTTGGAGTTCATAATCAGTGGTAAAGGTAGATCGATACTAATTCATGATGGACATGAATTCTGGCTCATCAAACAACTCTGTGGAGGGTTGGCATCACGCCCTTCAATCTCTCTTCTCCTGTCATCACCCAACGATGTGGACATTCCTTGATGGTCTACGTAAGGATTGTCAGCTACACAAGGCGTCTGTTCTACAATCATGCGCCGGCACAGAGAAACGTCCAAAGAGGAAATACGCTGAGTTAGCAACATTGTAGAGAGATATGAGTCAATGGATCGTCAATGGAACACTCAAGAACAATTTTCATATCATTTTGTTGAAGAACATTACATTTACTTGCTTATATGAATTTTAACTAATGTTGTAGATGTTCAAATGACGTTGAAGTTAATAGCATGATTTGAATTTGAATTATTTGAATTTCAATTAATAAATTTCAATAAAATTTTTCGCTGACTTCATAATTTTTATAGTTAAGAATTTAGTTTAGGGATGAAGTGTCTGGGGATGAAGTGCTTAGGGATTAAATGTCTCGGGGATGAAGTGTCGGGGATGAAGTGTCGGGGATGAAGTGTCTGGGGATTAAGTGACTGGGAACCCGCAATAATTGTCTATGTCCCCACATTTGCACTGATTCTGACAATCGCTGCCCCACCATCCGATGGCGCAAACTGCAAGACAATATGTTTATACGTTTGTATCGAAAAAATACCTGTTGTTTCAATTTTATGAACAAAAAAAATTGACAGCATTAAACGTTTGACAATTATGCAATAAGCCAGTGGCAACAATAAAAAAATGTGTGCTAAAGACAAATAATGAAATTAGTGGTAGGCGTTATCGATATTAACCCTGAAATAACAATGCATTTCAATTTTCAACTCTTCCCCTTTCTTCAGTACAGTTATGCCTCAATTTATGAAGGACAGTCAGTAACAAACAACTGCATCTTGGGAGGCCACAACAATATCACGACATAAAATTCATCTTTTCCAGAAGTACAAAACTAAGATCTTGCGCATTTAAAATATTTTTGTGCAATACATAAACAATTTAAACTCTTCAAAAAATATTATTGTATTATTGTAATACTTCTTCACTTCAGTAAACATGCCTCCTGAGGTGCTCTTTCCCAATAATGAGAACATACTTTTACTGATATTTCTTACAGCAAAGAACATATCCCTTATAGTGATAGTTCTGCATTACTGTGAGCATATCGCTAACAGTAGTATTTCTAGCTGCTGTGAACTTACCCCATATTTGGATTTCACAAATGTTTAAAAATGGCTCAAGATATCGGTCAGATGCTCGGTCTTTAGTGATGCTAACCACTCGACCTCGTTGAGGCGGATTTACGGGAATGTCTGTTCTCACAGTTGTTGTGACTGAACATGGGAACTTATAAAGCTCTCGTCCGTCAAGCAAGATTTGAACACAGGCCATTCTTCTCTCAACTAGAAAAGAACCGAACACACACACTCATATTTGATAATATAATAAACCAGAAGAGTTCATGCATATGTTGTTCTTGTTCAATACTTACATGTGATACTCAACACTAACTCAACACATTATTGCATGCATTATATTATTGTTCTATTTTGCGCCTTTCCATGTCATAACATAGAGATACCAAATATTTGTATGTCTTTCTATACAGAAGTAATACCAAATTTAGATGAACGCACGTGCACATACACATTATATATATATTAAGAGCATTATTACCACTAACAGCTCATAGTTGTATCATCACTGCTCTGTCTAATTTTGCAGTACATTTTAGGATATAATTGTCATAAAGACTAAATGATAACTTGTTACAAATTAGAGAGCTGTCTCCGCTTACATGTCTAATATTTAGGTGTGCTAACTGAAGATTATTGAATGTGAACCCAAATTATAGAATTTTCCGTTACTTCCTTTATTGAAGCTATCATCATGTCAGCATTTTACAACTACTGCTGCTAACGCCCCGCTACTGTCTTACAACTACCTAACATTACCATAATCTAACCCACAAACATTGAAAAGTTCGCTTAACAAAAACATAAGTTCTCTTTCTCTCCTTGGTCTCGCCAGTATCGTTACCCCTATCAAGCTCAACAAGCTTGTTATCACTTCTGTATTTACGCTATAAAACTGTAGAGAATTAACACACTAGACTTTTTTTCTTGAGATAAAGTTACATTTAATACAGTAAAACTCTTTATTCTTACAAGTTTCTCTTCCGTAGATAGTTATTCTGTGCACAGAAAAGTTCTGTCCCAGATCCACTGACCAGGTTGGGTTGGAATCATACTCGTTGGTGTTGATGCAGTTCGGAGAAGTTTTTTCTGTGATGAATGTTGTGTTACTGTTTCCATTGATAGCAGCAGAACAGTCATTAGATAAGTTATTCTCTACATACCGTGAGCTGATGTTGCATGGTTTGTTTATAGCGACGTTTGCTGCAACAAATTCCCGTTTGAGTAGAGTGTGTTTGAATTTTAATAATTATTTATTCCATTAAACATTAAAATCCTTATGTTAGTAGCTTGATTAATATTACAGCATACAAAAAAATTATAAAATAGCATAGCTTATAAAATGACATCGGAAAACAATTTTAAGGACTTACGTATTAAGTCTCCATTTTTGTATTTTAAAGTTAGGTTTTACTTTTAATGAACGAAAGAGCATTCTTTTTATATTAACTAAATAGAGATGAAGAAGTAAACTAATTTGGCTCATTTCATTATAAAACAGTATATTCAGTAATAGCACGTGTTAAGTATACACACACACACATCATAGGATTTTCTAACTTGCACAAAACCAAAACATCAAAATAATCTTTACTGGATTGTGGTTACGTGTGTGAGAACTTTTACGTGTCTGGGTTAGGGTTAGGGTTAAATTTTCTCTGAAATTATCTTTTTGTACACTCACTTTATATAAGTGTTTAGGCAGATTGGGGTGTAAATGACATTCTTTAGCTCCTTTGATTGATCTGCTAGTAATTGTTTACATATACATTTCCTTTTTTGCTTCATAATTTAACGATGAACTATTTTGCAGTCACTCAACACGTAATGTTACGAATCTAGTATTAAGAACATTACTATCGAAGGATCAGATACATTCATCCTTTAGGTTAGCAAGTCCCAAATGTGTTCGAACCGCCCACCCGTTTCTGTTCTTTATAATAATTTGGTATAAAGTACAAAGAATTCGTGTCTTTAAAACTGCAAGCAAAAGTTTTAAAAATTTTATCGTTGAAATACGGAAAACTCATTTGAATAGAATTGCACCGATTTTTGTCATATTTTTGTATAGCTCTTTAAAGGAAGAAATCAGTGTAACATCTAAACCTAAAATACTGCCAGTACTCACTCATATGCTCTCTCTGTGCAGTAATCAAAAGAAAGATTTCAGTGAAAACACACAGCTTTAAAATCCACGTCCGCACACAAGCCGCCATCATAGCAAAGTCAGGTTTGTTTAAACTTCCTGGTGAAACAAATGTGACGATGACCGCCTATCTCTCAACTTGGATACGGGTACCTGAGATAAGTGGGTACTTCCTGCTTGTTCAGTTTGTAGCATTAAAAACAGTGATTCAAACATGTGTTAAATGAAAATGATGCGAGTGTGTTCGTGTTGGGACTGCGCATGTGAACGTGTCTGTCTCAGCGCGTTGATATATATATATATCCATGCAAGAACACAGTATTTTAAGACACAATAACCTACACAGATAAAATGCAGTATTGATGATTATTTGTCAATTTTAGACTTGTCTTTGTTATTGGCTATGTTAGAGGACATTCGGTAATAAATACAAGTAAATCTGGGAGGCGGTTTTGTGTCCGTTGATAAATACACGTGTTTGCTATAATTAGCATACAACTGCAACTGTAAACAAATTGTTTGGTAGTCGGGTTTCCACCCTAGTTAGTGAAGATTACAATGTTTGGGAGACTTTGTGTGGTTATTCGTGCCTCTCGCAATATTTATAGACATCCAACCTTTATTTTTTCGTTATTATAATTTCTCTCCTGTTGAGGTGTAAAGCGTTGTGTATACCTACAATATTCACCTGTGTAGGGTCCCTGTGCACGTCGGACGGACAGTGAAGTGGTCCACTCAACGCCACAGAAACTGAAGGAGGTCAATTATACAGAGTACACGGGGTACATCTAACGCAAAGACCGAAGGTCTCAGGGGCAAGAACTCTGTGTCGCAGTGTGTGAGGTTGGTTGATTTCTATTATCTCCCTTACTAAAATCTCATTATCTCTTACTTCGGCATGGGGTAGTAGTCTGTTTTCTTATGTGTGTATGTGTATATGTGTGCATGTGTGTATGTGTGTCTGTGTGTATGTGTGTATGTGTGTATGTGTGTATGTGTGTATGTGTGCATGTGTACGTTACAAACAGCATATTGTGTCGCCTCTCACAACTATAATACTGTGGCTTGAAAAGTAAAATTAAAATACATTAATACGTACTGTGTAGGCGCAGTGACCAGCTCTTTACACATGAATGAAGTTGATCCATTTTGTTCTCAGCGATCAATCCTTTGCCAACCTATAAACACCTATTCCTTCACTTTCCTTTCCTATACATTTAACATCGACACAGTAATTTTATATCTGCGCTTGGCTTTTTGAAATTCGGTATTTTCTGAGAAACTTGTATCAGCCAGGGTGTGGTCAACCATGAGGTCAGCGGTCCTGATGTCAGAGACGACTTCGGACCAACGTTGAAATTTGAACAGGCGAGGAACTGGGTTTTTATTTCTCGAAATGTGTGTTTCTCCTTCCAATTTTATGTTGTAGGCAGTAATAAGTGATACGAAAGGAGTATCTTGAGGGTGAAATGCGTCACCAATCGGGTAAATCTTAAACAAACATGCTATTGCTTGATATTACTCCTTTAATCTCTTATCCTTAATTTTGTTGACGTCAGTAAGGTAAATAGAATGTAGAACAAACACAAATGACAATTTAAGTACCATTAACAACAATTTATTATAAAAATCATATATTAGAAATACTTTATTATAAACTTATATATATATATATATGTATATTATTTAAACAATTGGGATCTTTACACTTACATACTTCAGAAACTAGAGCGCAAGTCACTTTGGTAACACCATTGATAATACATGAATAAAAACATGATTTCCACAAGTAGTATTCTTATGGCTTTGCATAGTTATCCCCCTTAGCACGTTATAAAAATTTAACATTACAACGACTGGCATAAATAATGACTGTAAATACGACAGTAGTTAAAGTTATTTTTATTGTTATATTTGTTGTAATCGTTATTATTATTGTTGTTATTCTACGTATTGTTGTTATTATACTTATTTGTTGTTATTATTGCTGCTTTGAGGTTAATGTTAGTAGTTAGATCAAAATCCTATGCATTTTTGAAGAGGAGGAAACGAGAACTTTGCAATAAAAGTAATTAAAACTACCGTTTCTATGCTTCCCGACAAGGCCAACGACCGTAACCTATTGTGCTAAGAGGGTTAAGACATTTAAAACCTTCCTTTGTAGAGGATTTTGGTGCAAGTTAAATATTTCAGCCAATGTGCAATACTTCTGACGCAAGTATTTGTGAACAAACCATTCATTTGTCGTTTCAAATTTTATATACAGGAAGCTCTTCCTGGAAGATGAATAGACCCATTCAATAATACTGTAAATAGCCCGCAAACAACCGCGTTAAATTTTAAATCTATATTAAAGACAATGGCTGAATGAAACCGTTTCAAATCGCTTGAATAATAATAACAATCATGGTGTTGGAGACGTAACTTGGTATCTCGCTCACGTAAAGCACGTAAAACCGTGAGGTGAGCTCAACACAATAATTCGGCGTAGAATACATAAGATTTGTACCGGGTCGTTTGCTCTCTTTTCACTGTAGAAGTTTTAGAACCGTCCTCGCAAGCGTTTGGGCTACGAATGTCTGGCTTCATCTGTAAGTTGTTATTAGTAAGGTCGATGTTACAGCAGGACAGAGACGTCAAGGGACGTGTACAGCTTGTATTTGGTGACAAGACCAGTATTCATGCTGTCACGTATTCTGTTCACTATGGTCATCGTTGCTGTCGCTGCTGTGACACTGAGACGAATGCCCGCGACTCAGCTGCCATCACTGGAGAGCGTCTTGCCCAGGTACGTGAGTCTGTGTACGTCCTCAAGCTCTACACTGCGGCTCTCCACGTTTACCTGCCAATAATTCATTCATTCATTAGTATCTTTCTTGTGTTGACGTAATCACTAGGTGCCGCACTTTTTTTGTCCTTATTCTGGAATCGAAGAGAGGTGTAGGCGGATTTGTTGTCGTCATTACGAGCTTTAAGTTCGTCGTACACGTTGTTGCTGTGGTCTGCTGTATCTTCTGAAGTCGTGCCACGTGGTTCTGCTGGGTGTGTCGTGGTCGAAGATGTACCTGCAATAAGGACATCATCATGATCAACTTTAACAAATAACATTAATTTTGTGTCCTAGGGTGAATTTAAATAAGTTTCATGACAGTTTGTTTGAGATAAAAGATAAAAACTGCTCACAATGATCCACTAAACACCATAGTATAGTGAGCACTACCTTAATAATCGAGGTTTATGTAAAAGAAGCTGTCGAAGACTAGGCCAGCAAAACGACAGTTTTAATCAAAATTATATAATCAAGAGTTAAATGTCCAGACCTACTGAAGGCAGTGTACTTTACTGACAGTCTCTTATCCTTTACCCAACAACCTGCTCAATGGGTTTCAACCCTTCTCCTCCCAACCAGCCACCATCTAAACAAATTCTTCGGTCATCTTTAGTGCACCACTTGAACAACTTTAACCACAACCATCCTGTGTGGTTTTCTCATAGTAACCAGTCTGCAGACCAAGCGATAACATAATAAAATATATGTTTTATTCATATTAGTTCGTTAGTAACCGATCACCTGTATAAATATGCCATAACTTGACAATCATAGAAACAAATACCTAGATCGCAGGTCACGAAGGTTTTAACAGGTGAACCGTGTGTGGCAGAGGGCTGATGAGATCTTGATAGTCTCAACCTTCTGAAAAAATAAATTATTAACTTTATATAATCTAAATAATTAAAGAGTAAATGATGCAGACATCATTTTCCTTTTAAAAAAACCCACAATGAAGATGGTTAAGAAAAGAATTTAAAGATATTTTAGATAATGGAAAGGTACATATTTTCTTCATTTTCGTATTTCTGTGTGTATTTATATTTGTATAAACCTTTTTATCTGCGACGATCACTCTTTACTGAATTTTTCGCATTTATCTTTGTTTTACATCATTCACTGTAATCGTTGTTATTGATATTATTCTGTAGATGTTCATGCAAGAAATGTGTATAAAATCTTGACAATAAGTGTTTAGGTGGATCGAAAAATATGTGAAAGACTTTTTTTTATAGCTGTAAAAATTAGGCTTTGTTGCAGAAAGAGCGTGATTAGTCTTTCAATTAATCTTATTAAAATGTGTCTCTGTCGCTATGTGGTCATTGGCATTTGAGCTCATTGTTCTTTAATTTAAATCACTGCCTTTGACTGTCGTGAAATACCTTGATGTACACAGCTCAGTGAGTTTGCCTGCTGGCTATGATCTAGCCCTAAATAAATGAAATTTGTAATACAGTAACATCCGGTCATTAGCTCTAAATCCATCGAGAAAAATGTGGAATACAGTTTTTTTCAAAATAGTCTAGCAGAAAATGATGACAGGAAAAGAAATGAGCAGAACATTACAATATTAAGTATTTTAATTCTTCAACTTCAGTTTTTTTTATATGAACTGGTAAAGGGGACTATACTGGGAGAGAAAAGTACATTATTTTATCAACTCACAAGCCGCTGAGGACACCTAGAATAAAAAAGACGATGGCACAGCCGACTGCAGTACCGGCCACTGGACCAGCTCCACTCAAAGCCTCTTTACAATCACAAGACGACATCATAGCTGGACAAAAGTGTAGAAAAATGTAGTATAATAAGGGAAACAATGACTGACTGTCCCTCTGTTACCGTGTATTTATCCCTTGGTTTGTCTGTCCTTCCTTTTGGTATAATACTAAACTACGGTCGGTTAATACCCTATTTAATATTTTCAGAAAATAATCCATCCTGGAATCTTCACTCACTCCACCTCTTTGTATTACGTGCACATGTAATCGCATCTACCAGCTCAGTATACCTGATGTGTTCATATGTTGACACAGAGGAGGCTGCCATCCTGTCTGACACTGACATGTCCCGTCAGTCCTGCTACATGTGTCATGACATCCTTCACCACAGGTGTTTTGATAGTCGTGAGACACGTTGTAATGACCGTCTGAGCAGTCTGTCAACATTGTTGTATACAACTAAATATGCCTTAAAAGTTGCTTTAATGGTCTGCGTTTGCAATGATATTTAGTCTATTTTGCTACGTATTTTGATAAACTTGGCTTATGGAAACAAGTTATCATTATATAAAGTTTGTCTTACTTTGACACAGAGGAGGCTGCCATCCTGGCTGACACTGACATGTCCCATCAGTCCTGCTACATGTGTCATGACATCCTTTACCACAGATGTCTTGACAGTCGTTAGAAAAATTGTAATGACCGTATGAGCAATCTGTCGACAAAAATTATAATCTAATGCAATTAATGTTCTAGGAGCAGTGAACTGCATATCAATTTGCTATCAACAGGAGAAAATTGGACAAAGTGGATAAGGTGGATAATTATATCTTGTTGTACATTATACGATGTGCGTATAGACACTGACACAAAAAGAGAGAACAAAAAAAACAGGACGAGAGACCAAAACACTAAGTATCTTTGGAAAATACCATATCGAAGTAAGGTACACACGATGATAAAGCATAGGACTGCTAAAGGTAATAAATGGAAGGAACACAAGTGGGGAACACGGTGTTATAAGTCATCTTTATAACTATCATTTCAAATAAATGCACATAAAAACAAATGCGTATCCAATGTTGTTTTTCCCCTAAAGGATTTAAAGTTTATGCAAAGCACACAAACACACACACACACACACATACATTTAGTAATGAATATAAATGTTAATGGTAATCCAATATCATATCTTTGTCTGCTGCAAATACAACACTTCTTTTTATAGATAAACATGAAGAATATTTGGTCAGTTGATAATTATGCATGCAGGTAGAAACTACCATCACAGCTTGGTGCTGCCCATCCTGACTTGCATTCACAGGTTCCACTGTGGGCATCGCAAGCTCCGTTCTTACATCCACGACCACAGACGTTAGAGCAGCGGTCTCCCCAGTATCCTGTGGAGCAGTCTGTAATCAAGAAATAATAAACAAGAAGTCAATGAACCTTGGATAGGTCATTTCAGTTATAACAGAACTGTATCAAGCTCAGGTTTCTGTCACAGAAATAGTTCAGTATGCACATCTACTAAACTAGGGCAACACAGTAGGCTCTCTAGGTTCAGGGATCATTGCGATATTTACGCGGTTATCCTGAACTTTGTTCTGAAGGATGTGTCTTAACAGCCGTACAAACAGAAGAGCATCAACAGTATTACGTCTTAAGAACCCAACAATGATCACCAAATATAGTATTTCTGTTGAAACAACTTATAAATGCCTTCTGAAAGTCAACAAAGTTATTGTACAGACCTTCAGCAAAACACTACTTGGGTGGTTAACCAGGCTAACTTCTTAGGCCGATGTACCACTAATGACTATGGCGATTCCGGTGGAAACTGCTTGGTCATCCTCTTTCTACAGTTTGGTAAGAACTTTTATTGGCTCTTTCCTATCACTTCTGAGCAACTTTCTACACGGCGAATTTCCCTCTCTTCAGGCTCCGAATAGCCTCATCGACCTCATCGAGTAGGACCTACAGTTCCTCCGCATTGATGTTGGACTCCGGGACATCCTGGAGAACGTTTGGATCTGTTCTCAGTGGTTAATGGCACAACTCGGTGCAGTATTCCGTCCATAGATATAAAACAGCTTTGTCTTATAAGAACAGGAGGTCCTCACTATCTTTACTCGTGGATGATGCCTGGTTTTTCTCATTGGTGAGAGTCTAGGCAATCGGAAAGCCTTCTTGTTATCGCCCCAAGTGACACCTTCATCGAGTTGACTGCATTTCTCCTTAAGCTAAGCCACCCTGGCTCCCTTCATACCTTTCTGTATGGAATGACTGACCTTTCTGTGGCAACCGCTGCCTCAGGTTTTAACGGCTTTTCACTTTTTATTGTACGTTTGCGGTTACAAAGATACATCAGTTTCTTCGAAAACCAGAGTTTTTTCTTGGTTTGATGACATGCGAGAACCATGTATTCTAACTACTTTTTTGTATGCCTTGAGGGGGTATTAACATGGCAGTCTGATTTTCCCTCGACAAGCTGGAAAGAGATTACAACCGTAGGGTCTGAGCTTGTCTAGGTCAAAGCAGTTGAGGTTTCTGGACATTCGGCGCTTCGTCGACAGCTTCAAGAGTCTATCAATGTTTTCGATGTAGTGTTTTCATTGTGTGCGTGCTTGAAATGGTAAACGAATGTGGAGATATGCAGATAATTAGTTATTTTCTACTCTCTTACAGCTTTTACCGTACCTGTGCATTGTGGTCCTCTCCACCCGTTAGTACACCTGCAAGCTCCATCTTTGGCATCACACGTATTATTACACCCAGCACCACAGACTGTGCAGTTCTCTCCCCAGTACCCGGATGAACATACTGGATGCACGATTCAAGGAAATAAAATAAGTAAGTTAAGCAATCATATTAAAAAATATCACAATTTTTTATCTGGATGCAGTCGAAGTGCCACATTGATTACTTGACATTATTAATTAAAAGATGTTTCTTGTGAGTAAACACAATTTATATCTGATGATGTTTGGTAGTAGTAACAACGTTAGACTCTTGACATTAAAGGTAATAAACCAATAATATAATTAAAGATGTTTACTATAGAAATATGACAAATTAAGTGGTTGTCATTGCTGCTATAAATCCTGAAATAACAATGCATTTAAACTCTTAAGTCTGTTCCTGTTTTAATGGAAGTCTGTAACAAAGGACTGTTCTAGTAACTTATCATAGGAGACTATAATAATATATGTGCATTAAATAATATTCATCTCTTCCTGAACAGCAATACTAAGATCAGGAAAGTGTTTCAGTGCATTTCTTATGCGTAAACATTTGAAAAAATAAAATAATATTCTAATAATTTTTTACTTCAGTAAACATCCCTCTTCTGGCAATCTTTCCCAATAATGTGAAAATACTGATTTTACTGATAGTTCTTACAGCTAAGAACATATCCCTTACAATGATGGTTCTCACTATTGAGAACATTTCCTTTATAGTAGTATTTCTAGCTGCTATGAACTTACCCCATATTTGGATTTCACAAATGTTTAAAAATGGCGCGGGATCTGCCTCAGATGTTTGGTTTCTAGTGATGCTAACCACTCGACCTCGTTGAGGCGGATTTACGGTAATGTGTGTTGTCACAGTTGTTGCGCCTTGAGTTGGAAACTTATAAAGCTCTCGTCCGTCCAGCCAGACGTGAACACAGCCCATTCTTCTCTCACCTGTAAGATTTTATGTATGTAATGTTCATGTTCAATCCTTGTTTATATGACTTCTATAACTCACTCTATTGCTGCATACAGAATAATAGTCTTCTCACATGCGCATTTTTGCGTTATGCCAGAAAGATACAAAACATCTACAAATAAAATTTACTTTATGCGCAGACACGTTCACGCGCGCGCACACACACACACACGCGCTTTTTCTCATTCTCTCTTTGTATAGATATTTATATAAGAGCATTATCAAAACTAACAGCTCATGCTTTCATCGTCCTAGCTTTTTCTATTTTTTATTTCTTTTAATATTTTATAACTTTTTATCATTTACAGATTTCTTCACTCTCAAATGTTAAATAATTACTTGTGCTAACTGAATAATATTGATGCAGAACCTACTTCTAGGCCTTCTAAACAGCATAGGAGTGCGGTTGAAATCAAGTTTCTAAATTTGCCTCTATAAAACAGTTTTGTGTGTTTTAAAAACACGTCAAGCAGCTAGTCTAAGGTGAGGTAAGAAAAAGAAAACACTTCATTTGTACCCTATTTGTTCCCTACGGCGATTAGGAGTCTTATAAAAAATGAAAAGCTTCTGGCGAACAATAACAAAGATAATCTACATAAGGTGAAAACTCTAAAGAGTTAACATAGTAGTCCTTGAGGCGAAGTTGCATTTATGACATTCAATCACTTCATTCTTACATAGGGCGCGTCCGTAGATGGTTATACTGTGCACAGAAAAGTTCTGTCCCAGATCCACTGACCAGAATGGGTGGAAATCAGATTCGCTGGTGTGGATGCAGTTCTGAGAAGATTTCTCTGTTACGAATGTTGTGTTTGTGTTTCCATTGATAGCCACAGAACAGTCTCCGGATAAAACTCCCTCTACATACCGCGAGCTGATGTTGCATGGTTTGTGGACAGCGACGTTTGCTGTAACAAATTCCATTTATTGTAAAGTCTGTTGGAATTTTAGTAAATATTTATTTGACAAGCATAAACATCATTCCTTTAGTATCTTGATTAATATCGCAGCATATAAGAAATAACATGAGCAATATGTTTTTACATTGACAATAGGAAACAATTTTAGGCTTCTGTGGACAAGAAGGGAAAAGATCCAGTCGGAGTTGGAATTCCAACCGCTTGTTTACTATTTATTCACATTGTTATGTTATAATGCCCTATAGCAATAAATCAGTGGAACAACCGACCCTAAACTACTATCGATACTCTGAATACCTAAACAAAAAGGTTGTCCTGTACCCGTGTAGAGCAGCTGTCGGCAATGGGCACCTCACTCCATAGAGGGGTGGGGGCTACTGGCACCTCTCTCATATACGGAATAATAACTAATCCTAAAATACTGAAAGTACTCACTCATATGCTCTGTCTGTGCAGTAATCAAGACAAAGATTTTAGTAATAACAAACAGCTTTAAAATCCACGTCCGCACACAACCCGCCATCGTAACAAGATCAGGTTTGTCTTTAAACTTCCTGGAAACCAATGTGATGACGACCACCTATCTCCAAACGTTGCCAGGAATACCTGAGATAAGCATGTACTTCCCTGGTGTTCAATGTTAGCATTGATCAAGAGTGATACAGGCATGTTTACAGGGAATGCAAGTGTGTGTATGTGTTCATGGTGTTACTGTGGAAGGTTTGCATGTGTGCACGTGTCTGTCAGAATGTGCCAGCGCGTAGATACACATTCACTGCTTGTTTGGGTGGGTGAGTGAGTCCATACGTGTTTAGGGTGGGTAGGTATTTGCTTGGGTAAGTGGGTACGTGCTTCGGTGGGTGTGTGGTTGCGTGCATTAGTCGGTGAGAGAGAGAAACACTGTGAGCAACAGCATATGCACGTCACTGTCTATTCGGTAATGTTTACTAAAAGCTAGCACAGGTACACCAATAGTTTGCTTTAAAAGTTGTTTCAATACGCCTGAGTGCGTTCGTGTACTTGAACCTGAAGCGTGAAATTTTAGTCACTGGGATACACACACCTCTCTTTTTATATGTTTACCTTTGCTGTGAGTCAAGAGAGTCGATATTCTCAGTATGAGATAAGACAATCTCAGCTAATAATTCCTCCATAGAGTTGACCAAACACATGTGTCTGACCTAAGCACCCTCATGATTAACCAATTTGTTGAGATCACGTGACATGTAACTGCCGATTTTTCACTACATTTCCTAGATCACTTCGTGTTAAAAACTTAGTACATCGCTTTAGAATTTTGTATTAATAATTCACTGCATAACAGTTAGAAAGGAGAAAGTTATGGAATACTGTTGTTGTTGTTGTTGTTGTTGTTGTTGTTGTTGTTGTTGTTGTTGTTGTGATGATGATGATGGTGATGATGATGAAAGCTTTTATATAACTTGTAAATCATCTCTGTGTTTCATTTGGAATTTATTCGCATTTCCTTGTGTTGATGTAATCACTAGGTGCCGCACTTTCCTTGCTCTCATTCTGGAAGCGAAGAGAAGTGTAGGTGGCTTTGTTGTCCTCATTACGAGCTTTAAGTTCGTCGTACACGTTGTTGCTGTGGTCTGATGTATCTTCGGAAGATGTCGTGCCAGGATGTTCCTCTTGCTGTGTCATGGTCGACCATGTAGCTAAAAGAAGGACATCATCTAGATTCTAGAACAACTTTCAGAAATCCGATGAATTTGGAGTAAATGTTTACTTATTCCAAAGAGCATTGTGTTTTAATCGATTAATTCATTTAATTTAATTTAATTTTAAGGCCAACATGTGGGCACCTTTAAATAAAAAATTATGTAATCAAGAGTTAAATGGGTAGACCTACTTCCGGTAATCTACTGTATTGAATCTCATCCTCTTTACCCATCAGCCTGCTTAATGGTCCCCCACCCACCCATCAAGGACTTAATATATATTTCAGTCATCATAAGCGTACTCCTATTATTTGCAACATTCGTGTGTGGGTTTTCTAATAAAAAGTCCCCAGGCAAGGCAAGAATATAATGATTTTTTTTTTATATTTTAGTTCTTTAGGAAAACATATTTTACGCATTTGCTTAAATTTTAATGTATGATGATACGATCATATTAATGTAATTAATAAACTTAGGAACTAAGTTGTTAGTAACCATAGGTCGATCCACTGGATAAATAAATATACCATAACTGGACAATGATAAAAACAAATACCTAGATCACAGTTCATGGAGATGTTATCAGATGAACCAGGTGTCGCTGAGGGCTGATGAGATCTTGATCGTCTTAGCCATCTAAAGCAATAGAAGATTTCATACCATTACATAATTCAAATAATTAAATTTAAGTTTTGCTTATATGTTTTTGAAGACGTTAGAATAAAGCAGCGACTGTAAAGAGGGCTAAGAAAAGAAGTGAAAGATATTTTTAGAATAGGTCGGTCTACATTCTCTTTACTTCCAAATTTCATGGTTATGCATATTTGTCTCCACCTAATCTCTTTACCGAGGTCTTCACATTGTTCTCTGTCTTGTATCGTTAACTACGATTGTCATGATTTACAATGATGTGTACAGCTCAATGAGCTTGCCTGCTGGATGTGAAATAAAGCTCTACAAGTGGTATTAGTAGTATAAAGATTCTCTTCGTATTCTTTTATTTCTGTTTCTTTTAAAAAGTCACTGTAAAATGGAACCTATTGGAAATCTTAAATCAACCGAGAAAATTGTTTTCAAAATAGTTTAACAATTAAAGATGTCGCATGAGAAACGATTAAGAACATTACAATATTAAGTATTTTACTTCTTGAACATGAAGTTTCTTATCTTTACTGGTAAAGGGGACAATGATAGGAGAGAAAAGTACATTATCGTATCAACTTACAATCCGGCGAGGACACCTAGAATAAAGAAGACGATGGCACAGCCGACTGCAGTACCGGCCAGTGGACCAGCTCCACTCAAAGCCTCTTTATCGTCTCTAGATGACGTCATAACTGGACAAACGTGTGGGCGGAATGTTTAATTTGAATAATGTTACAAAGTTACTTTTTGAAATTATGCTACCGTTGAATCGGAAAAATAATGGGACTTTGCTGGCGACCGATTGTTCCTTTATGCGAAAATGCTAGTTATACTTGAAAGTCCTAACTTCCATTATTAATTTCAACGCCATGATAGCCTTTAGATTCTAGAGTTCTTGCTCTATGTAACTTTCTTTAATAAGAAAAATTATAAAAGAGAGCTTAAGGAGAGAAGTTATCGTTATACAGTTGTTCTTACGTTGACACAGAGGAGGCTGCCAGTCTGTCTGACACAGACATGTCCCGTCTGTCCTGCTACACATGTCGTGACATCCTCTACCACAGGTGTTTTGACAGTCATTAGACACGTTGTAGTGACCGTCTGAACAATCTGTCAGCATCATAGAATATACCAGGTTATACTAAAATGAGTTAAAACAAGACGGACAATAAGTGAGCCACGTTTTCGTAATGTCTTCACACGATTTGTTATCTTCGAGAGGTTACATTACATACAATGTTTTAGTATATCACACACAAGCACAGACTAAGCAGGCAAGCCAGCAGGTCAGTTTTATATAAGATCTAAGTATCTAATAATAATAATCTTGTCGTTGTCACCCTCAGTGGTGAATAGTACTAATGCACGAGCTAACGGACACAATTGTGAAAGACATAAAATGTGTGAAGTTGGTAGGTACGTAAGTCAGTAAAGACTAACCTCAACAGATGTTTTAACAAACTTTAAGTTACACAGACAGGTTAGCTCTAATTCATTAGATGGATTTTTGTGTTCTTACTTTGACACAGAGGAGGCTGCCATCCTGGTCGACACAGACATGTCCCGTCAGTCCTGCTGCATGTGTTGTTACATCCTTCACCACAGGTATTTATACAGTCGTTAGACTTGTTATAGTGACCCGCTGAACAGTCTGTAGACAAACGTAGTTATATGCAGATGCTGCACTAAAAACAAAATTTCAGTCGGTTTTGATTATAATAAAAACAACAAAATGGCATTTTCTTGTGTATCGTTAGCCGAATGCGTTTTTTGACACAGGATAACAATTTAACCAAACTTTTACATAAATAATACAACCAACCATTTTAACATGCAAAGAAGAAGCAATCATGACAGTGTGTGGACGTAAATATGGAATAAAACTAAATCATTCCGCTAGTTACAAGAGGTTACTTTGTAAAAGAGCTTAGTTTTAAGGCCGGGGTAGATAGGTGGCACACCGAGATATAAATTAAAGACAAATGGTCAACGAATCTCAGATGTCAAGGCTGCAGACGGTAGAGCTTCTTTTCTCAGATTTGTGACATAGAAAGGTCTGCACAAGCACACTGCTGACATGAATGAATGATGAATGAATGAAGGAGACTTATAACGCGCAAAATCCGAATCCTTGGGAAACGCTCAATGCGCCGAAATGTCACAGAAAAGTACACCAATAAAACATTAGCAGCTGCAGAAAACCAAAAGGAAAGTTAGAATCAAACGATCGGACGGCTAAAAAAGGACCACAGTTGTGAGCGAACGATCTGCTGCTGCAAAGCGCATGACCACTACTCACAACACAGGACCACAATCAGAAAAAGGAAAAAAAGGTGTTTGCATGGGCAAAAATGAAAAGTTAGATCATCAGGTGCTTGGCCCTGCAGTACAGTCCACAGTCCTCTTGACGAGTGCTGAGCTACATGCACTGTGGTCGTATCTCTGTGACCTGTATATAGCTGATCGATACAGGCCACACTATCAAACTGCACGATGACCTCCTCTGATGATTGTGATCAACATCTACAAGCCGCATGAGTTAAGTGTCTTTGTGTTGCATTCTGCGAACTGCGAACATTAAATGTTTGCTAGAGTTTGGCCATGAAGACATCGCTACCAATCGACGATTGGGCACACACCGTCCTCACCACATATTTCCTCTATATCTTTCTGTTGCAGTTCAAAATTTTGACAGGAGCAACGCCTGCTGGCAGCGACTGCCACTATTAATCCACAGAGTTAAGATTTTTTCCAATGTGGCCGCCTCGCTCTTTCGCATCTGACATTTTAGAGATAAGAGTGATCTACCACGTGAAAAAATCGTTTCATGGCGGAACCCAGTGAAGATTTTGATAAATCCAATAGTCCGTAGTTACTAGTTCAGATGCGGCTTGTCGCTAGTTTAGCCCACAGCAGTGCAACCAGCGTGAGGAGACTAGCTAGTCGGGTATAGCGGCGTTGAGTCAGGACTAGCAGGGGACTAGCTACTCACGAGCAGTGCATCCGGACCAAGATATATCATCGTTCTCTTACCCTCGCACAAAGGAGGCTGCCATCGTTGTCGACACTGACAGGTCCTGTTAGTTCTGCTGCATGTGTTGTTACATCCTTCACCACAGGTGACACAGTCGTTAGACACGTTGTAGTAATTATCTGCACAACCTGGTAATGATACGCTTCTGCTTAAGGAACAATTCATTGTGTTTATTAATCATATTTGCATTGTCTACGGATATCAATTCAGCAGAAGAGCTCGTCTTGACTCTAATACATAAGTTGTATTATTGTATTCTTACGTTGACACAGAGGAGGCTGCCATCCTGGTCGACACTGACATGTCCCGTCAGTCCTGCTGCATGTGTCATGACATCCTCTACCACAGGTGACACAGCCATTAGGCGTGTTGTAGTAATTGTCTGCACAGTCTGGTGAAGATAATGTGAAACATGTGATCAGCTAAAACAAAGACTCATGTGTGTTTATCAGTCCTGCATGTCTTGTCTAAAGACATGAATTCAGCAGAAGAGCTCGTCTTACATATTGAGTCTGATGCATTAGTCGTATTATTGTATTCTTACGTTGACACAGAGGAGAATGCCATCCTTGTCGACACTGACATGTCCCGTCAGCAATGTTGCAAGTGTTGTTACATCCTTCACCACAGGTGACACAGTCATTAGACATGTTGTAGTATTTGTCTGCACAGCCTGGTAATGATAAGGTTAAAGTACAATTAGGTTTTTGTTCAAGAAACAATTAATGTCTGTTTATAAATATTATTTATCCTGTTCAAAGACAGGCATTCAGCAGAATAGCTACATTAGACGACGATTGTCATGTGTTTATGTTTCGCTCTAACATACCCTTTTCTGAATGTGAGATCGTACCATCAGTGGTTTTTAAGAGGATTCAGGTTACCTGGACCTCTGTGTATGTGTGTGAGAGAGAGAGAGAGCCTGCGTAAGAAGTTATATTTTGTATAATGATAAACGACTTTGTGTAGCACTTCAAGAGTTTACTGGAAAACGCTTGAAGAGTTTACTGCTAAATATGTACTTATGGAGGTTTAGGTAAATAACCACCCCGATTCTTTAATAGTGGGATAGTGTTTTTAGTAGTAAAACATAACGTACAAGTTAACACACATAGTTATAGACATACGGAAGCATCAACAAAAAAGTACACAGAAAAATTTTTCATTGTAAAGTTCATCAACTATGAAATGTGAGTAGGAAGGTAAATAAGAAAAAGACTAATAGCTCAAAAAGAAATTTTTAACAAAACCGCGAAGAACTAGGATGCAAGGTCGTCTTACATCTTGACTGATGCATCATTAATCGTATTATTGTATTCTTACGTTGACACAGAGGAGGCTGCCATCCTTGTCGACATTGACATGTCCCGTCAGTCCTTCTACATGTGTCATGACATCCTGTACCACATGTGACACAACCATTAGGCGTGTTGTAGTAATTGTCTGCACAATCTGGTAAAGATCATGAGAAACATATGATCAGCTAAAAGAAAAGCTCATGTGTGTTTATTAATCCTACATGTCTCGTCTAAAGACATGAATTCAGCAGAAGAGCTTGTCTTACATATTGAGTCTGATACATTAGTCGTATTTTTGTATTCTTACGTTGACACAGAGGAGGCTGCCATCCTGACCTACACTGACATGTCCCGTCAGTCCTGTTACATGTGTCGTTACATCCTTCACCGCAGGTGTTTTGACAGTTGTTAGACACGTTGTAGTGACCGTCTGAACATGCTGAAGACAAACGTTGTAATTAAATGCCAATACTGCTTTAGAAACAACATTTCGTCCTATTTTAATTATGATCAGAACAATTATAAGAACAACAACGGAGTACCTTTTGTCGTGAGGAGGCTAGCTGAACGTGTTTGTAAAACAGGTTTGGAATTTGATTAACTACATGCGAACACAATACAACCAAACAACATACAAAAGAGACAAATATAGTGAATGCCCGTGACTAGAGGGAATAGTTTATTACTTGTTGTTGATGATGATGATGATGTTGTTGTTGTTGTTGTTGCTGCTGCTGCTGCTGCTGCTGCTGCTGCTGTTGATTTTGAGACAAAGTGCTTCCACCTTGCGGTGATTTTACAATGTGGGGGGTGGGGACCTCTTTGGGGGTGGGTTATGGTTGGTATGGGTGTCGGGGTTGGGTCGCTGTCTTTTCCAGTCAAAAGCAGTCTTGCTACACAATGAACTACAATCAAAGATTTTAATCGTGAAGAGATTTGGGGGACTCAATGTCAATTCTAGTGAATTTAATTAATCCTTCTACTTCTTGATTATTTTTCTAAAATTATATATATATATATATTTGTTAGATTCAGATTTTCGTGGTGTTTCTAGTATAGTTTCAACATAGTTGTGAAGTTGTAAGTAATATATATTGTCAACCACATTATTCTTTCGCTATTGTTGTCCTACTTTGGCACAGAGGAGACTCCCACCCCCGCCTGCACTGACAGGTCCCGTCACTCTGACTGCATCCACGACTGTCACACCCTGCTCCACAGGGTCGGGTGCAGTTTGCCCCCCAGTAGCCAGACACACAACCTGTCCACGAAACATAGGAGATACATAAGTAAAGTGAGATTTGATAAGGAGCAGTGAATTGTGTTTGGTCAGTTGATATTTGATTTCGCTTATCCTTCTTGTAACTGGAACCAAATATGCTCATATGTAAAACAGTGGCTAGGTTATATACACATTGTCGACTAGAATTTAAACGGTGACTAGACTTTGTACGTATATGTTGACATGCATTACCTTATATGTCTGTTATATTGTTTTAAGCTACATTGTAACGGTGCAACAGGTGTGAAGTGTTTAAGCATAGAATGTGTTAAGCCTGTAATATGTTTAATATAATAATGAAAACTAAATGATTAAAAAAATGATGATGATGTCTTAGTTTTGTTTGTTTTTTTATCACAGTTTTTGATTAAATTATTAATTATAGAATACTAAATTAGCACTATATTGATTTTAAATGATAATTAGATTTTTAAGGAAATTTTTGTCCAGGGATTTTTGTTTTTCCTGTATTTGTGTTCGCCGTTGGCTTGTGCATCGGATCCTGCTGAACTGGAAGAGGGGCGGCATATTGGATTTTTTGTTGGAGCTGACGGTGGAGACCTCAAAAGCAGACTTGCTACACAATGAACTACAATCAAAGATTTTTATCATGAAGAGATTTCGGGGAACTCTTTATGTCAATTCTAGTGAATTTAATTAATCCTTCTACTTCTTTATTATTTTTCTAAAATTATAGATATTTGTAAGATTAAGATTTTCTTAGTGTTTCTAATCTAGTTTCTAATCTAAAATTATATATATATATGTTAGATTCACATTTTCTTGATGTTTCTAGTGTAGTCTAAACATAGGTTTAAAGTTCTAAGTAATATATATTGTCAATCACATTATTCTTTCGCTATTATTTTCCTACTTTGGCAGAGAGGAGACTTCCACCGCGGCCGGCACTGACAAGTCCCGTCACTCTGACTGCATCCACTGCTGTCACACCCTGCTCCACAAGTACGGGTGCAGTTTGCCCCCCAGTAGCCCGACGCACAACCTGTCCACGAAACACAGCAGATATATAAATAAATGGAGATTTGATAAGGAGCAGTGAATTGTGTCTCTACTGCTGATCTTCCATCATCGTTAAACAATCATCTTATCATGTTTTAATGCACTTTCTCTTTGTCTGGCGACCGCACACATTCTAGAAGTCTCTTGATGATTTGATCTACACTTGGCTTGAGTATCAAGTGATCTCTGTTGGCCAAGAACAAGGAGTTGCAGTAATCGAGCAGAAAAAGGACAAAGGACAGACACGAGTGGGGGCAGAGCTTGTAGAGAGTATGTGACGGATGGCGCTGACCTCACGGAGCTCATAGTAGGCAGACAGCTGTAACATCCTGACCATAACAAAACTAGGTACATATTTTTTATTTTTACTTAAATAAATCTAACGGTGTGAATCACAGGGACATATCCCGCAACTCTTGCTGCATTCCTTTATTTGTCTATTGGAGGTGGTTTACTATTTTCGTACCTTGAGATATTTTACACAATGTCTATTTAATACTATTAAAATTTTTCTGAATGCTATGACATTTTGAGTAAAACTCATTCGTTATCTCTATGAAAATATCTTACCGTATCAGTACCTTTTAAACATATGCCATTCACTGAGTCGCAATAATTGTCCTCTTCTGTACTCTGACCTGTGGCTTGACCTGCGCCCTGGCATGTTGTACTGCACTGATTCTGACAGTCTTTACCCCACCATCCAGCTGTACACACTACACCATAGATAGACATGTATTGCACCGGTTAAAATACAGGTGTGTTTTATGATAATATTATATAACTTTCATAGCTATAAATGATGTTAATAAAGACATATCATCAAACAGCATAGTCAACAAAAAATATTTTAGCTATTTAAGAATCATAGATAATACTGTAGTTTAACGATAGTGTGACAGGAGAGGTTAATCTAAACTTTTTTCTGTGTCTGAGTAATGACCTTTCAGATCTCTCCAGGAGCAATTATCTTGTTACTCGTATATGCTTCCGCTAACTTACCCAATACTTGAACTTCGCAAATGTTTATTAATGGCGCACAGTCGTTTTGTGGATCATGCCATTTCCTAGTGATGTTAACCACTTGACCTTGTTGAGGAAGGTTTTCGTCAACGATGCTGATAGTATTTATTTCGTCCATACATGGGTACGAAAATATATTTTGTTTGTCAATCCATACTTGAACACACTGCATTCTTTTCTCTACTGTAGAATACATGCATAAATACAGGTGAAATAGATAACAGATCTAGAAAAATAAAGCTAGATAAATATGAAAGTATGCATAGGTAGTGTTATTATCGGCTAGACACAGCTGTCACAAGTGTATGGATGCCAATGATTTGAAAAATTGCTATCACAATAGTCATCTTCTGGATACATGCAGACACTTGTGACAACTGGCGAAATGCGCATGTATGGTGGTGGATACCATAATAAGTTGTTTTATCACCTCGAAAGAAATTAGAGGTCGATTAGGCCAGGTGAACGTTTTTATCAGAATAACAAATTCGTTGTTGTGCACCTTAGCGACCACATGTCATGAGCACGAGCAGTTAGGTTGAGAAAAATGATAAGTGCAGTATGTATAGGTATGGCTGCGGGTTTGTGTAGTAATCGTTCATCCACCCAGCAGAACCTAAAAGGTAACTCAGTGGTCATTATAGAGTGGACAGATACAGATCACAATGAAAGTTCCCCAGTATACCACGCTTCATGTTAGCTGAGCTTTTTGAAGAATTTTCAACATGCAAATAAATAGTAATCGTCACATAGAGGTGACATGCAGACCTCATCTGTTCTTAGTAATAAAGCTTTATCGTACTACTAATGATAGGGTTGTGAAATATCGCTGTTTTAGAAACCAAATAAGGTTGTATCCCGACAAGAGAAATGTTTAGTTTAGCTGTATCAGGTATGACATGCTACAAATATAATGATGTTTTCGGTAACAACTTTTTAAAAATATACTTGGGAAGGTAACGATCTTGAGTAAGATATAGCTACGTCTACACAATCGTAGTTTACGAATTATTACTCTTAATAAAGAAACTGTTAGAGTTTTAATTACTTTTGACTCTAAAGTCTTTTAGAACTAATCTGAAGTATGACAAAAAACGATAAGTGACAGAAATGAAAAAAAGACAAAATTCGTAAGTTATTTCCAGTTAATAATGACATATCCAAGGTCACAATGTTGAGCCAAAAATATTACCTTGACACATCTCATTCTTTCGATACAGAGACCCACAAAGGTCTTTTCAGGCAAAAAGGAGAGAGCGGACTTTATAAGCAGGATTTACACACTATAATAACTATTTCAATAAGGTATCATGCAGGGCTTCATGTCAGCAATACATTGTTTCAGATTAAAAACACAGATATCAATCTCAGAGATGGCAAGAGCCAGAAACTGAGAATCGTCTGCATGAGACATCAGGTCCAGCAAGTCCAAAACAATCATTGAGGGTACTGATGACAATGTTATGGCAATAAATAGAAATGATTAAAAAGTAATACATAAGATTAGCGAAAATAACTAAGCAAGTTTTCCAGATATACTTTACAGATTAACACATTACATGTAGTATAATCTGACCAAAACTTTTTTAGGTTAAATTGAATTTGTTGTGCAAAATGTTTCTTACAGCCTGTGCGTGCGTAGATGATAATCCTGTGAACAGAAAATATTTTTCCCAAATCCACTGACCAAAAAGGGTCAAAATCGTTGCATTTGGTGTGGATGCAGTTCGGGGGTGAATTATTGAGGTCGAAAACTGTGTCATTGTTTCCATTTACTGCCGCAGAGCAGTTTCCCGACGTGAGTGTGCCATCCTCATACCGGCTGCTCGTGCTGCAGCTTTTCTTGACAGCCACATTTTCTGGAACATAGGTTGAAGCTTTTTTGAAGGTTTGTCAGAAACCTTATAAAACATGTTTCATCAAAAACTAACATTTGAAATAAGGAAAAGATGTTATGAAGCAATCATTAATCATAATTCTCCCCATTTTTAAAGTCATCTGTGACAGTTATAATTCAAGAATCCAGAAATTGTGTTCTTAGTTGGAAAAAACATTTTGATTGTTAGAAATATGTTAGAAGCTGTGGAAGTATTTGTGTACAACCTAGATATTCATGTACTATCCTGTTAAGATCCCTAGTGTGTGAGTGTTACTCTCTGTAGGACATGTTTTCATCCTGAGTTATTTCCTAAGTCAGAACAGTTCTACGATCAGACTGTCTTGTCTAAGTCATTGTCATTGGCGTATTATACAACAGAACTCAACGAGCGCAGTACTACCGAGAACACAACCTGAGGCTTTCTTTCAAATAGCAATGGGAGTGAATTATCGCTGGTCTTACATCTATCTGTATTAAGTTCATAATTATGTGATTATGTTAATGAAATATTATCTACACAGACAAGAGGGCTTTGTTTATCTGCACATCAAGTTACTTAAATGAAATCAAGGTACACAATTTACAGATGATTTAGAAAAAATAAATTTTGAAATTTAAATTGTGTTGAATGCAAATGAACGTTTTATTTTATCTTTTACTGCATCATGGATACGAACCTAGGTTGTTTTTTTTTTTTAACGAACTATGTTTGTCTTCCGGGTGTCATGAGATTAGAACTCGGTCATATCCCAAGATGTTTGAAGCATGACCTACACGTAAGAGAAAGTTAGTCTCATACGTTGACACAGACAGTAGGAGAAACAATGTTTACTCTACGGCAGACCTGGGCAAAGGCCGGCCCGCGGGCCGGATCCGGCCCGCCTCCTGTCTCTGACCTGCTCGGACGCCTGTATATATACTATGTATACAGTATTGGGTAAAACTGAGTTAACTATATTAGTCCGGCCCTCTAAAACCATCCCAATTTCTCATGCGGCCCTTTGGAAAAATTAATTGCCCACCCCTGCTCTACGGGATGTTAAGTGATGTATGTAATTATAAGATAATGATTTGCATATAAAGTACAGTAGTAGTAGTTGTACTACACAAAACGTGATCTTGAAATGCTGACAATACTCACTCATATGTTCCAGTTGCTGAAAAGGAAAAGACTGTGAAGCAGCAAAAAGATTTTCAGTAACTACACACAGTATCACAATCCACTTCCCCACACGACCCGCCATCATAGCCACAGCTACTAAGGTTCACATCTTCCTGGTTCACAAGACGGAAGTTTGCCGATGACACTTTTATCTCGAAGCTCTCGTAGGAACAGGCAATCGAGACATGAAAGTCTTTCGTTGGCATTATGCATGCTTATTGAAACATTCGTTCCACGTATAGTGAAAATCGCTTTCCTTTCACAAAATTCAATCACAGACCAACATTACATATGACCATCAGTCAATTAACATAAAATATAAATTTACTGAACTAGGCCTAATTTCCTGTACGATAAACAGTATATTCATGTTTATTAAAATTTACAAAGATATACACCGATTGACAATACGACGCATGATGTGCGTGAAGATTCTTTGATCACCCTACTTCTGAAAGCGACTGTACATGTTACAAACACTACCTCGAATGAGCATGATACATGGAAGTAAGAAAGCGAAGGGGATGTCTCCGATTTTACAAAGAAGCCGACTGTAAAGGTACAGTCGTCACAACTATCCTCATTCAGGGTACAAGCAAACAGTCTCATTCAGGATGTGAAGCTCGTCGTATCTTATCAAGTTTCTTGCCGTCCATCAGGTTTCAAAAACAGCAGGAAGCTGCTATCGACAATTATCATTTCTCTGGTTTTTAGTTTATGTGACACTTCATCATCGCCCTGTGCTCTAACATTGACACAGAGGAGCTTGCCAGCCTGACCAACACTAACATATCCCGTTAGTCGTGCTGCAGGTGTCATGACGTCCTTCACCACAGGTGTTTTGACAGTCGTTAAACGGGTAGCTGAGCAGTCTGTAGATATCAGACCATGTAACCCTTAACTTTACATTACACCTTCTAAATATCTGTCTAATAGACCATTTGTAAATACTGCTTATTTTACAAAATAACTTTTTAAAAAATTTACAGCATGGTGTTGTTTAACTTGTTTCAAATTCACGTTTCATTAAAAAGGTAACAAACTCTGTTTTCACCCTCGCCACCGACTTGATTTCAGTTGTCTCCCCAGTGGTTTACATATCGTATCATTCAAAAGAGACTGAAGATACTTTAAGGAGTCAGACTTACTGTCCCCATCTCTGACAGACTGCTCAGCCGGTCACCACAACACATCTACAGACTGCCGAAATACCTGTGGTGTAGGATGTCATGACACATGTAGCAGGACTGACAGGACATGTCAGTGTCAACCAAGATGGCAGCCTCCTCTGTGTCAATAAAAAAATCATAATAGCTTTGCTGGACGGTGATGAAGTCAGGTACACGTGTCTATAGATGATGGTGTCACCTTAAGTGTCATATTACATTTTGTCAGTGAATTAACAAAGCTTGGACTGTGAAGTCGCCACATCCACTCAGCATCTAAGAACACGTGGAATTAGTGCGTGAGATTGTATAGTCGTGAACGCACAGGTGTGTATGTCCGTGTGTGACTGTGTGTAAATAACAGACGATTGGTGTGTTAAACACTTCAGAATTGTGTGTAGTTCAGTTTTTTAACAAGGATACATGCAGTAAATTAAGACCAATACTTTTACATTAAGTATAAATATTTTTGAGTTACATTGTATAGACATGCACGTGTTGGAACTAGGTTTGAAAAACTATGTGAAAACCTACATGCAGTGATGTGCATTTTCCATTGCATATTGGCTTTAAACCATAATGTTGACCCAATAAACAGATTTTGCACATTTTTACACGCACTCACCCACGCGGCTTGTGATGTGTCGGCGGTCCCCTGTCTATTACCGGGGCGTCCCCAGCGCTGAGAGAAACACAGGCGCAGAAACATGGCTGACACGTGTCAGACATGTGCCTTAGATATACATATCTTGCCAAGAAACATTACCTTTTCAACTATGATTCTTTATAAAATCCAATCAAACAGGAACACAGAAACTTGACATGCACATTTAACTGCAGAAATGTAAATAGGTGTGCTAGCTTATTGCTATCAACTATTAAGAACACCTTATCAGAATTTATTTTTTATTTTTCTTTCTTTCTCATACTTATTTCTATTTTTATTAAACTTCTTATTTGCACCGTTCATTTCGTCTTTGCTGTGGTCTACGTTCATCAAAGGTTCGCTAGGTACGTCGTGTCCGCCTGTGGCTCAGCGACTATGTGTGTGTTCATGTGACTGTGTGTGTGTGTTTGTCAGCGTGCATCGGGTAACGCTGTGCGTGATACGTGACAAAACTCTTAAAGGACAGCCAATGTTTTACCATTATATCTTTCTTATTTCAAGGCGGTCATTAAAATTTTCCTTTTATGTCTATAATGGAATATTGCAATGTTCGAACAAACGACTTATTTACATCTTGATGCAGAGACCTACTCGATGACATCCGACCTAAGTGTTGGTCTAATATTATTGGTTCAGATCAAGTCAACTTGCACTTCTGGCATAGTTTGTAACAATTGCATTGATAATTACGAATTAGATGGATTACGTTAGTTTGTGTTAATTGAATTCATGGACTTAAAAATGTCGCCTCGTTTGGATGACACAGAATTTTTTTTATTAAATTAAATTAATTTTTTAAATTAATTTTCTTATTACAATTTTGAAAGTTTGTTTTTATTAATTGAAAAAAAAGTGGGCAGAAATGATATAATCCCAGAGGTTGATTATATGGGAACTTCTAAGCGTTATTAACAGTAAAATTCGTATCCCATGTAAGTCCTTGACGACGACACCTTCAGCACAGCTCACAGGTACCACGAGTCCAGACAACACTACAGACAACAACAACGTCCACCATCACGTCAGCACCTACGACATACTCAACACTCGTGACAACACGACCACCTACACTTCTCTTTGTTATCAAACTGACATCTGTTTATGGTTTACCATAAAAATAAAGTCAGCATATACATATATATATATACTGAAAAGTTAAGAAGTGCATGTTTGATCGAGAAATTGAAATATTATTTTGAAACAATTATTTGATTTGATAATAGACAATAGAATTATTGTTTTTTCTCAGTAGTAGTACTACTAGAAGAAGACATGCCTACATATAGAAACAGTCGTTCGTATACAGTTTTACCCGTACCTCGCTTCTTGAGCGTTTTCTACATTTTAACATTTAATTTAAACGTTCTATGGAGATTAGCATCTGCTTTCTTGATAAGTTACTTATATAAATTTCACCTATTTTACCTTAGCTATTATTTGATTTTTTGGTTTCTCGTTTGTTTGATTTATTTTGCTCAGTTTTTTTAAATGGCTTGTTTTACACATTGTTTTGTTTGCTTATTTACCTGTTGTTTTGGTTTGTTTTATTTCGTTTGTTGTTGATTTTTTAACGTTTTTGCGGTGGGTGTTTGTGCTTTTCTAATTGTCTGATCGTTTTAAGATTATTCTTGTTTTCATACTCCACGGAAAAACTCGTAAGGCAAAATTCATGAACAGACGTTCTTTATTATGATATGCCAGCAAGTTTCTACAAATAGAAGCAAGTATTTGAGTCATGGATGCCTTCAGAGTTTAGACGGCAAAAACAAAATTTCAGTTTGCAGTAAGTTGACCTCAGGAAACTTGCTCCAAAGCCACGTTACTTCTCTCCATCCTTTGAACACAATATAATTATATATAATCACATCACACCCCAAAACAAACAGACAATACAGAAATATAGCTCAAAAAGCAATTTTTAAAAAATCTTTTAGCAACAGTTTTATAAAACCGAGCGAAAGACGGAACATGGCATCAATGTTTACTTTAGGATAAGGACACACATATACGCAGATATCTACAGGCGTTCAGCTCAAAATAAAATGCTATTTCTCATTTCTTCTACAAAGGCAACTTTACTTTCGATCAGATATTACAATTTGTAGTATTCTAACCTCTAACGCTTTTCATGCAATTCTACTTTCAAACATTTAGAACAATCTTGCTCCACAGCTCTTTGTGTAATTAGAATGTCTAGAGGTGTCCTAGATGATAAAGTAATGATTGGAAGTGTACCTTGTCATCCGCTGTCTACCCTTGCCACGTTCATCAATCAGTCCGGGTGACCTGTAGTGGGAGACAAAATATACATGCATGTCAAGTGATACATTGTCAGATATGACTTCACATGCTGTTGAAGACAAACCAAACCTCTCATCTTATATGGGGTCTGTTTAGAAATAACTGACAGAAATACTCCGGAGTGTTATTTTTCCCATATGAAAAAGACCTCCAGGATATGCACGAAATGTTGCAATAGCCACTCCTAAGACCTGTGGTGGACTATATGTATATGTTTTGATTTGCGTGGCATTTTATGATAGTCAGTAGACAGGACACACTTACCTTCGCTACACGGTGGAGTGCGCATTATCATACCGTTTGGTCCCTTCTCTTCTTGTTCTGTTCCGACCCAGCGGTTGACACTAAAATCTCGAGTGTTTCTCATTCTACCAGTCCTTATCCTAACCTAGGTAGACAACAATATAAAAACAAAAATTTGTGGTCGCACGTTAAGAAAGCATACTATGTACAACAGCCACTAGTTTATAACATGTAAACTGATACAGTATGTTAATTAACAACAAATATTTGCCTCTCAATTTGTTAAGTCCAGATCAGGGAATTTTTTTTACAGCTAACCAGGTATCACAGCAATGTACCCTACAAATCGTGTGTTCCACAGTTAAAACAAATACCCCCTGCTGTCATGATGTCGTTAATCCTTATCTTATCTTTATTCCCGTGCTGTTCAGCATCTCGTCATAGAATATACTTTGAGAAACATCTCCTCCCTGTAAATCGCTCGAGAGTCCCAAACACAATCTGCAGCTCGCAGACGACATTGCACAGAGGAAGAACAACACAAACTTGCACTTTCTTGCCATCGATGAGGATAGGGAGGAGTTGACAGTTTCTGTGTCTATTTAGCTGTTTTCTCCCAACGATCAGTATACTGTTCTTGAACTGGTACTAGTCAAGGGAGGATTTGTTTATCTTGAACTCTTTCTGCATTCTGATAGTTTGCACTAGGCAACAGTTTAACTGTTGTTTTATCTCTTATCCATAATCTTCACTTTCAAGACGTTTTTATGACATCTACAGCATTCTTTAAGCCATTTGAGTACAGTCATTTCTGGATGTTTATAAATGAACTGGAATCTCAAATGAAAACAATTCAGAGCAGATGAGAATGATGACTACTTAAAAGCTGCATAAAGATTTAGTGTCAAAAATGTGTATTTACCATTTCGAGAAACCAGCTAGGATCATCGCCATTGTTATCACGATAGATTCTGATAGCGCATAGTTTACTGAAGTTTACAAGGTCGTCTACGATGAAGCTGTCTGTGGCATCTTCCTGAAAGTCGTCCCACAAAAAATTGTCTAATAATATAGGCAGGGATTGTTTGCCAGTATTGCTATACAAGACGATGTACACATTGGCGTCAGTACCAGCGTGCTCTTTCTGCGGTGTGTATGTCAATATCTTCCAAATGGTTCCTAAAAGAAATTATCATCATCATCATCATCATCATCATCATCATCATCATCATCATCATCATCATCATCATCATCATCATCAATATTATTTTATCGATTATTTCGCAGCTCTAAAGTATGCCGAATGTGTTGTATATTCGACTAAACAGTAACAGAGCACACATACACAGACCAGAATCAATCAACTCTACAAACAAACTTTAAAAAAAATTTTCTTTGTTATTCATAGGCGTAGTTGTCAAAGATTTCGTCTCAACAGAGTTACAAAATCTGTTTGGAATGAAACGCAGCAGCAAGACAGTTAAAGCAGAACTTAATCATGGCAGTGTAAAAGCTTCAGTGAAAACAACAGTATACTACAAATATACATGAAGCTGGGTGTAGGGGCAGACACATGCTTGCACGATTTGTTTTTACTAGCGGTGTGTGATTTCAAAATATTCAGTAAATTCACTCGCCAAGACTGTGTCAACAAGCCACCTTAGACACTAACTGTGGCGATTGTTACATCCCCATTTAAGTTACCACATGACAGTGAGCTAAAAACAGATGATCTTGAAATAGAGCAAGAAAAACATTGATAGAAACAGGATCTTGAAAATACTAGGACTGAAAGGCGTCAGTGAGGTGTGGTCAAGAAATAGGAAAATAATTGCAAATAGGTCATAAATTAAAAAAAGAACGAGTCCTTGAAAATTCTATATAATCATCATCTTCCTCCTCTTTGCAAGCATCAAGAAGATGTAATATAGACAATGTGTGACATTGGCGGCCTTGTGCTTATACATTTCTAGTTATTCTTACTGTTCTTTTTAATTGATAATGGATCTGAACCTTATTAAGCCTGAGGTAGAAGCACCTAACTTTCGTAAACCTCCTCTTTTGTCAACGTTTGAAGAGTTCGTGGGCTGACCGAATGTCAAAATCTGTCTGGGTCCCACAGACGTGTTAACAGTTCCTTCACAGCAGATGTATATGTCGTTGTCCACACTAAGTATCAGACCAGCTTAGCCCGTCTGCTACAGACGACTTCTTTTAAACAAGGAGGATACCTGCTACATATATTTTATGTGGCTAGCGTTTAAATCTTAGGATTACAGCGCCTAAAAGTAGAATACATCATGCTTTATGCATTTATTATCTATTATTTTTAATTATTACTTATTTTACTTACCATCACTGACACCCAATCCTACAAGAAGCCAGAACAGAGATGCAATTTTCCACATGGTAACGGATTGAATCAAGAAGCTCCAACTGAAGCGAATGTGTTTACATTTATCTAACACAGACGACGTTCAAACATCCGTGACGACAGTTTCAAGCTTTCGCAGTCAAGCGATACCATCGATTCAAATCTCACATGCGCGTGGAAACACACGCAGACACAGAAACACATCCACCGCTAGGACCAGGCTTGTCA
>SRHC01003781.1:40579-91406 GCA_004794325.1 Pomacea maculata | reverse complement strand
TAATAATAATAATAATACGGAATTTGTTAAGCGCATCCTCACACTCCCAAGAAACATGCTCTTAGCGCGTCAGAACAAGAACGAAGCATGGACAGCATACGAGGGACAGGAAAACAAACAACACATTGTCTACAACAGAAGAAAAAACAGTACTAACAAAGAATAAAACCAAATACAAAAAACGCAAAGAGGATTCAAGTAGCAAAAGCAAAAACTGAAAGTATCATGAAATTCTAAAAGGAAGACAAGAAAGGAAGCAAAAAAGCAGGAGTATGCTGTGAAAGGGTGTCAGGAATAATGTTTACGGAAGAGGTGTGTTTTCAGTTCATGTTTAAAGGATTCAATAGCGAGTAGGTGGCGGACATGGAAAGGGAGACAGCTCCATTGTTTCGCTGCACGATAACTAAAAATCCTGTGTTCATATATTCTTGTTTCGATGACAGGAAGAGTAAGGAGATGATCATCAGATGAGGAGTGGAGTTCTAGCTGGGATGTAATATTATATTTTTGTTGTTCTTTAATTTAGTATGAACTAGATACAAATTACAAACGTTTAAATCTTAAGATTAACTCTGGAGAAACATTTTTTGTAGCCTTCTTCTATTTTTTTCCTTCTTCTTTCAGTCATTTTTTGTGCCGACTGCTTTAAAAAAAACTGCTGCCTGAGGACCAGTAACCTATAGTCATCTTTATAAAAGCTATATAAACTCTCACACAAAATCAAAATTAAAATAAAAAAAACAGTTCTATCTTTTTTGACTGCTGCATTTGCTATTGCATTTCCACCTGAAACGAGTAGCTGCTAAAACAAAAGGTTTCTTCTTAAATCTTTGAAATAAAGTGTTTTACAAATTTACGAAATAACTTATTTTCACAACACTCTAAAGTGTACTTTCTAATCACATCAGGCTTACATTTTTTTTATCTCAAGACAAGGACTTGAACGCAAATGGCCAGTAGGTGTAGGACTAATATTTTCCTTTTACGAAGAATTTTCTTCTTGTTGAACACAAACCTTTAAAAAGAGGTGAGCAAAAAAATGTCTGATAAGCTGATCTTAATAGTTGATAGCAATACGCTAGCACACATATTTACATTTCTGACTGCAAAGGTGCACACGTGATAAGGGTTTGTCATTCAGGGTACAAGCAAACAGTCCCATTCAGGATGTGAAGCTCGTCGTATCTTATCAAGTTTCTTGTCGTCCATCTTAACTTGCCACCTGGTCTCGTAAACCACAGGAAGCTGCCGTTAAAAAAATTATTATTTCTCTAGTTTTTAGTTTAAATAATAAATATGTTATTGCTTGAAGGTGACACCTTACCATCACCCTGTGCTATTAGGTTGACACAAAGAAGGCTGCCAACCTGACACATCCCTGCAGTCCTGTTGCACGTGTCGTGACATTCTTCACTACAGGTGTGTTGAAAGTCGTGAGACACATAAAGCGGTCATCTGGGCAGTCTGTAAACACCGGGGTTCACTTTGCATTGTGCATTGTAAATATTTATCCAATTGACAGTTTGTATAATTTTATATTACGAGTCATTATAAATAATCATTTAAAAAACACAAACCAGGTAAAGTATGGCGGTGTCTATCCTCTCTTACATTCATAAACTCCATTAAAAAAGGCCGCACCAATACCCAAAGACTTTTTTTCAGACGTTTTTCTTTTTTTTTTTTTTTTTTGTTGTTTCAAAATTTTTTAAAAATTTTATTTATTTATTTTTTATGGTTAGATGTAGAATGTGTTGCTTACGTGCCTCTGTGAACATCTTGACATGTTTGACCACAGAGACGAAATGAGGAGATAACACAGAGCAGATAAAATAATTCCTGGCTGCTTGCTACAAGCTCTTCGCCTTCATATCTCACATCTCTCAAGTAAGCTAGCTTCCGTCACTCCAGGTATCATCAGAAACATGTTCATAAAAGCACCATGAAGGATGTTGGTAGAGGCGCTTCTTTTCTGTTAATAAAACTCCATAAATGATTAAGGACATTTTATTTAATCTTAGAAGGGCATTGACATTGTGACACAAATGATATTATCGCTCATCTGTAAAGTATTTTTCAGAAGAAAATGTATTGCATTTAATAATAACGGCAGCAGATGAATGAACTCACGAAGTTAGTGAAAGCAAGTGGCAGAAATAGTTGTAGTCTGCTTGGAAGTGTTGCCGCTGGTGTTGATGATAAGAAAAAAATGTAGGTTTTTATTCTTCTACCGCTATCAAAGCACATAGCTCTGCTATCATCGTTACGAATGGTTTTCCCGTACCAGGAAGTTTGAAGAAAAGCCTCAGATTTTCACAATGGCAGGTCGTGTCTGGATGTGGGTTGTGACACTGTGTGTGTTTATTAAAATATTGCACTTTAGTACTGCACAGACGAACCAAACAGGTGAGTGTTGTCAATATTTTGTAATCGATGTTTATGTACTGTCAGGTTTATTGTCTCCTTGCAAATAGGAACGTATTCTAAAATTAAAATATCAGAAATGTTTCTGTCACAATTTCTGTTGTATCCACGTAAAAGAGATTCGCTGTTTCTAAAAAAAAAAAAACTTGGTCTAAACTTTTTTCAAACAACTGTGAGATTTCATATATAAGAAAAAGGATAACTTTAACCTTTATAACGAAGGTAAGTTTGTCGAGCAGACTTCAGGTGGATTACTATTTAAAAAGAAGGTAGGATTGAAAGCTCTCCACTGATGAAATGATAGTGTACTCACTAATAGAGCTTTAACGTCTCCTTTTCGTCTTGTTATCATCATGACTTAATTTTATTATAAGCGAAAATGGTTTAACATATCTGATGGTCCTTGATTAATTTCAGAGTGTGCTGTTGGGAGGTACGGACCCAACTGCACTCAGACCTGTGGTAGCTGTGCCAATCTTCATGACTGTAACAAGGTGACGGGCGCCTGTTCTTCCTGCAAAACTGGTTTTAGTGGAACACAGTGTAAAGGTCAGATGATAATTGTGTGTGTTTGTGTGTGTGTGTGTATGTGTGGTTTAAGTCGTTGTGTACGTGCTTGCTCATGCGCGCGTGTGTATATATATATATGTGTCTGCATGTGTATGTGATCAAGAGAGAGAGAATTATAGAAAGAGTTTGTGTGTAATGCGTTTCTAGAATGGTTTTGGAAACATAGCGCTGGATAAATAGTTACTGTTACTGTTTCGATTTTTCGCATGCTTCTACTTTGAAAATTTCTTGTTCCTTAAAAGAGGTAGAGTTTGAAGCTGTCTGGTAATAAAAAAGATAGTGTATTCACTTACACAACTCTGTCTTCTTCCTTTCATCTTTCTCTTCATTGTTGTCGTCGTCGTCATCCTCATCGTCGTCGTGACATCATCATCATCATCATCATCATCATCATCATCATCATCATCATCATCATCATCATCATCATCATCATCGCGTTCATGTCAATTCTATGGCTTCTCACAGACATTACTTATAACTGTACAAGATTTTAATTGGACTGAATATGTCCTACTGCTCTAGAGTGCTCACCCTTGCGCTGGGGAACAAGCTGCTCTCCCTGCGGCACCGGGTGTGCTGGTGCATGTGATGCCAGCAACGGAGCCTGCAAGTGTAGAGACGGATGGACAGGGTTACGTTGTACAGGTAAACACAACCTGGCACAGGGACACAGAGATACTAGACACATATCACTTATGCTTGTCAACACACAGCAGCTATAGTCGATGAGCAATGCCAAGCTAACTTGCTTATAACAATTGGTATAAACTAGTATAGATTAACTTATCTTGTGATGTTTGATTGATTATTCTCATTTAAGAGTGTGCTGTTGGGCGGTATGGACCCAACTGCACTGAGACCTGTGGTTTTTGTGCCAATCTTCGTGACTGTAACAACATGACGGGCTCCTGTCCGTCCTGCACAACTGGATTTAATGGAACACTTTGTAAAGGTCAGACGATTATTGTGTGTGTTTGTGAAGTGTTTCGAGACTGCTTTCGGAAATATAGCGATGTATAATTATTCTTTTTTACTTTTTTTTTCGCATGTTTACACTCTGGACATATTTCCTGACCATAGATAACGTACTTTAATTAAAACGTTTGGAAACTGTTTCCAAAATTTTCAAACTTTATTTTTAAATGGATTTAAAACTATATCTTTTAAGATGACTTTAATTAAAACACTGTGTTCCACACTCTTGAGTCTTCAACTGGCGTTTTCGACATAGTTTTCTGTTTGAGGAAACCACAATCAACTTCACAATTAGATAACTCTTACCATAATGATTAGTTCTATTGTGATTTATCATGCCACAGACTGCGCTATGGGTAACTGGGGGGACACCTGTTCACACCTGTGTGGTTCTGGCTGTGAGGACGGAGTTTGTGACGCTCTCCATGGAATTTGTGACTGCAAGAAAGGGTGGAAAATACCTACCTGTGAAGGTATATTTATATTTTGGCAGAGGACTGTCCTTTCACGTGATTAAGACGATTATTAAAAGCCTGTGCTTGGTATAAACGTTTGAGATTTATCTTGCTTTTCTTGTTTGCATATTCTAGAGTATACTTCTTCAACAAAAGCTCTTAGTCGACAGGCACACAGTGGAGACATTTTGACCACGCTTAGTCCTTGTTGAAATTTATGTTTTGATATTGTCCTGACAGATTGCACAGAAGGTCACTACAACAAGTCTAACGGCTGTCAAAACACCTGTGGTGAAGGATGTAACAACACATGCAGAAAGACTGACGGGACATGTCAGTGTCGGACAGGATGGCAGCCTCCTCTGTGCCAATGTAAGAATTCGCTGATGCTTGTCGCGTGTCGGCGATTGTGCTGTAGTCCGTGTTGGGCTTCCACTACTGTGCTGGCCTGTCGGTGGGTGTGTGGGCGCGGATGAGGGGGATCAAGGGACAGTTCACGCAGAAATTGTGTAACCTTATCCGTCTCGCGAGCCCTTACCCACGGCGTTGTCGTCGCGCGTCAGCTGCTCGGAGGGCCTTCACAGGTCTCTTCTTTTCGGGACCGGACTACGAACCCCCCTCCCTTTGACTTCTCTCTCCCTTTCTTCTGCAACGTTTTTTCCTTTCGCGGGCGCGGGGTCCTTGGCGCGTTTTCCTCGGTTTCTGAAGAGTCTTAATCCAGCAAGGGACGGCGCCGGACGTGGGGGATGGTGCCAGACCGTGACCCTTGCGGCCGGCGATGGTCTCTCCATCAGAAGCTGTCTTTGGTGAGTAGAAGTCTATTTCTTTGGGTTCCATACTATTCCAGTCTGTTAAGGGCCCTGGTTGGCGGTGGGAATGCGCGTGAGGGCGAGTGAGAGGATTTTTTTTTTTGGTTATGTTAAAAGCCATGTTCAGATTTTAGACTGTAAGACATGTTAGGATAGCATTTGTGTTGGCCGGGTCGCGGCGCATGTGCATGGCGCGCACCCGTTTCTCTCCAGTGTATTTGTGTGTTTAGGACCATTGGCCTGATAATCACATGTATATATATGCAAGAATAACTTGTTAGAAACTGTGCAGTTTTGGGAAAGTCGCCTGTTGATTGAATGGATTGTTTTTCTCTACAGGCTTCTGCATATTCTACCTATTCTGCGTGTTCTACATGTCCTGCATATTCTACGTATTCTCCAGATTTTACTTCTACTTCTTGATGTTTCTGGGGGGGGGGTTGTTGTTGTTTTTTTTATTTTGTTTTGTTTTTTGGTTTGTTTGTTTGTTTTTGTTTGTTTTTTTTTTTTTTCATTTTTTTGCTCTTCGTCCTTGTCGTTTCTTCATCTCCTTTCGAGCTGTTGTCCGCCATTGTGTCAACCGTCCACCCTGCACCCTCGTCACATCGTCGGCATGTGAACTCGTGACCCCGCTGCGCGAGTGTGCGGCCAGCCTTAGGTGGAGCAGCCAGGGTTGGGACCGGCGAGCAGGGGGTCACGTGACCAGCGGCCTACCCACGTCTCGTACGTCGCAAACCTTCTCCGGCCGAGCGAGAGGGTGTGCGTTCGTTACCAGCTGGTTTGAGCGGCTGCGAGCGTGCATCCGGTGACGTCGAGGGCGGTCACGCGACAATGTTAGAAAGCAGTGTTGTTAAAATGACAAGTTTTTATAGTGGTGCATTTCTGCCATACCAACCTACAACCTGTCTTTCTACGTTTAAGATAATTGATACTAAATAATCCATAAAATAAAAAAAAAACAGTAGTAAGAAAATATTTCTTCCACGAATGAAAAATAGAAAGTGAGGCAGTTTGGTTCGATGAGTATTATTAATGATCGAACCTAATTTCTTCTTCTAAAACTGAAAGTCCTAGAACTTTCTATGAAACCATTAGTTATGTGTGAGATAATGATTAACTTCGGTTTTATATATATATTGTACAAAGTGACTTCTTATCGCTTTTTGCTCATATTGCATTTTTAGGTACACATTCTACGGAACTAGATCCTACTAAATAAACATTCTTAGCTGTGCTTTTATTTAAGGCTTAATTCTTATTTTTTTGACATTGTGACATATTCTAATAGTAATAACAAACTGTGATCCATACAAAATAAACAGAATATAAGGAAAACTCACAATAGTTATTACTGAAATTAAGATTTTCTGTCGTTAAAATGTGCAATATAACACTTGGTGAAAGGATGCTCTTTGTAGGCAATCGGAAAATCAACTAAAGAGTCAGTCTATAAATTTTGTAAACTCATTCAATGTTGTAAAATAAAATTGAATAAGTTATTAAATAAATAAAATTGAATAAGCCATTAAACAAACCATTTTTCTTCAAATAAGATACCTGAATACGACTGAAATTGTAACACATACAATGAGTGTCCTAAGGTAGTGTCCAACTGACTCTACTACAGGGTGTGCTGACGGGTGGTTCGGGTCTGAGTGTACAGAGTGCGGCCACTGCGCCAACAACAGCGTCTGTGACAAGAAGACCGGCGTCTGTCCCTTTTGTGATGGAGACTTTGTAGCCCCCCTGTGTGTAGATGGTGAGTGTCAAGTCGCTAGTTTAGTTTATTCCTTGTTACTCCTCAGGGAACAGCGGACTGCATTCTAATTATTAAATATTTTTACTGTTCAGCGGTCGCACCGTGTAAGGACAGCTGCAGTATGGCAGGTCCTGTGGCCGGCACTGCCATCGGCTGTAGTGTCGTCTTTTTCATCGTAGGCGCCATCTTTGGTTGGTAAGTCGTCAATGTGTGAAATTTAAAATTCCCTTCTATGATTTCTTTTACTTTTATTTCTTTTTAAAATACTGTTTTAAATCAAATAAATATGAGCCAAATGTGCGAATTATGCTTTACCTTGCTGATGAGCCCTATATCAGGGATACTGTATACCATTCCGCAATATCGGACGTAAACATTAGTATTTTTCAATCTAATGTTTCTTAAATTATATTAAAAACATAATTCTTACTGATTGATTCAGGTGGATGAGAAGATCACGATCAAAGCAACCGTCACAAGAAGATTATTCACATGAGGGATTTTCAACAAAGTCTAACCTGGGTAATTACTTCGGTTATTTTAATGATAAAACAAACTGCTGCTGCATTTGCTATTAGGTAAACATATACAAATAAATGAAATGTAAATAATCTGATAAAAATATCATGCTGATATTGATCTTTAAGACCTTATGTAAAGTCAGATGAGTGTAACATATTGCTCTCAATAAACCGGAATAATTCCAGTTAAGCAAATGAATGAATATTAAGAGGGAATATTGAACGACCATCTATACAGTCTTGTGTCACTCTGTTAAAGGGACTTTGCTTATTAGTAACATGTGTTCCAGAATGAAAATAGCTTGGACGAGCCTATGTTTTAAAAAGGCACATTTTTTTTTAAATAAGTCGGAAAACCTCAGAGCCAGGTACTAATTTCCCAGATCATAGTGATTAAACCCATTTCGTTCTTTAAATACACGCCTTCTCTTTGCTTAGGATTTGTCACATGTACATAAACTCCATGATTATTAGGTGTTACTGTGTGTCGTCTAGACGCTTGAGTAGGTAGGATCCGCGTTTTACAAACTATTCGTTCATGATCAGTTACTTTTGAAAGCTGTTCTATACCGACAATGCTCTTTGCCTAGGTACCCCCGCTTTGTCCTCACGGCGTCCGGCTGAACGTCCTGGACGTCCAGAATCTCCCAAAGACAGATCAGAGGACACCTCAGACTATGGAAACATCGGCTTTGACAGCAACATCTACGAGGAATCTGTCGTCAGTGATAACAAGATGACAGCTTACTCTCCTCTTGACTTCCCCGCGAACAGCGAGAATACTGACAATGACAGTGACAATGATTACATCAACGCCAGCGTCAGGTCAAAAACTGCAGCTCGAGTAAAACCAACAAAATTCTAGTATTGTTGTTTTTCATCTTACACTCATATCTTTTTAACCTTGTGTCAGCAGAAGAACACTGTTTATGAATGGTAATTTCACTGTAATTACCTTGGATGTTAGTTTTTCAATGTCGAACATACTTTTCCAGAATTTGGTTTCGGACAACCATCAGCACCGAATAAACTGTCTGACAGTCATATTTTATCAAATTTCTGTATTAGCTTTAAAAATAGTTTGTATTAAAGAATAACTTTAATTTTTCAATTGAAACATCGTACAAAGGAAAAATATAGTATAACTTTTAATCTTACAATGATTTGCAGAAATGTAATAAATTTGTTATTTTCTTGTATACATAGAAAACCTAGAGTTCAGCTTCAAAGCTAAAACTCTCTGTTTTGACATCAGTTTCCCTTGTTTAGTAATGTTTCTAAAAACTTTTTAGTTTTTTTTAAAAGTTTGTACCAGTAATGTGTTTTTTCTATGCTTCCACTTGCAATAGTTTTTTTGGAATTTGGACTTTTATTCATAACGATTTGCTTGCAAAGTTTCCATATTACTCCCTTTGTCGCATTTAAAACAGATAATGATGATGATGAGGAGGATGTGTGCCATCATGAACTGACATGATAAAATCTGACATTCAGATACGATAAGGTGAAAATTTGACATTCAGTAATGTCTTGTGAATTTAATGTCACGTCCTGTGTTTGTGTCTATTCTGTGAATGCTATATCTCTGAATCATTTTGCTAGTAGCTGATTGTCTCAAGCTTTTGTTTTAACACGTATCAATCAATCAATTTAACTTTATTATCTCACGCGGAGAAATTACAAGACGTGGTAAAACAACTGGCTTATAATAAAAACTTATAATAAAAACTTAATAACAACTAAATTCCACTCAAACTATCATCTCACACAAACACATACAGTCTCTAAATGTAGCGCCAGCGATGACAGCAACACGAAAGAACTACAAACTTGAATAATGTTCTCTTCCATGACATGGTCACAATATCCAATAATTCAGATGATCGCCTCTCAACTTCTGTAAATAATTTTTGAAAGTTTTCAAGTTTAAACGCAAAATTTACAAAAATAATAAAAACATATTTAGCATAAATATATCTAACGTAGAAAATGATTTTATTTTTCCTAATTTTATATCTGTTATATTATTACTATTTTCATAGCATAAAGTATTTGAAACTGTATGACAAGTGTTAATATAGATAGCTTCATTAATGGTATTAAATGCAAAAAAAGATCATTTGTAAAGAAGCGTAGTTACTATGGACATGAAATCTTACTTCCTGTTATTTATGAATTGTAGCTTCTTTTATTCGCAGCCCGACCTATACCTATACAAATATACCCGACGGCTATATTGTTTGCGTAGCTGTACTATAGGTAAATAAATAAAGATCACAAAATAGTTCACTCGCAGTTGTATTCCGTCACCTTTCACTTTTTTATCTGCTTTGAAATGCTGTATGTATGTGTGTTCAGATGTGTGATGGAAAAGATATTTATCGTTCACGAACTGTCGGTTTTGTTCAATCTAAATCTCTTGTTTCTTCTTAGTATAGTTTTTAATCCATTATAAAAGTTAGAAACTTCAAAATTGGCGGCCCGACGGGAGCTGGACAATTTCTGTCGACAGAGCATGCCTGTCATCACGAAGGATGGCAGTCACCTTCAGAAGAGTCCGCCTATTATACAGAGTCTGAAGAGAACTCAGAGTTGACCCAATGACTTTGGAGCAGGTGGATACCACACGATGTAGGCTGCTCTTGTCCTTCACCGATAAACTGTTGTAGAAACAAATAAACGAGAAGGACAGTACGCTCTCTGTGTACGATCTGTAATACAAACTTGACTGCTTCTGTCTTCCGTGATACAATCACAATATTCAAGAATTAAGATAATTATCGCACAACTTTTGTAAATACTTCACGAAAGTTTTAAGTTTAAATGCAAAAAATACAATATAATAAACTTCATTTCTTTAACATAAATATATTAGTAGTGTAGTAAGTGTAATCCCTTTTTTTTTACACCATATAACATTTGAAAATGCATGACAAGATGTAGATGGCTTCACTAACTGTGATAAATGAAAAATAAAAAGCTTTTAACAGATTTTTGGGGATCATTTGTAAAGAAAGACATCTACTATGGACATTATGAAATCTTCGTTGTTGTTGTTGTTGTTGTTGTTGTTGTTGTTGTTGTTGTTGTTATGTGTAAGTTGTAGATTCTTTTATTCACACCCGGGCCTATACATTCTTCATACTAACGGGTTCATTGTTTACATAAATGTACTGTAGGCAAAGAAAGAAAGATTTAAATAGTTTACGCAAGAATAGTTTCCAGTCAATTGATACAAATATTATTGCGTTCCTCACCATCAAAGCAGTCATAATAAATAATCATGTTATCTCTCTTTATATATAAATTATTTTTTTACATTTTTAATTTAATGCCTCTGTCGGAAAAATTCACAACTGGTATTAAATGGCGTGCAAACATTTCTTTTTTTTTTCTTGACAGACGTTCCTGTGATAACGAAGAGAACATTTCCCTACCCGTTGCATAGATGATATTTTGTATAGATTATCTCTTCTAACCCTTGGAAACGCGAAAATGAAAGTGTCAGAAAGGTTTCTCTCACTATTTTCATGTTGTGTCCACGAAAGGACATTCCTTGGTTCTCAAAAGTTTGGTTTAATTTTGTATCAGACTGGGAGTTTTTATATTGTGTTGTGGCTTAAAACGTAAGAAGACAAGTGAAGGGAATAATATAGCATAAATAAAATTCTTTCTATAAACAAGAGCAGATCCGCCGGTTACACCGAGATAACAAAGTAGGTCACAAAGAGATCATTCTTAGTTTTCTTCACACACCCACGCACCCACGCACACACCTTGTTATTCATTTTTATCATGCCTAGGCCAAAGCTACAATGTGAGGGCGAGGGAAGTACACGCTTATCGCAAGTATTTCTTATCAAAGTTTAAAGAAAGGTTGTCGTGGTCCCCTTAGTTTCACGTGTAGTAGGAAGTTAACAGACGGACTTGATTTTGTTATGATGGCGGATAGTGTGTGGACGTGGATCTTAAAGTTGTGTGTTTTAACTAAAATCTTCCTTTTTACTACCGCACAGACAGAGCATATGAGTGAGTACTGTCAGTATTTTAGGATTATTTATGACCTAATCCTTAGATAGCAAGGTTCTTTTGTAGAGTCACAAAATTAATTGTCGAGACCCTGCAAAACAAATAAAAAAAAATTATGCGTACATTGAAGTCCATATAAATAATTTTAACAATAATACTAAAATCCTTAAGAAGCTGAGCTCTCATTCTTTTAACTTAACAACAATCAAAAACCTTAAATGATTGAATATCTGATGGTGAGAAACAGTAAAACATACTGCAAAAGTAATATAATATTGCAACTCATTAAGATTAGTGAGCTTGGGGGACTACGTGGTCTATAGCTTAACAAATCTCAATGATCAGTCAATGGGTTTCCTTTTGGAAAAAAATTGAAATCAATCACCCTCGATATTTAAATTAAATAGTCACAATAAAAATAATTGGCAATATAGCTTAGTAGTAAAGTTTAATACACTGAATGCACATGCCAAACCTACGTTCAAATATTTTCCAGCTTGTTCAGCATCAAAATAAAAATAATACATTTTATAACTATAAAAAACATAGAAGCAATGTCTTATTGTTTCACATTCAATGTTCTCAAACAGATCTTGCTCGTGTTTCTCTAAAATCAAGATAACATTATACAAACACTTAAGACACATTAGTGCTGTTGGGTCCTGACGCGGAATTCACGGGTAAGGGAGGTAACGCACACTTGCGTAGGATGATACACGGTCATTCCTTTCTAAATAAAGGAACAATAATAAATTTTACCAAGTGTTACAGAAAATGCCGATGAAATCAAGGTACTCTTAACAGACGAGAATGCATATCTCTGAGTCACAGGTGACAATTCCATACCGCGCTAGTGCGCGACCTTTGCTCAATAAATAAGGAATATGCTTATTAGACTCTCGCGGGTAGCCCTGTATTAACCGTTAGATATCTGGCTTTTAGATATATATATGTACACAATTTCTGTCAAAACACGTCTAGTAAGAACGTCGTAACATCAAATCAATCACTACATAAAAATGGCTACAAGATATCATATAAAAGTTTTCTTGTTTACAAAACAGTGATTTCCCCTTTCTCAATACAAACTTCTCGTCGCTTTGGTGGGAGTGACTCACACTGCTCCCCTAGTTATTAACAGAGTGAAGATTGGTAAATCAGAGTTGACTTGCTCGTGCTACCCACCAGTAGACAAAAAAAAAAAAAAGCTAAAGAATGTCATTTACATCCAAACATGCATAAACATGTAAATACATAGAGGGACTGTGCAAAAGTTAATATATGAAAAATTGCAGACGAGTAACAGTTCTGACAAATGACGCACAACCATAAGTCAGTTTGAGATTTTTGCAAGCCACCTATCTTTAAAAAAAAGTTCACACACCTACACACTTATACCTTATAATAACTTAACAGTGTTTTAAAACATTTGTCCTTCTCCCCACATAGTGCAAAATCAGCTTAAGGTGGAAGCACTTTCCTATTATACAAACCAACCAACCTTGAAACAACATGTGCCAAATTAATTAGTTTCTGAATATCCACGTAGTTATTTTTTTAACTAGTACATGGTGGTTCCTTGTTTTTGCAATAAAACAAGGAGACTGAGTAAATAGTAACCTAAAATCGTTTCACAATCTCCGTTTTGTAAGCATATTATTTAATAATTTTCTTTATCTGGTGTGATAATAATCAAGCTACTAACGGAAGGAAATAAATATTTACTGAAACTTTCATAGACTTTAAAGTCTTTAAAGACTTTAAAAAAAGACATTAAAATGAATTTGTTACAGCAAACGTGGCTGTCAACAAGCCATGTAGCATCAGCTCGCGGTATGTTGGTGGAGCCTTATCCGGAGACTGTTCTGTGGCTATCAATGGAAACACTAACACAACCTTCGTCACAGTGAGCACTCCACAGAACTGCATCCACACTAACCAATCTGATGTCCACCCATTCTGGTCAGTGGATCTGGAACAAAACTTTTCTGTGCACAGAATAACCATCTATGGACGCTACCAAAGTGAGAATAAATATCAAATTTGCCTCAAGACAAAATACGTCTACTGTACTAACTTATTTTAGTTCTCTCCCAATGTAAATCATCTTTCAAAAAACTGCATTTTGTTGTTTGTAAGATGCTTTTAAATCCTAAACAATTTCTGTGTTATAAAACCTGGGAGCTAGTTGTTCAACGTGTTTCTAAAACAAAACTATTTTAAAGAAGCAAATTTAAAAGCGTGTTTCCAGGTGCTTGAGATGTATTGCAAAAAGTGCATTGTGATGAAAGAGGGGGGGGGGAGTTTGTTTTAAATAATTTTATCTCATTTAAAACAATTTCAGTTCCAAAAAGTTACAAAATTGTATTTCGCACTTTGTTTTTATAAACGTGATTGTCTAAGACCTAAAAGTGTTAAAATCAGAGATGTGTTGTGCAACTGGCTGCTACTGTAGTATCGGGATTATATTTTTTCTGCCATAGGGGTATCAACATGTCTTCTTTTCTTAAATTTGACTCTTTTAAAACTAGGAAAGATAACTTCTCTATTTTTGTATAACGCCAAAAACGTGGCATGATTTCTATGCTAATTTTATATATTTTCTTTTACATAAGTGTTGACCACGTCAAAGCATTTCTGCACATTGCTTTTGATGATAATAAATAGTAAGTCACTGGAACGTGAGGACTCTTACTGAACCAGACGCTCTACATATTTGATCCGATATATACAAATAAGAGATTTTGATAACAAAATTGGTAGTAAGACAACTCCTTTCAATTGACACATTTCTTCTTTTTAGCGACAAATGGAGAAAAGCTTACTTTTTTCCGAAGCTCACAATTAAGCACACAAAGAAAACTTTGAGTGTTTGTGGTCTGTATTCATGGTGAGGTTAGGTAGTGATGAGACAGTGGCAAGGGGCGCTAGCGGTTATAGAGGTGAAGAAGATGACGACAACGGAAAAGGTGCAGATAGTCGAGGTAGATGTGTGTTTGCGATGTGACGACACCTGCAGAAAAGAATGTGGTGGAGAACACTATGATGGGGTTCACATTCAATAATCTTCATTTAGAACAAGTAAATATTTTACATCTGAGAGTAAACACAGCCCTGTCATAATAAGTTACAAGAACTTCTAAAATTTTAATAACAACAAAAAGTAGATAAAGCGGTAGGATGAAAATGTGAGCTGGTAGTACAAATAGTGTATTATATATATATAGTGTGTGTGCAGGTGCACGTGCGTTCGCGTGCAGTAAAATTTTATTTAAATTTTTTAAAGAAAGATTTTTAAAGAAAGACATTGTACATATGAACATTAAATGCATTATTGTTTCTTTTTTTAATTATGTAGTGGAGAAAAGAATGGACTGTGTTCAAGTCTCACTCGACGGACGAGAGCTTTATAAGTTCCCATGTCCAGGCACAACAAATGTGATAACAAACATTACTGCAAATCCGCCTCAACGAGGTCGAGTGGTTAACATCACAAGAGACCAACCATCTGACGGAGATCTCGCGCCATTTTTAAACATTTGTGAAATCCAAATATGGGGTAAGTTCTCAGAACGAAGAAATATTACTTTAAGGGATATGTTTATAATAGTGACAACCAACACTGCAAGTGAGATGTTCATAGAACTAAGAAATATGAAGAAAGTGGTATTTTTACAGAATTGGGAAATATTAACATAAGAGGTATGTTGCTGAAATAAATATTTATTACAATAATAACTTTTAAAGAGATTTTAAACATTATATAAAATTGTCAAATGTGCTTGATCTCAGTATTGCAGCTCTGGAAAAGAAGAATTTTAATGATGTTACTATATTGTTATAGTCTCCTCAAATACATTACTAGAGCAGTCTGTTGTTTCGGATTCTTCATGACTATACTTAAGAAAGTGACAGGGTTTATGTCAGTAATTACTACAACTAATTAAGTAGTTTGTTTCTAGTACAGATCTCCAATTATAGTCAGTTATTATTTATCTAAAATGTCAAATAGGGGAGGGAGAGGGAGTAGACAGCCTACATGAATGTTTATTAGTCTGTTAAATATGTAACTTTTATTTCTATAAACATGGGTCCAGTGTGTTCATCTGGCTATTGGGGACAGAACTGCACTGCCTGTGCCACTGGATGTAATAATACGTGTGATGCCATAGATGGAGCTTGCAGGTGTATTGACGGGTGGACAGGACCACGATGCACAGGTAAGACAAAAGCTGCAGGAGGGTGAGAAAGATATATTTGTCCATATCTCACCCCTCATCTACCATTTCAAGAACGCACACGCATAACAATACAATAAGCCCATGTTTACAGACATGATAGATTACTTTCCTCATCCCAACGAACATTGATCGACACGAATGATTGTGGTAGACAAATGATGATGTCTAGTGATATATTTCTATAGTAAAGCTGTACTCATTCACTCTGCCTTATGTATCTCTGCTTACTAAAATATGTCTACATCACAGACTGGCATTGATTGTTTCTAAAGTATCTCCATACTGTTTACATTTGTATTTGCATTTTCCTCAGTATTATTTGCTCAATTTTCAACAGAGTGTTCAGACGGTCACTACAACGTGTCTAACTACTGTCAAAACATCTGTGGTAAAGGATGTCATGACACATGTAGCAGGACTGACGGGACATGTCAGTGTCGGCCAGGATGGCAGCTTCCTCTGTGTCAACGTAAGAATATAGCAGTGGTGGTGAAACATCATCCTGAAAATAAACGGTCCAAATACTTTTATATTCTAGTCCGTAATGCTCAGAAGAAAAGGTAGGCTCACCATCGTCCTCATCAGCTGAATCAATATTTTGCTGGAGATTCTGGAATAGGAAGTCCCTCGTCATGTGGAAATGGTCTCAATGCAGACGGAATGTTGGGTTATAATATTTCTTTACTTCCTTATTCCTCCGCAAAAAGGAGGAACCAAGCAGAAGTAATTCATTTGTGTGGCTCTCCTCACCATGGGGACTGCAAACGGCCTTGATGGTCTTTGGCCATTCAACCCCTGTGAAAGCTGTGTTTTTCATATTCGTGTTTAGCACACTAAGACCTTTTTAAGTCACTAATAATTTCAGTGGTGACCAGTGATATAAATGTTGCTAACTCTCCATCAAAAAAAAAAAAAAAACCACACACACACACACACAAAAAGACACACATTCACCCACACTTCATCAGTTACCTGCTTTTTTGTACAGCTTATGCTTAAAGTTTAGTCAGTAATGTGTTCGTGTGTATGTGAGAGAGACAAAGACAGCATGCGTGCTTGCGTGTTGCATGATTGACAAAGGAGTCAGACTTACTGTCCCCATCTCTGCTGACAGACTGCTCAGCCGGTCAGTACAACGCATCTAACGACTGTCAAAACACCTGTGGTGGAGGATGTCACGACACGTGTAGCAGGACTGACGGGACATGTCAGTGTCAACCAAGATGGCAGCCTCCTCTCTGTCAATGTAAGAATATAATAGCAATGCCGGAAGTGGCTGGAGTCAGATGTCAATAGATTATAGTGCATAATAAATTTTGTGTCAATGAAGTAACATAGCTTTGACTGTTAAGTCGCCACATCCACGCAGCATCTAAGAACACGTGGAATTAGTGTGTGGGATTGTGTATTCGTGAACGCACAGGTGTGTATGTCTGTGTGTGACTGTGTGTAAATAACAGACGATTAGTGTGTTGAACACTACAAAGTTCTGCGTAGCTTAACTATTTGACAATGATACATGCAGTAGGCAAATTAGGACCACTACTTTTGAGTTTGGTAGAAATATTTTTGATTTACATTGTATAGGCATGCACGTGTAGGAACTAGGTATAAAAACTATGGGAAAACATACGTGCAGTGATGTGCATTTTTCCCTGGCACATTGGCTTTCAAAGATAATATTTATTCAATAAACTGATTTTGCACAAATGCATGGACTTTAAAGCAACATGCAAAATATTCTCTTAATTTAACATTTTTTCTGATGCAGGGTGTACTGACGGGGGGTTCGGGTCTGAGTGTACAGAGTGCGGCCACTGCGCCAACAACAGCGTCTGTGACAACAACACCGGCGTCTGTCCCTTTTGTGATGAAGACTTTGTAGCCCCCCTGTGTCTAGAGGGTGAGACTCGTCTTTTTTTATGGTATACAGCTCGCGAACAAGCGCTTTTACGCATGACTACACTGACGTTTCAATTTTCAAACTGTTTTTTAATATATCATGAACATAGACTTCGTGTTGTACACAGTCATTAGAAGAGGGAGAACCAACTCAACAGATAATTCACTTTCGTCCTAGTCATAAGACAAATAAACAGAAAGTAAGACAGCCCGCTGAGGGCCAAGTCACCCACCATCTCCCTCTGCGCCCACAGCCCAGGGATATGCACTGTTGTAACCAGTGTAGTGTCGTAATTTGTAGCCCTGTGCTTAAATGAACAAATATATAAGGGAGACAACACTGGAGCCTTTAGGAATTGTTCTTCCATTGATTACTTCCCTTTAAAGCCTTAAAAAAATAAATAAAAAAGTCAACTAATCAGGTATTTTGATATGGTTGAAAGTAGGCGACGTTTTGGTTGATCAAACGCCATGTTGACATTTGACCTACTGCCCGATTTCTGAATTCTCTGCCTCATACAGTTACTATCTTTGATGTGAGTTTACTACAAGAAGTCAGAACCTATAATTCTTAAATTAACACCACGCAAATGTTTTAAAAATGCTCTTTTAAGCACAGTTAGTTGTCTTTATTGTAGGTTAACATACATAATTTTTTTAAAACACAGGTCAAAATTTGCTTCGGGGCAACTGGGCTTGACGCAGTGATTGGTATCGCGCGGCTCTGTGCCTTCGTAGCGTACCGATAGTATCGATAGTAATATTATTAAATGCATTAATCTGAATTTTTTTCAGCAAGAACGATGTTTGTTCATTTCAAGTTTACATGTTGTAATCAAAGTGTGATTCCTGGAGGTGTAACTTGTGCCAGCATGATATAACGTGTGTCAACCTGTGCGAATTTTTAAAAAAATTTAATTTCATCTACCTGATTTGCGTTGGATTACCAAAAAGGTGACTATTTATGCAGGATTTAGGTAGAATAATTTTTCATACAGTTTAATCTCTTATTATCATTTCATATTTTTTTCTATATCTTACAGTTATTTTACTGTTTATTTTTTTTTTGAAAATGGTAGATTTCCATGTGCTTCAGGTTAATGTGACCTAGTTGAAGTCTTGCGCAGTGATTGTAATATACACATTTTCTGATTTACGATTTTATCTTTTATCTTCTTGTCAGCGAGGGAGGCTGTCAGTCTGGTGGGTCCAGTGGTTGGTGCTGCTGTTACGTGTAGTGTTGTCTTCCTGGCTACTGGCGTCGTCATTGGCTTGTGAGTTCTTGACAGCAATCTATTGTCTTCCTCTGCTTTTTTCTCTTTTTCTTGATTCTACTTATTCCTTGTGCATATCAATAAATAATGTTGAAAACACTCACACAAATCTGTGTTGTAACAGATTCATTTCTCATGCCACGTTTGTTTTGTTAATGTGCCGACTTTCGGCTGATTTAACCTTTTGTATACAATGGAAAGTAAAGCAGATATGTGTTTCTAAACCTGTTTCCTTTAATTTATTTCAATTATTACATGTTTGAAATAATTCAAGTATTACCGGTTATATTATTTCAGGTTGTTACGACGATCGCGCTCTCAGCAACCATCTGATACAGTCCGGCCACATCTTCAGCTCTCGATGACATCTGACCTCAGTAATTATAATATTGGTTCAGCCCAAGTCAACTTGCATTTTTTTGGAATAGTATTTAACTATTACATTGATAATTACTAATTAGATGGATTACGTTAATTTTTGTTAATCGACTTCATGGACTTAACCATGTCGCCTCGCTTTGATAACGCAGAATTTTTTGAAGTAAAAAAGAAAAGTGGGCGGACATGACATAAACTGAGACTGATTATATGGGAACTTATTATTATCAGTGAACTTCGTATTCCAGGTAATTCCTTGACGACAACACCTTCAGCACAGCTCGCAGATTCTACAAATCCAGACAACACCACAGTCTACAGCAACGTCGACCCCCACGTCAACACCTACGACATACTCAACACTCGTGACAACACGAACACCTACACCTCTCTCAAAACACGTTTTTAAAGGACATTCCATAAACTGTTCACAGCTCATGGGTGCAGTGACACTAGATTTTTTTTAATGGTCTTCAATATCGTTTTCAGACCCTCATGAATTCATTATATGAATGTCGAAAAAATGGGAGAGAGAGAAAGAGAGAGCAAGCCTAGTAATTTTAAAGCAGTTTGATACTTATTTCTTCACTTTAATTAAACTTGCTTATTCAGTAGTTGTTTCTAGGGTTGACCGTGAATAATGTATTGCTGTTGTTTAGGACACTTTAAAATTGGGTAACGAATTGTTTTACAAAGAATTGTTTTGCGTGTGTGACTTAGAAAAGTTCTGTTGATGTCAGGGTTAGGCATGTGTTTTCGTTTTTTGTAGAACGAAGGTGCAAACGACATGACTATTTGATTTATTTCCACATGTCCCACTCACACATCCAAATCACAAACAGGCTTTCTCACCCCACCCCCTTCTCTCTCTCTCACTGGGGGTGAAGACTGGTCACTGGTCAAGGTAGCTCATAGTTTTATGTGTTCTAATAAAAAAAAGTGAAAACTGTGTATATTTTTTCACATTTTGAATTATTTCTTCTATTCCTGTCGTGAATTTTATCATTTTTATATTTTCTCCCTTCTGTGTCCCAATTGCTTTCAATCAATCAGTCAACTAATGTCTCACATTCTCTCTCTCATACACACAAACACACACACAATGGCAATGATAGCAATATATAAAACTAAAGATATGACGAATGTGATCATATACTACATAACGAGTGACATCGAACCACGGACGTGTATAGGTGGACTGTTGTCTGCCGAGACCAACGCTTAGCCTCTCCGCTGCTTGTCTCGGCGAGTCTAAACAATGAATATGACTAAACCGGAAGCTTTGTACACACCTGCCTCATTTTAGTAGTTAACTGGTAAAAATCGTCTGCGAGCAGTCCAGTAATACAAGTTCGTGCATCGAATGAACAGTTTGTTTTACTTTGAAGAGGCTGATTAAAGCAACTTTGTACGTTGTTAATTTAAGTCGCAGGTTGTTAAATCTTTTGCTTGGGGAAGAGCAGGGATGAGGGCTTGTGAGCCGTGTGGTGTCGTGGGGTGACTAACGTGTGAACGTTGCACGTAACGTTCCCCTGCAGCTGTGTGTACCGCGGGTGGTCAGAGTTACGTCACAGCTGTCCCTTGCCTGTCTAGTTCATCGGGTGTACAATATCTGCATTTACACATAAAACTAAGGAACAGCGTAGCAATTGCTAAAATGCCGATGTCTATTAATACGAGCATAGGATGTTAGCACCGACATCTCTTATCGCCTATTACTCATGACCGACTTTGACTCGTCAAAAGTAGGAAGATGTACTGTCGTCCGCCACGCTGATAAAAAAAAAACAACAACAAAAAAATAACGAAAAAAAAGAAGAATGTGTAAGTACTGTCTCACATAAATGAATCAAAGTAGCAAACAACAAATTAAAATAATGGGAAAAAACGGTTAAAACTCTACAAACAGTGCCTGACGCATGAATAAACGCACACAGTCTTCCAAACTTCGCAATCCTCAGAAACTATAGCAGAGACCCGACTAACATAAAGTTTGTTTACAATCGCAGATGTATATGCTTTCTTAATAAAGAAATTCGTGAGTATCTACAACATAACCGACGCTAAAACACTTGGTAGATCCAACTATGTACCGCGCCCTTTAACTGTACAAATAAATAAGACAAGTATAAAATTGACGGACAAGCCTCGATATGGCACTTGACTTTTGTAGGCTGATGTGTCCTAATGTAGTATGTCCTGACATGAATATATATATATATATCTAAAAGCTAGGACATTAAAATAGACATGTATACAGAGTAATGACAGCAGTAAATACAACCCACACACACACACTGCTACAAACTGAGCACGAGGCAAGTGCAGGCTTATCTCAAGTACCTTATCAAAGTGTATAGATAGGTTGTCGTTGTCCTCGTCACATTAGTTTCACCTGAGCCTGGTGTTTGAAACTAACCTGATTTTGTTACGATGGCGGGTTGTGTGTGGACGTGGATTTTAAAGCTGTGTGTTTTCACTAAAATCCTTCTCTTCACAACTGCACAGACCAAGCATATGGGTGAGTACTGTCAGTATTTTAGTAGCAGGTGGTACACTGATTTATTTAGTTATGTCGTTATAAAATTATAATGTGAAACAATTTGTCAACGAATGTGATTAATTCTATGTGATTATATTTAAATGATTGACTTTTTGTTTAAATTGATTTGAAGAAAAAAATATCTGACAGACTGACGGGCGGTTTGGACTTAATGGTTGCAAAGCGACCTAGACACATTCGTGCAGCTGTGGATTGTGAACCTTAAGGTTATGAAAATCCAATACTTCGATAACACCTTTTTTGGTAGATTCATAAAATTACTTGCCAAGTCACTGCAAAACAATCCAGCGATAACTTATGCATTTAACCGAAATGCATATAAATAATTTTTAAAATAATACTAAAATCTTTCAACGATGAGTTATTATTCCTCTGAAAATTTGATAATGGGAAAACATACTTCAAAGTAGTATTTTTGACTCAAGTGCTCTTTTGCTGAACAAATCTCAAAGATCGGTCAATGGGCTTTTTTGGAAAAAATTAAAATAAAGCATTCTTAGTCTGTTCAAGCTATGTTTCACACCAAATAGTCGCAATAAAAATAAATGGCGATATAGCTTAGCATTAAAGGGAAACAAACACAATGCAGAAGGCAAACGTATCTTCAAAAAATTTCCAGTTTGTTCACTATCAAAGACGCCAAGTTCACAGGTAAGGGAGGTAACCCACATTTGGGTAGAATGATACACGTTTACCTGAATTACTAACTTCATAAATTTCCTCTTTGAAGAAAAGAACAACATCGAATTTCACCAACTAGGCAGGTTCAGAAGCGTATCACAGAAAGTGCCGAGAAAAACAGAAATCCTACAGGTCTTCTTTCTTGGCAAGACTGCGTAGAGCATCTCCGAGTCACAGACGACAATACATTACCTCCAGTTGTAAAACATAATGTTGGATCATTGCAGTTGATAGGAGTATGGGATTTCCTCCTGTAACCCATGTATTAAACCTTAAATAACTGGCTCTTAAAAATGAGAAAATGTACACAATTTCCATCAAAATGTATTTACTGAGAATGTCGTTAAATAAATCTGCCATCGCACGAAAATGGCTAAAAGATATTGTGTGAAAGTTTTCTCGTCCATGAAATGGTGATTCCTCTTTAATGGTGATTCCTCTTTTTCAGAACAAACTATTATCGTGGCTGTGTTGGGAATGGATATACAATGCTCCCCTAGTAACTACGAAAAGAGTGATTATTAATAAACAAGCGTTCATGGGGTCGTGATATTCACCAGTAGGTCAAACACGGCAGATAAGGAATGTCATTTAACCTAAGCATGCCTAAACGCTTACATACTTAGTGGGACTGTACAAAATGTTAATTTCTAAGAAATTTACAAACATTTAACAGTTCTGACATATGACGGATGACCCTAAGTCAGTTTTACATTTCTGCAAGCCACCCTTTTATTTTTAGAAAACCTTTAGTTATACAGTGTATATATATATATATAAACACTTAAATTATTACAATTTAAGAAACTGTTTTAAAATATTGTGCCAAAGTAGTGGGTTTCTGAATATCCATGTAGTTTTTTTTTGTATAAAATTAATACGTGTTAATTCATTGTAAGTAAAACAAATATTTGCAATAAAACTAGAAGTACATGGTAGCACAAAATTGTTTTCCCATGTCGTTTCTATAGCATGCTATTTAGTAATTTACTTGTGATGATAATCAAGCTACTTAAGGAATGATGGATTTGTATACTTGATAAAATAAATACTTACTGTAACTTTAACAGATTTTAAGGGCATTTGTTACAGCAAACGTCGCTATCAACAAACCATGCAACATCAGCTCACGGTATGTAGAGAATAACTCATCTAATGACTGTTCTGCTGCTATCAATGGAGACACTAACACAGACTTCATCACAGAGAAAACGTCTCAGAACTGCATCCACACCAGCCAATCTGATTTACACCCATTCTGGTCTCTGGATCTGGGACAGAACTTTTCTGTGCACAGTATAACCATCTACGGACGCTCCGGATGTAAGAACAAAAAGATTAAATATCATAAATGAAACCTAGCCTCAAGACAAAATACGACTACTAAGTTATTCTTTACAGTTCTCTCCCTCTGCAAGTTATCTTCCTAAACACTGCATTTTGTTGCTTGCCAGGTGCTTTTCAAAAATAATTTCCATTTGTTATAATACCTGAGGGCTAGTTAATGAACATATTTCTATAAACAAAATGGTTTTAAAGAAGCAAATTGATCAGCTTGTTTCCAAAATCGCTCTTGACACCATTTAGATGCATTGCACAAAGTGAATACAAAAATATGCTGAAGGGAAGAAAAGTATGTGTTATGCAAATTTTATGGTGTTTCAAGCAATTTTAGTTCCCAAAAAAGTTACAAAATTATGGTGTGCATTTTGTTTATACAAAACTGATTGTCTAAATGCATAGGCCTAAAAGTGTTAAAAGTAAAAATGTATTTGGCAACTGGCCCCTGCTGTAATTCCGGGATCACATTTATTTTCTGGCCTTAAAGCATTAACATGTCTTCTTTTTTTAAATTTGATTGCTTTAAAAGTAAGAAAGATAACGTATATATTTCTGTTTAAAGTCAGAAAATATGAGATAATTTCTGTGATAATTTTATATACTTTCCTTTATACTTTCCTTTGCATAACTGCAAACAAGGGATGTTTGCACATTGTGTTTGATGATATTAAAAAGTAAGTCAGTGGAATGTCTAGACCAGTGGTTTTTAACCGGGGTTAGATCGAACCCTAGGGGTTAGGTGAGTCAGTCTCGGGTTCAGCGAAGCCTCCGCCACGGAGGTCAAGACACACCCGCAATTGGTGATGACACTAAAGAAGGGTTCGGTGAATGTGCATATGAAACTTGTGGGTTAGGTACCTCAAACAAGGGTAAGAACCACTGGTCTCGACTGTTACTGCACCAGATGTTTTACACATTTTATCCGATATATAAGAATAAGAGATTGTGATAACAAATTTGGTATTATAGGCAACTCGTATTGAGAAATGTCTGCATTTTAGCGACAAATGAAAAAAGCTTTCTTGTTTCGCAGCTCACGATAAAGCACACAAAGACTCAAGACGATCTATTGTCACTTATCATTAAAACAAATGTGAAATGGGATAAAGACAGAAGGGATAATAAGATTGTTGAGTACGATGGGAACAAAGATACTGTCGAGAAAGAAAACTAGAAGGAACAACTGCGTTTCTGTTGAAGAAACCCGTGTGTATTTGTAGTCTATATCATGTTAAGGTTATATAGTCGTAAGACTGTGTCAAATGAAGATGATGACAACAACGGAAAAGATACAGATAGTCCTGGAAGTTGAGGAAGTGGCGGAGAACGCTCTGATAGAATTCACATTTAATAATCATTTGTTAGCACAATTATATGCATTGATTCTTCTTTTTTAATTATGTATTTTTGTGTAGTGGAGAAAAGAATGGACTGTGTTCAAGTCTCGCTCGACGGACGAGAGCTTTATAAGTTCCCCTGTCCAGGCACAACAAATGTGAAAACAGACATCACCTTAAATCCGCCTCAACGAGGTAAAGTGGTTAAGATCACAAGAGACCAACCATCTGTCGGAGATTCCGCGCCATTTTTAAACATTTGTGAAATCAAAATATGGGGTAAGTTCACAGAAGTAAGCAATATTACTTTAAGGGATATGTTCACAATAGTGACAACTATCGCTGTAAAGTATATGTTCGTAGCTGTAAGAAATATCAAGAAAAGTGTCTTTTTCACAGCATTTGGAAAGACAAGCATAATAATTATGTTCACTGAAGCGATGATTTATTATAATTATGACTTACTAAAGATATTGAAAACATTCTATAACATGACCAGAAAACTATCAAATGCGCTTGATTTTAGCATCGCAGTTAAGGAAAACATGAGTGTTACTGATTTCATTGTCTTGTTATTGTCTCCTAAGATATGTTACTAGAACAGTGCATTGTTACAGATTCTTCATAACAGTAATTAAGTAAGTCACATGCTTTTAAATTTAAATGTATTGTTATTACAGGATTTATGGCAATAATGTCCACAACTAATTTACAACTAATTTAGTCGTTTTTCTCTAGTACAAATCTCCAATTGAAGACAGTGGTTTATTACACAAAATGTCAAATGGGTGCTTCTCTAACACATCACTCCATAACGACACAAAAAAGGTCATGGGTCGAGCTTCACTTTCACGTTTAATGCATCCATGCGAACATTTAGAAGTGTCAATATTCATAAAAAATACTGAAATAGAAAAAGTGAATACATTTATAGCATTACTTAACATTATCACCAGATGCTAAAACGGTTAAAATATCTTGATCACAACTGTCTATCATTCTGTTGAACACGTAACTTTTGTTTTTATAAACATAGGTCTAGTGTGTTCATCCGGCTATTGGGGAGAGAACTGTGCATCCTGTGGACCTGGATGTAGTAATGATTGTGATTCTATCGATGGAACTTGTGGGTGTACTAACGGGTGGACAGGACCACGATGTACGGGTAAGATAAAGGCTGCAAGAGATAAAGAAATAATTATTTATTCACAAATCTCGCCACCGATCTGCCATTTCAAGAACGCACACTATTTAAAAGACACATAGCCCACTATTTTCCTCACCTGAACGATCGACACAAATGCTTGTAGTAGACAAAAGATGATGTCTTGTGACATATTTCTATACTGACGCTGTACTCATTTATCTGCAACATCTCTTCTTATTAAGAAATGTCTACATCATAGACTGACGCTGTTTCTAAAGTGTTTTCACTCTATTTACACGTTGCTATTGGCAGATCCCTCTGTATTGTTTACTTTGTTTTGAACAGAGTGTTCAAACGGTCATTACAACGTCTCTAACAACTGTCACAACACCTGTGGTAGAGGATGTCATGACACATGCAGCAGGACTGACGGGACATGTCAGTGTCGGCCAGGATGGCAGCCTACTCTGTGTCAACGTAAGAACACGCTTACTGACACTAAGTTAATTAGTGCGGTGGCCATATTCTTCTAGAGGAATAACAGGGACTAAACTAAACTAAACTAAACTAAACTAAACTAAACTAAACTAAACTAAACTAAACTAAACTAAACTAAACTAAACTAAACTAAAGCCAATGTTAAAAAGATTTTCTAACAATCATATCCTATGACAGGTTGCTCAGACGGTCACTACAACGTGTCTAACGACTGTCAAAACACCTGTGGTGAAGGATGTCATGACACTTGCAGCAGGACTGACGGGACATGTCAGTGCCAGACAGGATGGCAGCCTCCTCTGTGTCAGCGTAAGAACACGCTTACACTAGTACTACTAGAAGTCTACTGTTGTTAAGACGGTTTAATAGTCTTTTTAACCTAAAAACTTAAATGCACTGACTACGTTAAATAGTGCGGACATTTGCTTCTCGAAGAATAACAAGAACTAAACTAAAAATTCAACCAACGTTAAATAGATTTTCTAACAATCATATCCTATGACAGAATGTTCAGAGGGTCACTACAACCTGTCTAACGACTGTCACAACACCTGTGGTGAAGGATGTCATGACATTTGTAGCAGGACTAACGGGACATGTCAGTGTCGACCAGGATGGCAGCCTCCTCTGTGTCAACGTAAGAATATAAAGACAACTACCTTTTTGTGATTTTTGTGATCATGTACGAGCATAGAAGGACCTATTCACATTTCTATAAAAAGTTTCTGCTTGAAACAAACTGCAATAAGCTTCACAGTCTGATAATTCTTATTACGATGCTTACTTACAGTGCGATTTATCGTGACACAGGCTGTGCAGTGGGTTACTGGGGGGACACCTGTACACACCTGTGTGGTCCTGGCTGTGAGGACGGAGTTTGTGATGTTGTCCATGGAATTTGTGACTGCAAAAGAGGATGGAAAATGCCTTCATGTGAAGGTATAGCTATATCTGCAGAGAACTGTCTTTTCAGATGAAGCTTCTTAATAGCCTCTGTCTGAGAAAGTATCCTGAGATTTACGTTCCCTTCCACTTTTTTCTTTCTGTAGTATGTTAAATTACACAGAATTTTATAGAAAGGTTCTTTTGATAGACATGCACACCACGTTTACTCCTCTTCGAACTAAATATGGAATTACTGGACATTGTCGTGACAGAATGCATAGATGGTCGTTACAATGTGTCCAACGACTGTCAAAACACCTGTGGTGAGGGATGTCATGGCACCTGCAGTAGGACTGACGGGACATGTCAGTGTCGTCCAGGATGGCAGCCTCCTCTGTGTCAACGTAAGAATTGATATAATGTCAGTAAAGTGTCATGCTGATTGGTCTGAGTAAAAAGTAATTTTACATTCTAGTGTCTTTTTGCATAAAGTACACATCAATTTACACTGAAAGTTATAACTCTAAAAGCATAAACTCTTTTCCAGAACGGTGAATGCATCCACTCAATCACTCCTACCCACCCACCCACACAGACACAGCCAAGTGCACTATTTGATGAATCTAGCCAACAATGGAGGATTTTACTGTATTGACGGAATGCATCTTATGTTGCTACAGCGTGTCTACCGACTGTGTGTTATGACAGATTGCTCACCTGGTCACTACAATCTGTCTAACGACTGTCAAAACACCTGTGGTGAAGGATGTCATGACACATGCAGCAGGACTGACGGGACATGCCAGTGTCGACCAGGATGGCAGCCACCTCTGTGTCAACGTAAGAACTCCTGACGCTAGAGTTCTTATGTTATTATTTGCTTTAATAATGTTTTTAACTTAGAGAAAATAATGTTCTGACACAAAATATTCTAAAAAGGATATTTTATTACAGGTTGTTTAGACGGTTACTACAGCGAGTCTAACGGCTGTGAAAGCACCTGTGGTGAAGGATGTCATGACACTTGCAGCAGGACTGACGGGACATGTCAGTGTCACCCTGGATGGGAGCCTCCTCTGTGTCAACGTAAGAACACACGTGCACGTGTGGTTTACTTTATAAATAATAAGCTGCTATAAGAGTGCTTTTAACTTAGATATCATTAATGTTGTGAGACTGCGATCTATAGATGTTTTCACAATGATATGCTACGACAGGTTGCTCAGTCGGTCACTACAACACGTCTAACGACTGTCAAAACACCTGTGGTGAAGGATGTCATGACACCTGCAGCAGGACTGACGGGACATGTCAGTGTCGCCCAGGATACCAGCCTCCTCTATGTCAACGTAAGACTATAGATGTCATCCTGAGAAAAAGCTAGAGATAAAAATATATTTGTATTCTAGTGCGTTGTGCTCCTTGTAATTGCATCCAAGCAGCAAATTTCACAATAAAAGCTACGAAAGGTGGTTGACAAATAACGTTTTGTTAATTTGTGCTCCATGTACAAGCATAAAAGATAAATATAAATACTCAATTAACACTTTCTGCTTTAACAAAGTGCAGTAATAATCTTCACGATAAAATAACTTTAGTATGTTCATTAGTTATATTGTAATTTGTCGTGCCACAGGCTGCGCTGGGGGTCACTGGGGGGACATCTGTACACACCTGTGTGGTCCTGGCTGTGAGGACGGAGTTTGTCACGCTGTCCATGGAACTTGTAACTGCAAAAGAGGATGGGAAATGCCTACCTGTGAAGGTATATTTTCTACTGACAAAGGTCCATTTTTTTCAGATTTTTAAAGAAGATAGCCAGTGTTTGTTAAAAACACTTGAGATTTTTCGTCCTTTTCAAGTTTTTTAAAATTTTAAGTCTACTAAATTTCAAAAGTTTTAGGTTAACAGGTCCATATGACAGACATGTTGTCCCTGTTTACTCCTTTTTGAACTAAACATGCATTTACTGGACATTGTCCTGACAGATTGCACAGACGGTCATTACAACATGTCTAACGACTGTCAAAACACCTGTGGTGAAGGATGTAACAACACATGTAGCAGGACTGACGGGACATGTCAGTGTCGGCCAGGATGGCAGCCTCCTCTGTGTCAGAGTAAGAATCTAATTGTAATGGTAAAGCATCTTTCTGAAAAACGGTTTAAATATCTTTATATTTCAGTTTCTTGTGCACTTAGCACACATTACACTGAGAATAAGAACTCTAATACCGTACACACACACAAACACACACACACCGCTGCACTATTTGTTGCTTTGGGTCACATATCAAGGATTTAACGACATGGGAGGCGTTGGATTAAAGGTACTGCAAATTCTCTAATCAGTGTATTTTATGACAGATTGCTTAGATGGTCAGCACAACGTGTCTAACGACTGTCAGAACATCTGTGGTGAAGGATGTCACAACACATGCAGCAGGACTGACGGGACATGTCAGTGTCGGACAGGATGGCAGCCACCTCTGTGTCAACGTAAGATTATGGCACTGTCTGTAAAACATCGTACATAGAAACATTTTAAGACAAAAATACATTTTTATTCCAGCGCATTGTGCTCCATGTACCTGCATCCAAGCAGTAAACACCGCAACAAAAATTACTTAAAGTAGCTGTGCTTTCTACAGGACAGAGATTTCAATATAAATAATTTCTTTTGTACGCGTACGCAGAAACCAACATGGGGACAAAAGGGTGAAACATAATGTTTATAAGACAAATACCTTATTGTCTTTCTATTCATCATGTACTATAAGAACACTATAAGTTTCAATTAAAAGTTTCTGCTTTAACAAAGTACAATAAACTTTACAGTCAGATAACTTTGACTATGTTGATTATTTCTATTATAATTTATCTTGCCATAGGTTGTGCTGGAGGTCACTGGGGGGACACCTGTACACACCTGTGTGGTCCTGGCTGTGAGAACGGAGTTTGTGATGTTGTCCATGGAATTTGTAAATGCAGGGTAGGGTGGGAAATGCCCGTCTGTGAAGGTATGTTTATATTTTGGCAAAAATGCTTTTTTGTGTGTTTCAAAAGGCATTTTAGGTAACTGTTAAAAGTTTGTTTTTAATAAAGACTCCTGAGGTTCCATTTTATCTTTTCATTCCAAAGTATATTAACTTTCAAAAGCTCTAGGTCAACAGGTTCATATGACGTTTACTCATTTCTGAACTAAACATTTATTCACTGGACAATGACCTTATAGAGTGCATAGAGGGTCATTACAATGTGTCAAACGACTGCCGATCTACCTGTGGTGAAGGATGTCATGACACATGCAGCAGGACTGACGGGACATGTCAGTGTCGTCCAGGATGGCAGCCTCCTCTGTGTCAATGTAAGAAAAAAATAGATATTGTGGCGGTACAATGTCGTCCTAAAAATGTTTTAAGTCAGTAGCATTTATCTTCTACTGCTAAGAGTAGACATCACACTAACAATTAAAAATTTTAAAAGAAAACACACTTTCACATACAGTGAATGCTATCCACTCACTCATGAACATACACTGCACACACACACACACAAGTTCATTATTTGAAGTTTTTCTTGAAGCAAAATGCAGGATTTAACTGCATTGACAGTGTTGAAATACAACGTGTGAAATGACTGTATATTGTGACAGATTGCTTATCTGGTCACTACAACAAGTCTAACGACTGTCAAAACACCTGTAGTGAAGGATGTCACGACAGCTGCAGCAGGACTAACGGGACATGTCAGTGTCGGACAGGATGGCAGCCTCCTCTGTGTCAATGTAAGAATCCAACAGTGTCGGTAAAATGTCATCATCCTGAGCAAGGGTTTAACGCAAGCATAAATTTTATATTCTAGTTCGTTGTGCTCCATGTACCTGCATCTAAGGACAAAACACTGTACTAGAAACTACATAAGTTATTTGTGCTCCAATCTTTTGTACGAGTCCGTACAAGCCAACAAAATATAAAATGCGGAACTTTAACTTTGTAAGACAAATATCGTTTGTCGTTGTGTGCATCATGCACGAGCCTGAAAACTATAAACATTTCTGTGAACAGCTTCTGCTTGAAAAAACTGCACAGTCAGATAGCTATTTTATTTAATTTTTACTGTGATTTATCCACACACAGACTGTGCAGTGGGTTATTGGGGGGACACCTGTACACACCTGTGTGGTCCTGGCTGTGAGAACGGAGTTTGTGATGTTGTTCATGGAACTTGTAACTGCAAGAGAGGATGGAAAATGCCTACCTGTGAAGGTATATTTATATTTCGGAAATGATTGGTTTTACATACTTTTAGGAAGATTTATTGAAAGCCTGTATTTGCTAAAGATTTTTTAGCTTTAACCTGCCTTCCACGATTTCTGTTTCAAAGTATACTAAATTAATAAAAGCTCTAGGTCAACAGGTACATGTAGTGAGCATGCTGACCACGTTCAATCCTGTCTGGATAATTTTTCTGATTGATGGCAGAAGAACAGTCATTACGATGTGTCAGTGTTGGACAAAATAGTTTTTCACTGCTGTAAAACACAAATAAGTAAACCATTGAATGAATGTTTCTTTTCATAAGATACCAAAACATGACTGAAATCGTGACAGACATATATCATAAGCTAGCTTCTGACTCTGTTCATGCAGGGTGTGCAGATGGCTGGTCTGGGGCTGAGTGTACAGAATGTAATGGCTGCACCGACAAGAGTTAACCCCTTCACTTCCCAGTAAACAACAAAAATACTGACATCTTGTGATAACATCAACCCAAGTGTTAGGTCATAAACTGCAGGTCTAAGAAAGCCATCAAAATTTTATTGCTTTTGTGTTTTTATCCATTTTGTTAACTTTATGTCAGCAGTAGAAATATGTATTAGATAATAAACATTTGTAGAAGCAATAATTTCACAATAATTCCTTATCAATTCTTTTGGAATTAGTTTGGCTGTTATCAAAGTTAAACACACTTTTTTCCCTGAATTTTGTTTCAGATAATCATTGGCATTTGCCTGATAGTTACAATAAATTTTATCAAATCTCCTTATGAATGATGCACACGTACAATTTTGAAATTTCAATAAATTGTTTAATTCAATTTATAAATGAAGTCGGTGTTTAAAAACAAGATGATTTGTGAAAATCTAATAAATTTATATTATATATATATAGAAGACCTACAATGCAGCTCTAAAACGAAAAATATGTTTATGAAATCATTTTGTCAAATTTAGTAATGAACTGTTCAGTTTTACTGTTTTAGATTTTTCTACACATGTTCACCTGCAGTATGCTTGTTTTCAAATTTGCACTTATTCGAATGCATTTCAAATTGTTTATAAAGCTGTGCTTCCAAAAATTTCCTTTTAATCACTTTGTCACGTTGAATACATTTTCTGCAGTGCAAAGTTTTTTGTTTGAATACTTATCGACGAAACTTCAATGACAATGACAATACCAATGACAGTAACATGAAAGAACTACAAAATTTAAGACAGTTGCGAGGGTTGTCTCCCGTGACGTGATCCAACATGTCAGCTAATTAAGTGAAAAATAATGTAAATAGTTCACGACAGTTTTCATGTTTAACCTAAAAATAGTAAGAAATAAATATCTTTACAATAAACATTTAGTACAGTGTGGGATTTTATTATTCCTAATTTTGTTATCTTTTTGTATTATTTCTGTTTTTACCTCGGTTATTACATTTCCTGTTTATTTAGCGTCCGTTTTATAACACTGCTTTACGTTTTAAAAATAATTATTGTTGATAGTCGCGATAACTTGAATTAGTCAAGTTTGTAAACTGACGTTCACTGTTAACAGTTAATATTTCTATATAAGAAGAGTGAGGCACTGAATGTTAATTCAGCACATCCGACTACAGCAACAGCAGCATTGTATACAAAATTCTCAGAACTTGTAATGAAAATGTAGCAGCCTACTATTCGCTTTCGTTCTATGCCGACACCAAGGGACCTACCGGCGATTGGGCGTGACTACATCAACATAATCAGGAACTTAATTAAACTTATGAAGAATAAATATTGTGTGTATGCAAACATTATTCTTGTGTGTGTCGGCATGAAGGCGCATATGAGTGAGAAGAGTATTTTTACATTTTATGTGTTTATATAGTTCTCCAGACAGCACCAGGGTTTTACAAAATCTTTCGTTTCCTTATTTGCATTTTTAAATTTGTTTTGTTGTTATTTTTAGTTTTTGCTTTTGTTGTTATTTCTTGGCGCGGCTGTTCGTGCTTTTCTAATTGTCTGATTGTTTTGAGATTGCAGATAATTCTTGTTTTCACTCTCTCCTGAAAAACGCTTAAGGCAAATTTCATGCATGAACAGACGTTCTTTATTATGACATGCCAGCAAGTTTCTACAAATAAAAGCAAATTAACCAACTATTTGTGTCCTGGATGCCTTCAAAGTTAAAACGCCGAAAACAAAATTTCAGTTTGCAGTACTGTAAGTTGACCTCAGGAAATCTGCTCCAAAGCCACGTTACTTCTCTCCATCCTTTGAACACAATATAATTATATATAATCACATCACACACGAAACAAACAGACAATCGATTAAAATAGCTCAGAAAGCGATTTTTAAAAATCATTTAGCAACATTTTTATAACACCGAGTGAAAGACGGAAATCTGCATCAATGTCTCCTTCAAGGTAAGGACATGCACAAACGCGCGCGCACACACACACACACGTGAACACAATTCTCTATCTTTCTTTTTCTCGCTCCCTCACTCACACACACAGATATCTACAGGCGTTCAGCTCAAAATGAAATGCCATCACTCATTTCTTCTACAAAGTCAAGTTTACTTTCAATCAGATATTACAATTTGTAGTACTCTAACCGCTAACAGTTTTCGTGCAACTTGTCTTTCAAACATTGAGAACGATCTTGCTCCACAGCTCTTTGTGTAATTAGAATGTCTAGAGGTGTCCTAGTAATGATTGGAAGTGTACCTTGTCATCCGCTGTCTACCATTGCCACGTTGATCCATCACGGTAGGCGACCTGTAGTGGAGACAAAAGATACATGTATGTCAAGTGATACATTGTCAGATATGACTTCACATGCTGTTGAACACAAACCAAACCACTCATCTTATATGGGGACTGTTTAGAAATCACTGAGAGAAGGACTCCCTAGTGCATTTTTTTCTTTAAGAAATAGACCTCCAGGATATACACGAAATGTTGCAATGGTCACTACTAAGACCTGTGGAGGACTATATGTATGTGTTTTGATTTGTGTGGCATTTCTCTGACAATCAGTGGACAGGACACACTTACCTGCACTACACGGTGGCGTGCGCTGTACTACATAGTGTGATTTACTCTCTTCCTGTTGTGTTGGGACCCAGCGGTTGACATGAAAAACGCGATCGTTTCTCATGAAACCCCTTCTGATCCACACCTAGTTAGACAAAGATATAAAAACAACAATTTGTGGTCAGCACGTTAAGAAAGCATATTACGTACATCAGTCACTAATTTCAAACATCTAAACTGATACAGTATGCTTACTTCTATATTTACCTATCTAATTCCTTGCAATGGTAAATAACATGTAATGGATACTGAGCGAGGGCGTCGGCCAGAAAAGAAAAATCACTCTAGCGAAAAAAATCTAGAAGAAGCAGACGGCGTTAGCGGACATGACAGTTGAAGGATGTTGTGTTAATGTGAGCGTAGATGCCAGAAATAATTCCTTGCCTAGCATATGTTGTTTTTTACTGTGTGTTCGGGCAATTGGTTAGAGTCCTTCGGATCGAGTATTACATCTAGAGCAGGGGTGGGCAATTTATTTTCAAAAGTGGCCGCATAAGAAATTGCGATGGTTTTGGAGGGCCGGACTAATATAGTTAACTCAGTTTTACCTAATACTCTATTTATGGTATATATAATGGCGGGCGGGCCAGCGGGCGGGCCGGTCAGAGACAGGAGGCGGGACGGATGCGGCTCGAGGGCCGCCCCTTGCCCAGGTCCACCTAGTCTAGGGGATTAAGTGTCGGGGATGAAGAGTCTGGGGATTAAGTGACTGGGCACCATATACTATATATACAGTATTGGGTAAAACTGAGTTAACTATATTAGTCCGGCCCTCTAACACCATCCCAATTTCTCATGCGGCCCCTTGGGAAAATTAATTGCCCTCCCCTGATCTAGAGGAATACTCCGTCGCCTTCAGTGTCACCCAGCTGTGTGTGGACGGTGTACCGTGGGATTCCTGTCGCCAGGAAACTGTAAGTGAAGCAATCAACGACTGTTGGTGCGATTATAAATGAGATAATACAATTAAAACTTTGTGTTGACGAACAGAACTGTGATGTAGGTGCGCACGTTAAAATTCTTAATATAGCTTGTTCTTTGATGTATATTTTATACAATAAAATACAAAGATTAACGAGCTCTGTACAACAAACTTGTAGACAACGGTGGGTTTCAGTCAATGGAAGTCCTTTTTCCCGTGCTGTTTAGCATCTTGTCGCAGAATATACTTTGAGAAACATCTTCTCCCTGTAAATCGCTCGAGAGTCCTAAACACAATCTGCAGCTATACTGCAGTATACTGTTCTTGAACTGGTACTAGTCAAGGGAGGATTTGTTTATCTTGAATTCATCTTGCATTCTGATAGTTTGCACTAGGGAACAGTTTAACTGTTGTTTTATCTCTTATCCATAATCTTCACTTTCAAGATGTTTTCATGACATCTACAGCATTCTTTAAGCCATTTGCGTACATTCATTTCTTTATGTTTATAAATGAACTGAAATCTTAAATGAGAACAATTCAGTACATATGAGAATGATGACTACCTAAAAGCTGCATAAGAGTTTAGTGTCAAAAATGTTTATTTACCTTTTCGAGAAACCAGCCAGCTGATAAGCCACTGTTATCATGATAGATTCTGATAGCGCAGACGTCATTAAGGTTAACCTGGTCGTCTATGGTGAAGGAGTCTACGGAACCTTTCCTAAAGTCGTTCCACAACCAATTATCCAAGTATATAGGCGGGGACTGTCTGTCATCAGCGTCAATCAAGATGATGTACACACCGGCGTCAGTACCGGCTTCATCTTTATTCGGTGTGTGTGTACTTACACCCCAACGTGTTCCTGAAAGAGAAAAAATATCATCATCATCATCATCATCATCATCATCATCATCATTATTATTTTTCGTAGTAGTAGTAGTAGTGTGTTTTATTATTATTGGTAGTAATAGTGTTGTTATTATTATTATTGCCATTTTGCAGCTTTTAGGTATTCCGAATGTGTTGTATATTCGACTAAACATTAACAGAGCTCACATACACAGACCAGAATCAATCAACTCTACAAACACACTTTTACCGAAGTTTGCTTTCTTATTTACAGGCGTAGTTGTCAAAGATTTCGTCGCAAAAGAGTTACAAAATCTGTTTGGAATGAAACACAGCAGCAAGACATTTGAAGAAAAACTTAATAACGGCAGTGTCAAAGCTTCAGTGAAAACAACAGTATACTACAAATATACATGAAGCTGAGTGTAGTAGCATTCACGCACAACAGTGTAGCACCAGTGTAATGATCTCGACCAGTATTCAAGTGGATGTAGCAATGTGGTTTAGGAGATGCCTGAAGCTGACAAAGAAAGCATGGACATGTGAGAAACACATGTCCTAGAATTGTTAATATTAAGCTTAGTCTTAAACAAAGCCAGGCTTGCATTCCACTCCCTAAGACCTATCTGGAACTCCAAGGCTTTGTCTCTACACACCAAGATACGCCTCTATAATACCAATGTAAAGTCAGTCCTTCTGTATGGATCTGAGACATGGCGGGTGACAAATGCCATCACCAACAAGATACAGACATTCATCAACAACTGCGCCGCATCCTTAACATCAGATGGCCTGAGAAGATCTCCAATACAGACCTGTGGGAGAGAACCAACCAAAACCCTGCCAGCCAAGACATCAAGAAGCGGAAGTGGGGCTGGATTGTCCACACTCTACGAAAGCCAGCCGACAATTTAACGCGACAGGCTCTGGGCTGGAACCCACAGGGGAGGCGCAAGGTTGGGAGACCCAGACAGACGTGGAGGAGATCAGTCCACAGAGAGGCAGAGACAGCTGGCATGACATGGTTCCAACTGGAAAGGGATGCCCAGGACCGGGTCCGATGGCGGGGTGTGGTTGCGGCCCTATGCTCCACTGGGGGCGTATAGGAAAGAAGAAGAAGAAGAAGAAGAAGAGAAGCTTGGTCTTGACCGAATTGATTTTGACACTATTGATAGTGGTTGACAGACTAGGTAAACAAATGCCTAGAAGTAATGAAGATGAAACTGAGCTGAAACTAAAGCCGATTATTGTAAGATTCTTCTCGCAAAAAGTTTCCTAAATGGTGGTCTGCAACAGAACAAAGCAAAAGAACAGGTTCCAGAATACTAGTTAGAGAAGACTTATGAAAACAACATTATTTCTTGCTTTCCCGCTCCTGTGATCATCAAGGTGTGAGCGAGGTGTGGCCAAGAAATAGGAAAATAATTGCAAACTTAACCATAGGTCATGAAGAAATATCGAGTCCGTGAAATTTTAATATAATCATCATTTTCCTCTGCATTGCGAGCATCAAGAAATTTTAATATTGAAGATGTGGGTCATATGGAGGCCTTCTGCTTATACATTAATGTTTATTGTTACGATTGTTTTTAATTTTTTCCAAATTGATAGCAGATCAAAAACTTATTACGCCTGAAGAAGAAGCCCCTGCCTCCTCTTTTATAAGCTTATGAAGAGTTCGATGGCTGACCGAATGTCAAAACATGTCTGGGTCCCACAGGCGTGTTAACAGTTCCTTCACAGCAGATGTATATGTCGTTGTCCACACTAAGTATCAGACCAGCTTAGCCCGTCTGCTACAGACGACTTCTTTTAAACAAGGAGGATACCTGCTACATAATTTTACCTACAAACATAAATTCTACTTCTACAAGTTTGACTTTTTTCCATCAACAGTCAGCCCATCAATGCTTTTGTCAATACTAGACTAAGGGAGAGCACTGGAAGTTTTCCGTAAACATTCATGTTCTTGTTAAAAGATGTTTTAGTAACAATATAACATGAAGACAGTCACTATGAACTAAAATGTATATAATACATTTTATGTGGCTATCGTTTGAATCTTAGGATTACAACTCCTTAAAATTAAAATACACCATGATAAATGCATTTATTATCTCTTATTTTAGTTATTGCTTATTTTACTTACCTCTCCATAAGTGAACATCTTTGACACCAAAAGCTACAAGAAGCCAGAGCAGAGATGCAATTTTCCACATGGTAACGGCTTGAATCAAGAAGCTCCAACTGAAACCAATGTGTTTACATTTATCTAACACAGACGACGTTCAAATATCTGTGACGACAGTTTCAAGCTTTCGCAGTCAAGCGATACCATCGATTCAAATCTCACATGCGCGTGGAAACACAGACAGACACACAAACACATCCATCGCTAGGACCAGGCTTGTCACTGTTCTTTGCTGTCATCTCTCATGGTCCTGTCAGTTTGGGAGGCGTGTGTCCTTTAATAATAAGAGAAAGAGGAAAGAAAGAAAGAAAGAAAGAAAGAAAGAAAGAAAGAAAGCAAGAAAGAAGAAAGAAGAAGGAAGAAGGAAGAAGAAGAAGATATCATATTGTAAAAGGAAGACGATGACGGAAGGGTTTAAAAAAATCACTATGGAGTAATGTTTACGGAAAATGTGTGTTTTCAGGGCAGGTTTAAAGGATTTAATAGCTGGAAGGTGGCTGACATAGAAAGGGAGACAGCTCCATTGTTTCGCTGCACGATAACTAAAAATCCTGTCTTCATATATTCTTGTTTCGGTGACAGGAAGAGCAAGGACACGATCATCAGACGAGGAGTGGAGTTGTCTAGATGGGATGTAAGGGAAGAACAGTTCAGAATGATTTTCAGGGCAGTTGCCAGCAAAGAATTTAAAACACAACACAGTTTGTACTGGATGCCACAACGGATGGTAAGCCAGTGTAGAAAAAAAGGAGAGGCGGGTAAAATCTGAGATTTGTCTACGAGCTGCTACTCTTAGAATTTTTTTTCAATGTTTCTAAGAGTTCCCCACACACTTTTATATTTTAACTTATATGCATCAAAAAATATTTTAAGACCTAAGCAAAACATTATTTTACCCTTTTAATACATTTTAATAAAAGTTTAATTCGGAAGCGTTTTTGTCTTTTTTTAATAATGTTATCGATATTTTCTTCTTTAATTCAGGATGAAGTATATACAAGCTCAAACATTTCAATCTTAAGAGTAACTGGAGAAAACACCTTTTGTAGTCTTCTTTTTCTTTCTTTCTCCTTCAGTTAATTTTGTGTGCCATCCGCTGTAAAAAAAATGCTGCTTTAGGACCAGAATCAGAATCAGTTTAGTGAATAGGCCATCGGCCCTTTTCAAGGGGGAGTATAACCATCAAAGATATATAGTAATAGTAATATAATTATAGGTAAGCACAACATGCCCAGGTGCAAGTAAAGATATGCATTGTCATTTAACCATACACCATACAGTTGTATAAATATGTGTCACGGACCATCCGCAGACATGCGCATTCTTTCCAAATAACCAATATAAGATCGCTTAAGGGTGGGCGTCCCTCCTTAGAGGCACCAATAATTATTAGAACCAAACACAAGTTTACAAGTAGACAAAATATGCACAGTAATCCACAGTCAATAATAATAACACTCCATCACGTTCACACCATCAAAGTTTACCAAGTCACTGCCGGAATCCACACGGCACCAATTTAAAGAGTTACAATAATAACACACCATCAAAGTTTAACATGTCACTCAGCCGGAATCCACACGGCATCAAATGAAGAATTACCATAATAACACACCATCAAAGTTCAACATGTTAATAACCGTTTAGTCCATGCAGCTCTCCAGTCCCCGGTTTCTTTTAGTCCACTTTAATCCTTTCTTCTACAGTTCAATAAATGATAAAAGAGTGTTTTTACCATACCGATAAGTTACTGTCAGACGGGGTAGAACAATATGCAGCTGGGATAAAACTAAGAGGGAAACCATCCCTCCTCCGGCGGTTCGTTTCAGCTGACCAGGCACCCTCCCTGGTGGTGGTCGGTACGTCCGCGTAAGGAAGGGCAGGCTAGCCCCCCTCCTTACTCCGAGTCCACTGCTCCTGCTCGCCCACGTCGGTGTGCAGTTTCTTGGCCCCCAAGAATTTGCACGGCCTGTTGCTCTCACCACAGAGCTCCCACGGCGATGATAAGGAGTAAAGAACACGATGTACATCCACAGTAGTACATCTGCACTAGTACATCTCCAGTAATACAGCCACAGTATCACGTCCACAGAGATGGTACTACCACAAAGTAGATCCCCCGTAATACATTCATATTATTACGTCCACAGAGATAGTACAACCACAAAGTACTTCTCCCGTAACACATACATATTATTACGTCCACAGAGATCGTCGAGTCGGTGAATTAAAACCACTAATCCACCAAATTATCATCAGCCGCCCCCTTGGCCACTCATGGTCGGGCTTAAATATAACCACCCCAGTCCCTCTAGACCAGGTGTCAGCACTGCCGGGCCCGCACGTGGTCTTCGCTGAATTGCGTCGCAAGCATTTTCTAAAAACAAACTGTCAACACCGGATGTCAACCTTCCCCCATCCCGTCTTGCCCCCTCTACTACGCAGTTGTCCGTTACAATATGCAAGTACAAATTAATACTTATCAACTTAATTTTAGTCACAAGACAACACATAACCAACTAATATTAACATATCTTTGGTCTAAGTCACAGTTTTTCTTATTTCCAGTGCATTATAAACAAAAGAGGCAAGACGTAGTGTAGTTCGCATTCTATTATCTGACATCAAGAGTGTGAAATGGAGAAGGGACGGGTGCTTAGAATATTTTTAGGGATGAAAAGGTCCATATATTTAGGGCATCTAAGGAGAAAGTGCTGTTCTGTTTGAACTTTGTCAAGGCAAAAGCGGCAGTTCAAACATTCTGATTGAGTTCTTTGGGAGGGATATGATCATTCTTTACGCCGTTCCTTATGCCACACAAGTAGTGTTTAAGGTAATCTAAACTTGCCTCAACACCATAGTGGTATAGATGTTCAACAGTTGAATCCTGATTTCTAAGGAAACAATATTTTAGCAACATAGGTATTTATCACGACTTTATCAATGCACAGGATTAGAGAGATTGCAGCAGGTAATTCGAAAAATTAGCATCGAAAGATGGCTTCATTTAAATTATCAAAACCGGAGTACTAGTTAACATTGGAGTAGTCTTCCACAAAACAGTTGAGGTTTTGCAGGAATATCCCTTGTTACCTGTGTTTTTCAATAACAACCACGCGTCCCATCCCATCGGTGGAAGACAAACAAGACTGCTCTGATGACAGATAATTTCAAGACTGATCCGCTCGTTACTTACCATTCGGACAGTGCAGGTGCCAAGACACTCTACGATCGAAAAGTGGATCTGTGATTTCCAATCAAGGTTCAAAAGTTTTTAGTGTACCCTATTGTATGTGCGGGAGAAGTACTGCTGTCATGTGGCTCACCTACCTCGAAATCTTGTTTTATTCTACCCTTAATAAGTAATCTGGTGACGGAAAATAAGGCATGAGAAGAAGTAGACGACAGTTATTAGCTATGTAAGAGTTAGGAATGTGTATAGTAGGATGGGACTGGCTGCACGTGTAAATGTAAATAAAACCACATTAAATTTATTTACCTCTGTGTTTGTGTGAGAGAGAGAGAGAGACTCGGGACGCGATTTCTTGCCTTAAAATATAAGCACTATTTAGTCCACTCGAGGGATCGATCTTAAACATGGCTTCGTGTCGAACAAGTCTCGTGTCCCGACCATGCAACTGTATTATTCAAAGGGGATATAGCGTCCATTCATAGGAATGGCTGTGTATATGTTGATGTGATATTTCTTTCTGAATTATTGGAAGCATGTATTTATACCCATTTGATAAAGAAAAATATACCAGACATGTAATTACCACCATGAGAAATCGTGTTTATTGAACATTTCAAAGTTTCATGTATGTTTGTGCAAAATGGTTAATTTAGCATGACAGACAAGCTTCTTACTCCTTCATATAACTTAAGCACGTCTAACCTAACGGACAATTTTTAATACAAGTCATACTTTACCAACAATCCTATTAATAAAGTTATATAAAAAATAAAATTCTTGTGTAGTCGTAAAGATTATTGCACTTCCGTTTAGTACACATCTGTAACATTTTTTGTCGGAACTTACTTCAGTTCTCATTAACATCCGATGCATATCGTAAGAGCCGGATGGTGTTGTGAGTCTCACCATTGCAAGTGTCGCCGCGTCCTGCCAGACATGTTGTCCACAGTCTCCAACAAGGAAGGTCACACACAGTCCACCATTCGGAGCTCACAACAGGCTGCGGCAACATCAACATGTTCAAGCTGTGCTTGTATGCAAACATTATTCTTGTGTGTGTCGGCATGCAGGCGCATAGGAATGAGAAGAGTATTTTACATCTGTTTCTTGAAAAAATGTCTATATATATATATAGATCAGCTTCATTAGTAGCTGTTTATCAAAGTTTTCATATGCATCACTCGTATCTTTAGAACAAAATTATGATCTTTTATGGGAATTTGTTTCTCAAAGTGTTTCTCAATGCTGCATCATGACTACACTGTACCAACTAAGTTCAAGCTTATTTCTAACCATAAATTTTGTGTTAATACAACATACCTTACATTTGTCAAACCGTTGATTATTCATGCTTTTCACACAAAGCAAAATACTCAATTAATTCATTCCTGAGTAGACTAAGCAATTTTAAAATATTTAATCTGTTAATTTTCTGTCTCCAAATAATGGTACAGTTTGTACCGCCAGCTTCGTTGAAATTAAGAAACGGATTCTTATTGTCTTTAGTAGAACTGAAATGAGCATTTACAAAGTAGTGATAGATATAACACTTATGGGAAAATAGTTTCTAGTTGAACTGCAGCTGTTGGATTGTTTGTAGCGCTGTATATGTTGATATTAACAGTAACAAAAATTTAAAAATATTAACGACGCTGAAATATTTCTAACAACAATAATGCTTTGTTTTTAATGTTAGAAGAAATAATATTTGTAGTTATTTGTAGATTGCTGCATGATTACTAGCTACACAGATGACACAGCATCATGTAGTGGCCCGCAGTTTCTAGTCTAGTCTGTCTCCATGTATTAACAGGCTTCACACGTGTTCTTGCATCAGTGGGCAGACATCAAGTTTGTTTCCCGCCCACAGATGTGTGTTTGTGATCTCTAGTCCACGTTGTTTGTAGTTACAGTCGTCATGCTTCACGTGCACGTCACTCACACACTCAGGTAAGAGATGTGATGTCACCACTTCCCAGTTCCGTCCTCTGTACGACATCGATGTCAGCAATCAGGTCCACCAGGTCCTGTCAGTAACTGATAGCACAGAGCCACATCATCCCAGACTGACATTGCTGCTCGAAAAAAGATTGAAACAGGCTGTCGTCGTAGAAGACAGTTAATCTTCACACGTCACGGTGTCAAAATAAACTTGAATTTTATTTTAATCAATAAATTTTACATTGTTCAATTCATAGCGATTTGAGTTGAAACATGGCAGTTTTAATTTTGACTTCTGCCCATGTTTACGTTTCTCACTTTAGTTTATGTGACTTCAGTATCACCAACATCTTTTTTTCTTCAATTTAATCGTAGTTGTGCTCATCACCGTCATAGTCTTTATCACAAAATCTTCTTCTATGATTATTATTAGTCATCATCACCATCCAATAATAATACTTTTTGGATGAAGTAAAACAACCAATAAACCTATGACTCATGTTTTAACATGCCAGAAGGCTATGCTCGCTATTTGTTTGCAGGTTTTATAGACAGAATGAAATGCGTGAATATATCCGTTGATGGAAAAGTCATCAAACGATTCGATGATGAGATCGCTTCGAAAAAAACTAAGTATGAAATCAGAGCAGGCAACAAGGGGCAAATCATCAACATCACCAAAGACTACAGCAGCTCAGGCATTGAACTGAACAAATATTTCATAGGCGGAGCGCTGCTTAGTGTTTGAATGACTGTACGGGACTTTCATGCACATTTCACATTAAAGTATATCATGGCGACGCAAATAACATGAACAGTAAAAATACTCACAGACATAAACTAAACACAGAGGCTACCGGAGTCGGAAAGTCTTACCCGTAAAAAGACTTTAATTTTTAAGATGTAGAAAACATCCTTACGAGGATCTTCTGTAAATTCTTCAGTTATTTGTTTGTACGTAAACTTTGAAAAGATTGACATGAAAGTAAAAAACTAATGATGGAATAATGTCAAATGATAAGAGATAATTATACGTTCAAGATAAGACTTGCCGAATTCAAGGTAATCCATGCTTTCCATTCTCAAGATGCACGCCAACAAACATCAGCATGCACAGGTCAAGGCCACTCGCACAGACGTCAGAGTTGTACATAGCGAGTCAACAGTGGCTGGGAACCAATTAAATATACTTCCTTTATTTCGTATGGGGAAAAGTTTTACGGAAAACGAACAACTTTCCGAAACGGATTATGTTCGTTAACCAGGTTCCACTGTACATCAGTTTTTCTAGAGAAAGGAAAAAAGATAGTGCCCTCGTGAACCATTACAAAAGGCTGTACCTAAGTACATTACACAAGCAAACAAAGTATAACCTTTCAAATCCACAGGAAGTGGCCTCATTCATTACATACATGTTTCAACATTTATTATTAAGGGACACACGCCTCCCAAACTGACTGGACCATGAGAGATGACAGCAAAGAACAGTGACAAGCCTGGTCCTAGCGGTGGATGTGTTTGTGTGTCTGTCTGTGTTTCCACGCGTATGTGAGATTTGAGTCGATGGTATCGCTTGACTGCGAAAGCTTGAAACTGTCGTCACAGATGTTTGAACGTCGTCTGTGTTAGATAAATGCAAACAGATTCGCTTCAGTTGGAGCTTCTTGATTCAAGCCGTTACCATGTGGCGAATTGCATCTCTGTTCTGGCTTCTTGTAGGTTTGGGTGTCAGTGATGGTAAATAAAATAAGTAATAGTTAAAAATAAGAGATAATGCACATAGCATGGTGTATTCTAATTTTAAGGAGTTATAATCCTTAATAATTAAATAATAGCCACATAAAGTATATTATATACATTTTAGTTAATAATGAATGTCTTCATTTAATAATTTTACTAAAACATCTTTTAACAAGAACATGAAAGTTTACCGAAAACTTCCAGTGGTCTCCCTTAGTCTGATAATGACAAAAGCATTGATGGGCTGGCTGTTGTTGGAAATAGACAGGCAGAAGTAGAATTTATGTTTGTAGGTAAAATTATGTAGCAGATATCCTATTTGTTTACAAGAATGCGTCTGTTAAAAGAAGCTAACAATAATCTGCTTTAGTTTCAGTTTAGTTTCATCTTCATCACTTCTAGCAATTTGTTTACCTAGTCTGTGTACCACTAATAATATTGTCAAAATAAATTCAATAAAGACCAAGCTTAATATTAAGGATTCTAGGACACACACGTTTCTGACATGTCCATGCTTTCTTTGTCAGCTTCAGGCATCTCCTAAACCACATTGCTACATCCACTTGAATACTGGTCGAGATCATGACACTGGTGCTTCACAGTTGTCGTCTGTAACTTAGCTGTTTTGACAAAATACTAGTTTTCAGACCTAGTATTTTCAAGATCTCGTTTCCATAAATGTTTTTCTTGCTTTATTTCAAGACCAGCATTTTTTTACCTCAATGTCATGTGATAACTTAAATGGGGAAGTAACAATCGTCCCAATAAGTGTCTAGTATCACAGGATGCCCGCAAGAAAGTCTTAGCGATGGAATTTACGAAATATTTTGAAATAACACTCTGCCTAAAAACAAAAACAAAAACAAAAAAAAATACAAAAACAAAACAAAATATAAAAAAACAGCAAAAACAAACAAACAAACAAAATTCTTGAAATCATGTGTCTGCCCCTACACCCAGCTTTATGTATATTTGTAGTATACTGTTGTTTTCACGAAAGCTTTTACACTGCCATGATTAAGTTCTGCTTTAACTGTCTTGCTGCTGTGTTTCATTCCAAACAGTATTTGTAACTCTGTTGAGACGAAATCTTTCAAAACTTCGCCTATGAATAAGAAAGCAGAATTCGGCATACTTAAAAGCAGCATAATGATCGATTTAATAATAATAATGATGATGATGATGATGATGATGATGATGATGATGATGATGATGATGATGATGATGATGATGATGATGATTGATAATTGGTGGGTAATGGATGGATGATGGATTGTTGATGGATGGGAGATGGATGCTAATGGATCATATTGGATGATGGATGATGTCTTCTAGGAAGAGATTGGAGGATATGGATAAACACAGCGGATAGAGGGAACGCTGGTACTAACGCTGATGTGTACATCATCTTGATTGGCCCTGATGGAAGACAAACCAAGCCCATATTCTTGGACGAACTATTACGCGACGATTTTGAGCGAAATTCCCAAGACTACTTCATCATAAACGACTGGGTTAGTCTCAAGGACGTATGCGCTATCAATCTATCGTGATAACAGTGGCGATAACCCTGACTGGTTTGTCGAAAAGGTAAATAAACATTTTTGACACTATACACTTATACAGCTTTTAGGTAGTCATCATTATCATATGTACTGAGTTATTCTCATTTAAGATTCCAGTTTATTTATTCGTGCCCCTCCCTGCCCTGTCCACGGTTTAGGCGTGAAAAGCATTCACGAGCTTTGACGTGGCTTGGGTGTTGTGGGCGCTGGTCCTTGGTCACAGTCTCTGGGAGACTTGTAGTGACCCCAGAGAGCTGCGTCCCTCGTGGCATTTCTTACCTAGGCGCTGAGTAGAGTGGAGGGTTTGTTTTTTTTTTGTTTTTTTTGAGAAGACGGCTGGAGTCTGTGCTTTCAGGCAAGGTGCCGGTTGTATGCTCTGCCACAGCAAACTCAAGCTTGTGGGCACTGAGAGGCTGGTTGTACTAGCGAGTTGTGGCCAGCAGTGACCACCGGGACTTGTGGAAAGTGCGGAGGCTGGCGGTATTACAGTATTCGGCTGGGACCTCTAGTGTCTACGGGAACGTGCTTCTGTTTCTGTTGTGGACAGCTGGTGACCAACGGTCATTAGCACAAGCCGTGTGTGTGAGTTCGTATTTCCCCATTTTATTTTTGTTTTTAGACGAGAGGCTGCACATGTCTGAGCATTAAGAGTATGTGTTTACTCCGTATTAGTTTACCTTTTTCTGTGTGAAACTTAGAGCTTTGTCTGTCGAGGAGCGCTTTGAGTACACCTCCGTTTTGGGGGTTTTATTTTTGGAAAGAGAAATTAGGTTTTTTTCATGTCTTGGTTATAGGGGTGCATGGAGGGGGAAGTGTTGTTATTTTTTTCCTGTAGTATCTTAGTGACCGTTGTTCTTTTGCTTATTTATTTCGGGTTCATTGTCGTGGGTGCACGCCCTTTGTGTGTGTTTATTGTGTACTTCCTGTGTGTACGTGCTGTGCATACGTACCTTCTGTCCTGGCTCCACGCATTTTTTTTCGACGAGCATTCATCTGATATCATCGACCGTTCTACACTGCTTCATTTTGACTTCAGAGAAAAAAAAAATAATTGACTAGGCAAGGAATTTTTTTCTAGCATCAACACTTACATTAACACTCACACAAAATCCTTCCACTGTCATGTCCGCCATCTCCTTCGGCTTCTTCTATATTTTTCGCTAGAGTAATCTCGCTTTCCTCGCCGACACTCTTGCTCATTCTACAGTACATGTTATTTACCATTACAATTTACGAATATCGAAGGGATTAGATAGGTAAAGGTACTGTATCTGTTAAATGTTTTAAATTAGTGGCTGCTGTACGTAGTATGCTTTTTTAACGTGCTGACCACAAATTGTTGTTTTTATATTCTTGTCTAATTAGGTGTGGATACAAGCTAAAAGTGAAATCAAAACATATCGCGTATTTTATATCAACCGCTGGGTCGATACAGAACAAGAAGAGAGGAAATCAATACAGCGCACGCCACCGTGTAGCGCAGGTAAGTGTGTCCTGTCTACTGATTGTCAGAGAAATGCCACACAAATCAAAACACATACATATAGTCCTCTACAGGTCTTAGGAGTGGCCATTGCAACATTTCGTGGATATCCTGGAGGTCTTTTTCTTAAAGGAACAAATGCACTAGGAAGTATTTCAGTGATTTCTAAACAGACTCCATCTAAGATGAGTGGTTTGGTTTGTCTTCTACAGCATGTGAAGTCATATCTGACAATGTATCACTTGACATACATGTATCTCTTGTCTCCCACTGCAGGTCACCTGAAATGAATGATCAAGGTGGCAAGGGTAGACATCGGATGACAAGGTACACTTCTAATCATTACTTTATCATCTAGGACACCTCTAGACATTCTAATTACACAAAGAGCTGTGGAGCAAGATTATTCTAAATGTTTGAAAGACAGATTGCATGAAAAGCGTTAGAGTACTACAAATAGTAATATCTGATCGAAAGTAAAGTTTACTTTGTAGAAAAAAATGAGAAATGGCATTTCACTTTGAACTGAACACCTTTGTCTGTATGTGGGTGAGAGAGAGATGAAAAATGGTATTCACGTGTGTGTGTGTATGTGTGTGTTCGTTTGTTCGTTCGTGTCCTTACCTTGAAGTAGACATTGATGCCATTTTCAGTTTTTCGTTCATTGTTATACAAATCTTCTAAACGATATGAAAAAAATAGCTTTTTTGAAACTCTATGTCTGTATTGTCTGTTTGTTTCTGGTGTGATGTGATTATATATAATTCTATTGTGTTCAAAGGATGGAGAGAAGTAACGTGGCTTTGGAGCAGATGTCCTGAGGTCAACTTACAGTACTGCAAACTGAAATTTTGTTTTCGCCGTCTAAACTTTGAAGGCATCCAGAACTCAAATACTTGCTGAAATTGCTTCTATTTGTAGAAACTTGCTGGCATGTCATAATAAAGAACGTCTGTTCATGCATGAATTTTGGCTTACGAGTTTTTCAGTGTGAAAACAAAAATTTACTGTAATCTTAAAAAGATCAGACAATTAGAAAAGTAGAAAATAACCAAAAACAACAAAAAACAACAGCAAATGAAAACTAAAAAGGTTATCCATTTAATTCGTAATTATCAAAGCAATAGTTAAATACTATGTCAAAAATACAAGTTGAAGAAAGCTGAACCAATAATATAATTACTTCCTTTTGTTTGGAGGTTTGTTAATGAAATGCGTGAACATATCCGTTGATGGAAAAGTCATACAGTGATATATAGTTTTATTCTTTGTTAGTACTGTTGTTTCTTCGTTTATGGCGCATGTGTTGTTTGTTTTCCTGTTCTCCGTATGTTTTCTGTTTCGTTCTTGTTCTTAAGCGCTAAGACATTGCTTCTTAGAAGTGTTAGTATACGCTTTACAACATCCGCATTATTTTTTTTTTCTTCTTTTTCTTCTTCTGCTTCTCTTCTTCTACTTCTTCTCTTCTTTTTCTGCTTCTGATTCTGCATCTTTCTTCTTCTTTCTTTCTTCTTTCTGCTTCCTTCTTCTTCTTTTTTCTTCTTCTTCTTCTTTCTTTCTTCTTTCTTCTTCTTTTTTGGTCCTCTTCTTTCTTCTTCCTCTTCTTTCTTCTTCTTTTTTCTTCTTTCTTACTTCTTTCTTCTTCTTCTTCTTCTTCTTCGCAAAATGAATTGGCCATTGAGATGACAGCAAAGAACAGTGACAAGCCTGGTCCTAGCGGTGGATGTGTTTCTGTGTCTGCGTGTGTTTCCACGCGCATGTGAGATTTGAATCGATGGTATCGCTTGACTGCGA
>SRHC01003781.1:0-39386 GCA_004794325.1 Pomacea maculata | reverse complement strand
CCAGTATTTTCAAGATCTCATTTCCATTAATGTGGTTCTTCCTTTATTTCACAATCATCTCTTTCTAGCTCACTGTCTATGATAACTTAAATTGGGAAGTAACAATCGCCCCAATTAGTGTCTAGGGTGGCTTGTTGACAAGTATCACATGATGCCCACAAGAAAGTCTTTGCGAGGTACTTTACGAAATATTTTGAAATCAAAACTCTGGAAAAAAATAACGAAAAAAAATCTTGATATCATGCGTCTGCCCCTACACTCAGCTTCATGTATATTTGTAGTATACTGTTGTTGTCACTGAAGCTTTTAAAGTGACAGGATTAAGTTCTGCTTCAGCTTTCTTGCTGCTGTGTTTCATTCCAAACAGAATTTGTAACTCTGTTGAGACGAAATCTTTCAATACTACGCCTAGGAATAAGAAAGCATAATTCGGCATAATTAAAAGTAGCTTAATTATGATAATGATGATGATGGATGATGGATGGGTGATGGATGATGGATGATAATGCATAATTGATGATGAATGATGGATGATGTCTTCTAGGAAGAGTTTGGAACATACGGACAAAAACATCGAATGAAGGGCACGGCGGTACTGACGCCAATGTGCACATCATCTTGATTGGCCCTGATGGAAGAAAATCCCCGCCTATATTCTTGGGAACTACATTATTCGACAATTTTGAGCGAAATTCCGAAGATCATTTCAGCGTATACGACACGGTTTTCCTCAGGGACGTATGCGCTATCACAATCTATCATGACGACAGTGGCGATGACCCTAACTGGCTTCTCGAAAAGGTAAATAAACATTTTTGACACTTAACCCTTATGCAGCTTTTAGGAAGTGATCATTCTCATATGCACTGAATTGTTCTAATTTAAGATTCCAGTTTATTTATAAACATCCAGAAATGAATGTACGCAAATGGCTTAAAGAATGCTGTAGATGTCATAAAAACGTCTTGAAAGTGAAGATTATGGATAAGAGATAAAACAACAGTTAAACTGTTCCCTAATGCAAACTATCAGAATGCAGGAAGAGTTCAAGATAAACAAATCCTCCCTTGACTAGTACCAGTTCAAGAACAGTATACTGATCGTTGGGAGAAAACAGCTAAATAGACACAGAAACTGTCAACTCCTCCCTTTCTTCATCGATGGCAAGAAAGTGCAAGTTTGTGTTGTTCTTCCTCTGTGCAATGTCGTCTGCGAGCTGCAGATTGTGTTTGGGACTCTCGAGCGATTTACAGGGAGAAGATGTTTCTGAAAGTATATTCTACGACAAGATGCTAAACACCACGGGGAAAAAAAGGATTGCCATTGACGGAAACCCACCGTTGTCTACAAGTTTGTTGTACAGAGCTCGTGGAGCTTTGTATTTTATTGTAGAAAATATACAACACACAACAAACTACATTAATAATAATCATGTGCGCACCTACAACATAGAGCGGTCCGGTGGCGCAACGGTTAGCGCCTGTCACCAATACAGTGAAGGTTGGCTGCCCTGAGTTCATTTCTCGTCTCGGGCACGCTGTTCTTTCTCTGCACGTGGCATATGTTTACAGGGCTGGCTGCTTGCCGTAATATAGCCTTAGTTGCTGACACGGCGTAAAACACCAATTCCCCCCCCCCCCCGCACCTACAACATCACAGACACACACCACTGACACTTCATCTGAGGTTGAGCATCTGGACCGTGTTACAGTCGCCGGCTCTCTCACCAGCAACACACACACACGACGTCTGTACGCGTTCTTTCAACACAAAACAACGATTGGCTGAGGCTGTCCACGTGATGTTAATAAGTTGCTGGAATGGCTCAGGACTGAAAAACTGAAAGATTGAAAAAAAGTCGCACCAGCAGCCGTTGAGTGCTTCACTTACAGTTTCTTGGCAACATGAAGCTCAATGTACACCGTCCACACACTGAAGGCGATTTGTCTAGATGTCATCCTCGATCACAAGGGCTCTAACACAATTGCTCGTATAGAGAGAGAAAAAAGACATGACTAGACAAGGAATTTTTTCTGGCATCTACGCTCACATTAACATCTTTCTACTGTCATGTCCGCAAAAGCCGTCTGCTTGTACATTTTTCGCTAGAGTGATCTCGCTTTTCTCGCTGACACTCTTGCACATTCTCCAGTACATATTATTTACCATTGCAATTTACCAATAGCGAAGGGATTAGATAGGTAAAGATAAGGGTAAAGGTACTGTAGCAGTTTAGATGTTTTAAATTAGTGGCTGCTGTAAGTAATATGGTTTCTTAACGTGCTGACCACAAATTGTTGATTTTATATTGTTGTCTAACTAGGTGTGGATGAAAGCTGCTCACATGAAAAACGATCGCGTATTTAATATCAACCGCTGGGTCCCAACAGAACAAGAAGAGAGGGCATCACACTATGAAGTACAGCGCACGCCACCGTGTAGCGCAGGTAAGTGTGTCCTGTTGTCACGACCAACATTCGGACATTCGCATTCTTTCCAATAACAAAACACGAGATCACTTCAGGTTGGGACGTACAAGTAGTTATTATACACGAAAACTTCAAAAATAGATATCAATACATGAAACTTCCAAATAAAGCAGTTTAAGCCATACATCTCCCCTCGTAGACAACGATATCAGCGTTACAATAGCAGACACCAAATATTATTAAACGCACATACTAAGACCGCACGCAGGCTGGTCTTCACAAATTCACAAAGACTACCTACACATGTCAATTTTAAGGCATTCGTGATGATTAGTCTTGAAGAGCACTTTTCTAAGTCACAAGAAAAGTCCACGTGTTCATAAATATTCAGCAACACACACAAAAGTCCTCAAAGTCCGAGTCAACAGTCTTACTCTCCCTCTCTCGATGACGGTGGAGAGTAACAATGGGGGTACGAAACCTTTCCCCCCCCCCTCTCTCTACTGGTGGAACTTAAAAAGTAAAAATCGTACTTTGCGTTATGCCGACACCAGCGGACAACTTCGGTGTCCTCGACACTCCACGGACGTGTCTTTCCTCTCCTCTATGCACGGATTTTAAAGACGACAGCGACGGCCCTCCCCGCAGTCTGTAGTTGTCGTCGCTGATAGGTACGAGGATGGAGCCCACTTGCTCAACACTCTCCGAGGCTCGGATGGGCTGCTTTCCGCCTTATCGCCGGCTCTGGTTGTTCTTTACCAAGAACCTCTCGTCAGCTCTGCGATATCCACAGCTCCCAGTAGCAGAATCGGCGTGGAACCTTCAGCAAACTTACGTGAGCTGCTAACCACAACAGCAGCAGTTCTACTGAGGTAACAATCGCCAAAACAGCAGCAGCGGCTCCGCACCAAAAGCAGCAAGAACGAGTCAGTGAAATAAAATCACTCCAATCAACAAATCCAAAAATAACAGCCGCCGCTCAATCGATAGCCCCTCGGTAGCTCAGAGGATCGATCCAACTGGCCGATACGGTCGGGGTTAAATACCCACCCCAGTCACACTAGACCAGGTGTGAGCACTGCCCGAGCCGCAGGTAAAATTCGCTTAATTTCATGGCCCACGAACAGCAGGACAATCAAACGTGTCAACCTTCCCTTCATCCAACCCCTCTTTTACTCTGTTGACTGTTACACGGCAGAGGGCGACACACAGGGCTGGCTACGCCCCCCGCTCTCCCTCTTACCCCCTTTACCGTCACACCTGTCTACTGTCAGAGAAATGCCACGCAAATCAAAACTCATCCCCAGGTCTTAGGAGTGGCCATTGCAACATTTCGTGCATATCCTGGAGGTCTTTTCCTTAAACGAAAAAATGCACTAGGAAGTACTTTTATCACTTATTTCTACACAGACCACATATAAGATGAGTGGTTTGGTTTGTGTTCTACAGCATGTGAAGTCATATCTGACAATGTATCACTTGACATACATGTATCTTTTGTCTCCCACTACAGGTCACCTGGACTGATGGATCAACATTGCAATGGTAGACAGAGGATGACAAGGTACACTTCCAATCATTACTTTATCATCTAGGACACCTCTAGACATTCTAATTACAAAAAGAGCTGTGGAGCAAGATTATTCTAAATGTTTGAAAGTCGAATTGCATGAGAACCGTTAGCGGTTACAGTACTACAAATTGTAATATCTGATCGAAAGTAAAGTTGACTTTGTAGAAGAAATGAGAAATGGCATTTCACTTTGAGCTGAACGCCTGTAGATGTGTGTGTGTGAGTGTGTGAGTGAGAGAAAGAGAGATGGAGAATGGTGTTCACGTGTGTGCGTATTTGTTCGTGTGTGTCCTTACCTTGAAGTAGACATTAATGGCATTTTCAGTCTTTTGTTCGATGTTACTAAATACTTCTAAACGATTTGAAAAAATAGCTTTTTGTACTCTATGTCTGTATTGTCTGTTTGTTTTAGGTGTGATGTGATTATATATAATTATATTGTGTTCAAAGGATGGAGAGAAGTAACATGGCTTTGGAGCGGATTTCCTGAGGTCAACTTACAGTACTGCAAACTGAAATTTTGTTTTCACCGTCTAAACTTTGAAGGCATCCAGGACTTAAATACTTGCTGAAATTGCTTTTATTTGTAAAAACTTGCTGGCATGTCATAATAAAGAATGTCTGTTCATGCATGAAATTTGCCTTACGAGTTTTTCAGGTGAGTGTGGAAACAAAAATTTACTGGAATCTTAAAACCATCACACAATTAGAAAAGCACAAACAGCCAAAAAAAAAAACACCCAACAAAAAACAAAAAACAACGAAAAAACAGCAGAAAAGAAAAGAAATTCGTAATTATCAAAGCAATAGTTAAATACTATGTCAAAAATGCAAGTAGACGTAAGCTGTACCAATCATATAATCACAGTGGAACCTCGGTTAGCGAACGCCTCGGATAGCGAATATTTTGGCTAACCAACAAAACTTTCGTTAAAAATTTGTCTCGGATAGCGAACAAAATTTCGGATAATGAACAGCCACGTGAACCACACGTGACCGACCAGCACGTAATCATTCGCGCTCGAGACACAAGTCACGATCGGTCGTTCCTTATCTGTGCGCCTCCTTCTTATTTAGTAATTTTTTACTTTATTTTAATCAGATATTCCTCAATCATGGCTCCAAAGAAAAGTCTGTACAGAAGTCTTTCCCTAATAGTGCGATAGGCAATAGGATTTGATTGTCACGTGCTCATGGAGGGGGAATCCAAGCAGTAATTCCATCCCTTCCTTCCCGCACCTCCATCCACCCACGCCGTCAAAACGGCAAGTGTTCTTATGTTTTAATGCTTTCGTTATTGTTTTTATGTTTATTAAACTCCATTTATATCGTATTACATCTGTACTCACACACACACACACGCACTACACAAACCATTGTGTGCACGTGCCACATACACTGCATTGATGTATGTACTACAACTATGACTATACATGTGCAACACATACTTCCATCTGTAAGTACTACAACTCAGCACTACCATGTATATGCCCTAATGCACTACTGTATATGGATTAATTACCATGTGTGTACTAATGTACCACATACTATTTATTAATTAATATGTATGGGTACTAATGTACTACTATATGTGTGTAGTAAAGTACTACTATACATGTATTAATTATTATGTATTGGTACTAAAACACTGTTATATATACACACTAGTGTACTGCTGTGTTTATGTAGTACACATACTTCTATGCATGTGTATACACCTTGTGTTTTACGATATATACTGATGTACTGCTGTATTAAGTTCATATACTATTTTGTACATGCATGTATCTGGGATAACTGGAATTTGAGCAAGAGTTCGGACAGCCAACAACAAGAAAAATAAGAAAGTAATACAGATAGAACACTGCTTACGAAGTCTATCTCGGTAAACTTTATGGGGCCCTTGAATTTTCGGGAGAAGGAACAATCGAGAAGTGACCTCCTCTACATGATGATGATGATGATGATGATGATGATGATGATGATGATGATGATGAGGAGGAGGAGGAGGAGGAGGAGGAGGAGGAGAATACGTTTCGTGCGCAAGCAACACATTTTGACCGCCTGCTGCCTTCCAAGTGACTATAAACATGGAGGGTTTCTTTGTCTGTAAGATGGCCGAGACCAGTAACATCTGTCGTTATGGACCAGAATTCACGTTCTGTCAAATTCTAATTGAGTGATTTTATTTTTGTTTTAAAAGGAGTCACAAAGCTTTCTTTGCTGCATGGAAAACTCTGTGGCATTTAATGATGTTAATATAGAGGAGTGTGTGGAATTTAATGATTTCAACATTGTTGTTGGCATTGCAGGTTCAATTTATGTCTATCTTGCACATTGAGAAATATTTCATAGGCGGAGCGCTGTTTAGTGTTTGAATGACTGTACGGGTCTTTCATGCAGATTTCACATGAAAGTATATCATAGCGACGCAAATAACATTAACAGTAAAAATACTCACAGACAGAAAATAAACACAGAGGCTACCGGAGTCGGAAAAGACTTTAATTTTTAAGATGTAGAAAGCATCGTTACGAAGATCCCAGCTGGAAATCCTCTGCTCGTCTGATTATCATGTCCTTACTCTTCTTGTCATTAAAACAATAAGATGTGGATACAGGATTTTTAGTTCTTGTGCGGAAAAACAAAGGAACTGTCTCCCTTTCCATGTCCGCCACCTACCCGCTGTTGAATCCTTTAAACGTGAGCTGAAAACACACATCTTCCGTAAACATTACTCCTGACTACCTTTCATATCATACGACTGCTTTTTCACACACTTTCTTGATCGTCTTCCTTTTACAACATCAAAGTACTCTCAGTTTCTGCTTTTGCTACTTAAATCCCCTTTGCATTTTTTGGTATTTTGTTTTATTCTTTGTTAGTACTGTTGTTTCTTCGTTTATGGCGCATGTGTTGTTTGTTTTCCTGTTCCCCGTATGTTTTCTATGTTTCTTTCTTGTTCTTAAGCGCAAAGAGAACGCTCCTTAGAAGTGTTAGTATGCGCTTTACAACATCCGCATTTGTTGTTGTTCTTGTTATTATTGTTGTTGTTGTTGTTGTTGTTGTTGCTCGCAAAAATGACAGGACCATAAGAGATGACAGCAAAGATAAGTGACAAGCCTGGTCCTAGCGGTGGATGTGTTTGTGTGTCTGTCTGTGTTTCCACGCGCATGTGAGATTTGAATCGATGGTATCGCTTGACTGCGAAAGCTTTAAACTGTCGTCACAGATGTTTGAACGTCGTCTGTGTTAGATAAATGCAAACACATTCGTTTCAGTTGGAGCTTCTCGACTCGAGCCGTTACCATGTGGAAAAATGCATCTGTGTTCTGGCTTCTTGTAGGTTTTGGTGTCGATGATGCTTACGGTCGGATCGTGCCAGACGGTAAATAAAATAATCAATTATTAAAAAAAAAGAAGCGAAATGCATATAGTATGGTGTATTCTACTTTTAAGGCGCTGTAATCCAAAGATTTAAACGCTAGCCACATAAAATATATGTACCAGATATCCTCCTTGTTTAAAAGAAGTCGTCTGTAGCAGACGGGCTAAGCTGGACTGATACTTAGTGTGGACAACGACATATACATCTGCTGTGAAGGAACTGCTAACACGCCTGTGGGACCCAGACATGTTTTGACATTCGGTCAGCCCACGAACTCTTCATAAGTTTATAAAAGAGGAAATAAAGGAGTTTTACTAAAGTCAGGTGCTTCTTCTTCAGGCTTAATAAGGTTTTGATCCGTTATCAATTGAAAAGAACTGTAAGAATACATATAAATGTATCAGCACATGGCCGCATATGTCATACATTGTGAAAATTAAAATTTCTTGATGATTGCAAACAGGAGGAAGTTGATGAATGTAGTAAATTTTCAAGAACTCGATCTTTTTTTATTTAATACTTACTGTTAAGTTTGCAATTACTTTACTATTTCTTGACCACACGTCACTGACGACAGGAAGATCACAAGAGTGGGGAAGAAATAATATTGTTTTATTAACTGTTCACTAACTAGTATTCTGGAACCTGTTCATTTGCATTCTCCTGTTGCCGACACCCATTTCAGAAACATGTGCGATAAGAAGCTAACAAAAATCGGCTTAAGTTTCACCTTTGTTTCATCTTCATTACTTCTAGCCATTTGTTTACCTAGTCTGTTTACCACTATCAATATTGTCAAAAGGAATTCGGTCAAGACCAAGCTACAGGATTCTAGGACACACGCGTTTCTCACATGTCCATGCTTTCTTTGTCAGCTTCAGGCATCTCCTAAACCACATTGCTACATCCACTTGAATACTGGTCGAGATCATTACACTAGTTCGACACAGTTGTCGCTTGACAAAATACTAGATTTCAGACCCAGTATTTTTAAGATCTCTTTCTATTAATGTTTTTCTTGATTTATTTCAAAATCACCCTTTTTTAGCTCACTGCCATGTGGTAACTTAAATTGGGAAGTAACAATCGTCCCAATTAGTGTCTAGGGTGGCTTGTTGACAAGTATCACATGATGCCCGCGAGAAAGTCTTAGCGAGGTAATTTAGGAAACATTTCGAAATCACACTCTGCAAAAAAAAAAATAAAGAATAAAATAGAATAAAAAGAAACCAAATAAAACAAACAAACAAAAAATCGTGAAAGCATGTGTCTGCCACTACACCCAGCTTAATGTATATTTGTAGTATACTGTTGTTTTCACTGACGCTTTTACAGTGACAGTATTAAGTTCTGCTTTAACTGTCTTGCTGCTGTGTTTCATTCCAAAGAGAATTTGTAACTCTGTTGAGACGAAATCTTTGAAAACTACGCCTACGAATAAGAAAGCAAAATTTGGCATACTTAAAAGCAGCAGAATGATGGATTTAATGATGATTATGATGATGATGATGATGATGATGATGATGATGATGATGATGACGATGATGATGATGATGATGATGATGATGATGATGATGGGTAATGGATGACTGATTATGAATGATGGATGATGTCTTCTAGGAAGATCTTGGAGGATATGGACAAAAACATCGAATAAAGAGCACGCCGGTACTAACGCCGATGTGCACATCATCTTGATTGACCCTGATGGAGGAGAATCCCCGCCTTTATTCTTGGACAATTTATTACGCGACGATTTTAAGCAAAATTCTGTAGACAAATTCAGCGTATACGACATGGTTAACCTCAAGGACGTATGCGCTATCAGAATTTATCGTGATAACAGTGGCTCTTCCCCTGACTGGTTTCTCGAAAAGGTAAATAAACATTTTTGACACTAATCCCTGATGCAGCTTTCAGGTAATCAATAGTCTCATATGTACTGAATTGTTCTCGTTTAAGATTCCACTTCATTTATAAACATCCAGAAATGAATGTTCACGAATGGCTTAAAGCAGTGATGCCCAACCTCTTTCGGCCTGCGGGCCATACACATTTCCGACATCCGTGTCACGGGCCGAAAATATACAAAAAAGGAAAAAAAATAGAGCAGGTACCATTTTTTTTAGAAACAAGTTGTACTTGCCATTAATTATCTAATAATTAGTGGGATATTTGAAGTTGTTTTCCCGAAACCAACTTCTGAATGTCCGGCTGCATCGTAGAGACACGAAGTCGGAGCACTGAATCAAAATGTTCGTCCATCGAAAAAAAGTTTGAGAGACGCCCCTACGTCGGGATAAATCCTTCTTCTTCCCTTTTTTCGTTTTTTTTTTTAGGTGTTTTTTATTACTAACATGCCGATTTCCTGCACTCAGGGCAGAAGTTTCGCGGTCCGGATGGGACCGCATCGCGGGCCGGATATGGCCCGCGGGCCGTAGGTTGAGCATCCCTGGCTTAAAGAATGCTGTAGATGTCATAAAAACGTCTTGAAAGTAAAGATTATGGATAAGAGATAAAACAACAGCTAAACTGTTCCCTAGTGCAAACTATCAGAATGCAGGAAGAGTTCAAGATAAGCAAATCTTCCCTTGACTAGTACCAGTTCAAGAACAGTATACTGATCGTTGGGAGAAAACAGCTAAATAGACACAGAAACTGTCAACTCCTCCCTATCTTGTTCATGTTTGGGTGCCTTCCGCACTACTCATGTACAAAGAAGCTGGTGAGCCTCCACTTTCTCTCCGTCGTTTGAAACTCATGCTATCCTATGTCTGTTGCTTAAAAGCTCATCGTGGGAACCCTGCGTACCGTGCTGTCTTCAGACCTCAGCGTGCTGCCCTGTATGCCATTCGTACCAAGGAGCAAAAGCTTCTATCACCACGAGTTGCATCTCACCTACAAGCTGCCGGAGTAGATATTAATCAGGTAGAACCTTTATCTCTGCAAGCAACTCCTCCTTGGACCCTTCCTGTTCCAGAGATCCGTTTTGATCTTACAGCTTTCAAAAAAGAGGACATTAGTGACCCCATCTACCTCCAACACTTTCATGAACTTATTTGTGCCTATTCTAAATTCTGCTCCGTTTTTACAGATGGCTCCAAAATCCCCAGTGGTGGCCCAGTCGCTGCGGCAGCAGTTCCGTCCTGCCAACCACAACGGGCTGTTTCAGTCCGACTTAGGGACGAATGTTCTATTTTCATTGCGGAACTTCATGCCATCTTGCTTGCCTTGCAGCATGCTCACTAATCTTCGGAGCACAACTTTTTAATAATTTCAGGCTCCCTTTCTGAATTCCAAGCTCTCATTTCAAATGATTCTGACCACCCCCTTGTGGTTCAGATTCATCAAATTCATGCAGCACATATTCAACGAAATAAGGACATTGTTTTTATTTAGGCTCCTGGCCATTCTGGTATTCCAGGCAATGTTCAAGCAGACCAGGCTGCCAAGGCTACATGTCAGTCCCCTGGTAAAATACAGTCACTTATCTCATCGGACTGCAAACCTTTTATTCTCAATCTACATTCTGACCTTATAGCAAAGCCACTGGAACACTTTTAAGTAAAAAAAAATTATTCGCCACTCTTCCCTGTCTTTCCGACCGCCCACCTGTGTGCCACACTAGAAGGCGCGAGGAGGTAGTTCTTACAAGACTAAAGATAGGACACACCTAAGCCCCTCAAGGATACAACTTGCGAGGTGAACCACCTCCAGGCTGCCCCTGGTGTAAGGGGAATTTTCATGTGTTAGACTTTTTGATTATCTGTCCAGAGCTCCAGACTATCCGTCGACCGTTTGTAGCAGAAAATTCTTTATTTCTCTTATTTAGGTCCGTCCCATTGGCAGCAGTCTTTACCTTTATAAAAAGGATAGGACTCATCAAATTTAAGTTTCTTTTTTATATTCTGATAGTTCTCTCTTGATTTCTGGTGTGTTGGTGGCCTTTTTGGGCATCACCGCATCTTTTTACACTCCATTTTTTCTTTTACACCTTGTTCACATACCATGTTGGTTTGTTTTCAAAGATACATGACTTGAGAAGATTTACCCCAAAACCTTTCAATTTCAAATTAGTTTTATTGCCGTGATATAGCCCTAGTTGCTGGCACGGCATAAAACACCAACAAATAAACAAACCCTATCTTCATCGATGGCAAGAAAGTGCAAGCTTGTGTTGTTTTTCCTTTGTGCAATGTCGTCTGCGAGCTGCGGATTGTGTTTGAGACTCTCGAGCGATTTACAGGGAGGAGATGTTTCTCAAAGTATATTCTACGATAAGATGCTAAACAGCACGGGAAAAAAAGGACTTCCATTGACGGAAACCCACCGTTGTCTACAAGTTTGTTGTACAGAGCTCGTGGAGCTTTGTATTTAATTGTATAAAATATACAGCAAACAACAAACTACAGTAAGAATGATCAAGTGCGCACCTACAACATCACAGACACACACCACTGACACTTCATCTGAGGTTAAGCATCTGGACCGTGTTACAGTCGCCGGCTCTCTCACCAGCAACACACACACACGACGTCCGTACGCGTTCTTTCAACACAAAACAACGATTGGCTGAGGCTGTCCACATGATGTTAATAAGTTGCTGGGATGGCTCAGGACTTACAGATTACAAAACACACATGCAAAAAAATAGTCGGACCAGCAGCCGTTGAGTGCTACACTTACAGTTTCTTGGCGACATAAAGCCAACAGTACACCGTCCACACACTGAAGGCGATTTGTCTAGATGTAATCCTTGATCACAAGGGTTCTAACACAATTACCCGTATAGAGAGAAAAAAAATCTTGGATAGGCAAGGACATCTACACTCACATTAACACTCACACAACATCCTTCCACTGTCATGTCCGCTATTGTCGTCTGCTCCTTCTATATTTTTCGCTAGAGTGATCTCTCTTTTCTCGCTGACTTTCTCGCTCATTCTCCATTACATGTTACTTACCATTGCAATTTACCAATAGCGATGGGATTAGATAGGTAAACATACTGTATCAGTTTAGATGTTTTAAATTAGTGGCTGCTGTACGTAATATGCTTTCTTAACGTGCTGACCAAAATTGTTTTTTTTTTTATATTCTTGTCTAACTAGGTGTGGATGAAAACTGCTGAAATGATAAACGATCGCGTGTTCAATGTCAAAAGCTGGGTCCCAACAGAACAAGAAGAGAGGGATTCATACTATGAAGTACAGCGCACGCCACCGTGTAGCGCAGGTAAGTGTGTCCTGTCTACTGATTGTCAGAGAAATGCCACACAAATCAAAACACATACATATAGTCCACCATAGGGACTTAGGAGTGACCATTGGAACATTTCGTGCATATCCTGGAGGTCTTTTTCTTAAAGGAAAAATGCAGTAGGGAGTATTTCTATCAGTCATTTCTAAACAGACCCTATGTAAGATGAGTGGTTTGGTTTGTCTTCAACAGCATGTGAAGTCATATCTGACAATGTATCACTTGACATACATGTATCTTTTGTCTCCCACTACAGGTCACCTGGAATGATGGAACAACGTGGCAATGGTAGACATCGGATGACAAGGTACACTTCTAATCATTACTTTATCATCTAGGACACCTCTAGACATTCTAATTACACAAAGAGCTGTGGAGCAAGATTACTCTAAATGTTTGAAATTCAGATTGCATGAAAAGCGTTAGCGGTTAGAGTACTACAAACTGTAATATCTGATCGAAAGTAAAGTTTACTTTGTAGAAGAAATGAGAAATGGCATTTCAATTTGACCTGAACACCTGTAGATATATCTGTGTATGTGTGTGTGAGTGTGACAAAGGGAGATGGAGAATGGTATTCACACGTGTGTGTGTGTGTGTAAGTGTGTTCGTTCGTTCGTGTGTGTCCTTACCTTTAAGGAGACATTGATGTCATTTTCCGTCTTTCGTGCGATGTGATAAAAATGATGCTAAAAGATTTTTTAAAAATAGCTTTTTTGAAACTCTATGTCTGTATTGTCTGTTTGTTTCGGGTGTGATGTGATTATATATAATTATATTGTGTTCAAAGGATGGAGAGAAGTAACGTGGCTTTGGAGCAGATGTCCTGAGGTCAACTTACAGTACTGCAAACTGAAATTTTCTTTTCGCCGTCTAAACTGTCATAATAAAGAACGTCTGTTCATGCATGAATTTTGCCTTTCGAGTCTTTCAAGGGAGTGTGAAAAAAAGAATTTACTGCAATCTTAAAACGATCAGACAATTAGAAAAGCACAACCAAATAACAAAGTAACCACAGTCTGTATGTCATTAATTTTAATAGTACCAAGCACTCCTCTTGAATTAAGAAATGTTTGTATGTATTGTTTTAGGATGTGCATCCATGCGGAACACTTCTTTTGTTCAACACTTACATAGTAAATATGGGGAAGACAACATTTGATCATTGTTGAAGCTGTGATGGGTGTATGGTTATGTAACTTTTGTAGCAATGAACAGTCAGTGAGATGTTACATCCTTGTTGCATCCTAACACACACAATCATTGTCTGTATAGTGCTGATTCTCTACGTCATAGGGATGTAAATGATGAGACAATCGCCAAATTCAAGGGGCTTTTTTCAAAGGGCCACTCTCCATCTTCAGCACTTGAAATTCATAAGATGGATCTCCATATGGAACATGGAGTAAATTACATTTATCAGGCTGCTGACAGAGCTTTTTGTCCTGATCTGCAGTTTTGCCACAGGTACTTAATATCTGCAGATGGTTTGTCAATATAATTAGATGTTCATAGCATTTTACACATGACTTGGCAGAGACAGGCCTCCTTGGCAGACAAAATATACGATTCCTAGCAGGAGTTCTTGTAGTCTTTCTTGTCTGCTTTTATCTTTTACATAACAAAGACTAATAAAGCCTTCTCTGCCTTCAATTTACTCATTTCAGGAAAGGAAAAAAGATTATGTCTGCGTCATATAAGCATCATGCAAAGAATATTAAAACACAAAGTCTAAATCATAAAAATATGCTAAAGATGGAAGGTTTTTAAGAAAATGCAAGAATGTAAGACTGTTTTTATCAAAATTTTTATCAAAAGTCAGAATTCGCTAAATTTTTCGTCTGTGAGGTGAAAAATGGGTCGGGTTGCCCCTGTGTCTTTTCCAGACGGATTGGACATAATGATTTCAGAGTCTGTAATAGCTTTCACGATGTCGTTGAAACGATTTAATAAATCAGCGTAACACTCAAAGTGGACTAGGGCAGCAGGTACGGCAAACTGGTTAATAGAAAAGTTTTCTAGAATTTCTTCATGAAAGACTTGATCTGTTCAAATTTAACGGTGTCTGCTCTGTAGGAGGCGTCGACCAAGAAGAGAACTGCCCGCTTCCCTATGCGACCTGTTACACAATCATTTTTCTATTCACAAATAAAAAGTCAATAGTAACAGGAATATTAAAAATAATACAACAATAATAAATCCTTATTATAAATCATTAGATGTACGCCTACATATTTTAACGCAAGAAGGTTAACAAAGAGGTAAGTTTAGTTGTTACGACTAAACTTATAAAACCTGTGTCAAAATTTATTGCCGATAATTATAAAAAAATTTACTGCTAATAAAACTAAATACAAATTTCTTTGCATCTACAACTCCTTAGAAATTTTACCTAGTTTTGCCGTTGGCACCACCTTTTGCTCACTACCTAAGGACTAAATTTCTGTTTAATATTTCTGTTTTAAAGCAGTATCAGTTATCAATAACCGGGGGCATGACATAGCTACAAACAAATATCTTTACCATACATGTATACTACTTTTGCACTGGACTCCACTCCACCCGCTGTCACATCCACCAGGGCAGCGTCCGGTTCTATGATCGCACGGCTCTCTATTTAAACACTTCTCAGATTAGATCCTCTGTAATACAAGCCCCTTGGATGTAAATGGTGATTATTACTGATATTTTGAACAAATATCTGATATTTAAGATATTTTATGTTGAGGTATAAGAAAGTCTTAGCATGTTATAATAAAGACATGTGGATCTGATAATGTTCTAAATGAAGTACACTAGAAGTACATGAGATGGTAATTTGAATGTTGTTATCTACAGAGGGATAACCTTAGTTTTGTGCATTTTTCGAGTATTTTGTGCGTCATCCAAATGTATTTACATTGTGCTATGTCTTTTTTTTTAAAAAAGTAAATCTAAGGGTCTATTACTTTAGATTTAGTTTAATTATTCCTTTCGACTCCCAAACGACAACACCTCTGCAACAATACCTCTACTTTGTATACTTATTATTGAAATAGTTATATATTATTGAAATATTTCAAAGTCTATTAATTTAAGCAATTAATTTGCTTTGATTTATTGCTGTTTAATTGATTCCTGTCCACCTGTGGCTGGTGCGTCGGCTCAATCATGGTCGTCGTCGTCATCATCGAAACTTTTATCATACTTAAAGCTGTCCGTCACAACTAGCCTCTCCACTAATATCATCACCTGAATGACACCAATGCCTACACATAAAACGAGCACATTTCCTCCCTCTCAGTCTCTGTCGCGTACCCACACTTTCTCTGTCGTAACTCTCACACTTCTCTTGCGAATTCTAAAACGCAAATCGACTTTTATTTTTCAGTTAAGCAGAGCGCTTCTTCTTTCACTTGATTTTGGATCTAGAGGATCAACTCCACAACTTTAACTTCACTGAAGAAGATCGTAAACTGATTTTCAAGATTAAAAATATGTAGGCTGATCTAATTAATTTAAAAAGTCTCTCAAAATTTCTACAAAAAACAAAGTCTGCAAGCACATTTTTTCCTTTCTTTAATTAAATTGTATTGTCGGGATTTTAGTATTGGTGCCATAAGAGAATTAGCAGACGACCGTGACGTTAGCGCCCCCTAGCGAAGTGAATCAGCATCATTCTCATCGGTCAGACCAGTTGTGCATGACGCTGAAACGTTGACGCCAAAAGTTCCTGTTGCTTTGTCTTCTTTCGCTGTTAAGCATCATGTGTTCTTCATCGAAAGGTACTATTTCGTGATAATTTCCGCTTAGTATCTCTAATTTTCCGCATAAATATTGAAAGATTTCTTTATTCTTCATACTGTCGGGTAAAGAGGATTAAGGTTTGTAATGGCAGTCCGGTCTTATCCGGTTTAGTAGTACATGGCTGTACATGACAGAGCTGCTGAGCTATTAATAGTATCATGCAACTTCACTTTCATGGCGGGACAAGCCATACAGCAGTAAGTCTGGTAGGAGCGCTTCACGCATTCAACGTTGTCAGGAAAATAATGGTCTGGCCGGTCTTTTGCGTTTGTTTTCCTTTTTTTTTTTTTTTTGCCTTGTCCTTTGTGTTTTGGTCATTTTGTTGAGTTGTCTGACTTCTGCTTCGCCCGCGTGCATTGGATTGCGTCACTCGCTGACGTCATTTTCTTTGTGCTGGAAGAACGAACGTCGTTTGGAGTGTAAAGACTGTTGGTCTGTAGGAGCGTAGGTGTTAGGCAGACTGTGGTGTTTCACGAGTAAGGAAGAAAAGAAATATAGGAAATTGTCTGCATGTTAGAACCAAAATGTCTTGGCCAGACCTTATTTTCTTCCTGAGCGATCGTCATGCCATCAGCTGACTGACCTCGATGGCAAGCATCAGACGTTCTCATGAAAAAATAACTACTGAGATTTACACTCACTAATAGGTCCTTAATGCATGATAATAGAATAATCGATCTAGCTTTATTATTGCTACCTTAATATCCATTGCGGTTTTAATTAGCATTTTTTTTCTCAGCAATTTACGCTGGAGGTAGAGATAATTTATTTTCTGTAGAAAATATTTACTTTTCAATTTCTTTTTTGTGCGTTTTATTAGCATTCTATGCACGAAGGAGCACTTCATTTGTTTTTGCGTGTTCTCTTTTATTTCTTATCCATTATATTAAATGTTTAGATATCATAGATCTACACTACTATTATTGCCATTTCATGTACACGGTTTTGGCTGTTAAAATATGAAAGCACCATGCGATGTACGACCAATCTGATGTTTATGCGAACCGATGATTCGATGCGCATTGAAATGATCGCTGCCTTTAAACTGGATAGAGGGGCTTTTCTGCGGGAAACAAAAGTAAGGACAGCCACAAACTTTTGCTGAAGATAATGAAAGATTATAAACAATCTGCGATCCTTCGCAAACTTTTGTATCGTAAAAAGTTCTCGACTGCGAGTTTTAATCTACAGACGCTTGCAGTTGTTCCGTAGACTGCTACCAAATATTTTAAATGTAAGTGACGTCTCCTCGCCTAACATGGTTTTCTGTTTTGTCTACGATCTGTTATGGTTTTATTATAAACAGCTTGTGTTGCACCCTCCTTGAGTTCCTCTGTGTGCTGGATTGTCTGTGGCTTTCTGCTTTTTCCCTCTATGAAAAGAGAAAAGTTGTCTGTGACTAACGTTCTCCCTACATCCTGCACTAAATTAATGACATTGTCGCTCATCTACTCCTTAGTTTGAGGGGAAATGTGCAGCAGGCAATGATTCCTCGTTGTTTTCCTCGGATGCCTTGGTTAAATGACTGAATAACAAATGATTATATTTAGATCTATAGTCTCTTGTCGTTGATTTGGGCGAACTCCCTTTCGCTAACAGTTCAAACTGTTTTTACATCCTATTCTTCATGCCGATTGCCATGCGCCTGGCTGTGATTATTTTTTTCATACATTTTTTTTTTCACTGACCTCGACCTTGCGAAAGAAGCGTTAGCTCGCGCGACACAAAGAGAGAGAGAAAGCGTTGTTTCGCTGGGTCCTAGACACAGACAAAGGCATGTCGCTGCTTCTATATTGACAAAAAGCAAAATGTAAAATAAATGCCGCGCGTGTGTCTATGTGTGTGTGTGAATGTGTATATACATATTCTTTGGAATGATCTCTGATCGTTGCACCACTGGAGCAGGAAGTATAAAGACAGACTTAACCTGGTTATGATTGCAGGCCATGTCTGGTGGTGGATTGCGGCACTGAGTGTACTCGTTGAAATATTGGTCTTTACAGCCTCACAAAAAGTTAATGTTCCATCTGGGGATGAGAGTAAGTATTGTCACTCTTACAAGATAATTTTTTTTTGTAGCATATTTTTCTTAAGAATTGGTGGGCAGTATTATTGTGATGAAGTATTTATGTAAAACAGTCTAACAACACGATGTTGGAAGTGCGCTGTGCTCTTTCCCTCCAACATACTCACTTTATAATTGTGAATGTGAACTGAAATTACATGTTATGAAGAGAATGTGGAATGTTCGAAATAAATGAATGAATTAATCCCACGTAACCATAGTCTCTTTTCCACAAATGAAAAGATAAATGAAGCCCCATTACTTTAGGGTGTATGGGAGCGAAGCTTACCTCAAGTTCAGATTTTAATTTGACCATGTCATACCAGCTGTCTCCGCCTCTGTGGACCGATCTCCTCCATAATCTGTCTGGGTCTCCTAACCTTGCGCCTCCTATGTGGGTTCCAGCCCAGAGCTTGTCTTGCTAAATTGTCGGCTGGCTTTCGCAAGGTGTGACCGATCCGGCGCCACTTCCGTTTCTTGATGATCTGGATTGCAGGTTTTAGGTTGGTCCACTCCCACAGGGCTACAGTTGACATTGGTTCTCCCCCACTGGTCTGTATTGGAGATCTTCTCGGGGCTTCTGATATTGAAGATGTGGTGTAGACATCTGTTGACGAATGTCTGAATCTTGTTGGTGATGGCGTTTGTCAAACGTCATTTCTCAGATCCATAAAGAAGGACTGCCTTTACATTTGTGTTAAAGATGTGAATCTTTGTGTAGAGAAAGAGCCTTGGAGTTTCAGATAGGTCGCAGGGTGTTGAATGCAAGCCTGGCTTTGTTTAATCGGCTTCTTACATCTTCATCTGTACCTCCATCTTTGGCAGAAGTGATTTAGTCTGTTTTTAATAATGGTTTAAAATGTCCTGCATAGTTGTGAAGTGAGTGCTATTGGTCTGTGACTAGATGGGGCTGTTTTAATTTCCATGGTTTGGGGATGGGTATTAGTAGCCCTTTTCCATTTGTTAGAGAAACTACTATTTTCCAGGATTTTGTAAAAGTGCTCTAAAATAAGGTGTTTTATTTTAAGGTATTTTTATTTTAATGAGATCTGGTCCTGGTGAAAATCTGTACGTTTTATTGGATAGGGCTTGCTCTAGCTCTTCCATAGTTCTTCGGTTTTTAGTTTGAGAGGATATTTTTGGTTTAGAGGGGATGAAAAAATGCATTCAGCTCGTTCTCTGTATATTTATAATTTTATAGCCATGGTATATGTTGGAGTGGGAGCAGATTTCTTGGAACTTCTCAGCCAAAAGGGTTAGCCTTTTCTAGGTTTGTCTTCTATTTGATACATTCTTTCAGAAAAGTGTGCATTTTGGATCTTAGTGCTTTTTCCAGCTATCAATTCTAGGTTGGCATTTTGGTCTAGTGAAGTCGGTGACCCTATGCCGTTCTTCATTTTTTACTTGCAGAATGGTGTTTTTGGCTAGAGACTTAGATTTTTTTGTATTCTATTCTGTTTTCTATAGTTTTGTGCTTTTTACATATCTTTAGCTTGTATTTCCTGTTTCTAATTGCATTTTCACATTCTTTGTTTCACCAGGCTCGACTAGCATTCTTATGGTCCTTCTAACTTCCTTTTGGTATTGCTATGTGATTGCTTTGATGATGCTCTTTGTCAGTCTGTCGGTCTTGGTGTCAGTGGCATCATTAGGGAGCCATACATCACTCACTTCTATTAGCGAGTGATACAGATTCCAGTTAGTTTTCTTAGCATTATATACAGAGGGTTGTGGTTCCGATGGGATATTTTTAGTATTTGGTATGGTAATTATTATTGAAACGTGGTCACTTCATAGTGTGTCATCTTTGTGGACTTCCCATTCTAAGACATTTGCAAGTTCTGGGGATACAGATGGATAGGTCTAAGGTTGATGTTGAGTCAGTGGAGCCATGGCGCTAAACATGTTGGGTTGACCATTGTTTAGTAGGCAAACATTAGCATCCTCCATGGCTTCTTCCACCATCTCCTTTCCTTTGTCTGCTTTTGGTTTTTCCCTATTCCAGAGTGGGTTTATAGCATTAAAGTTCCTAGGATCAGGTTCCCCGACAGGCGTGATCTTTTTAGTCTTCTACTGTTTGTTGAATCTTTTTACAGCCCTGGCTTTGGGTCCTGCAGCTTGCTTTAGTATCTTGTTGATATCTTCCAGGTTTTATTGGATGGGCACATCTTTTATGACGCCTTGCCCCTTCTTTTGCTTTTAATTTTGTTTTGTTTTGTTGTTGAGCAGGGATGTAGCACATCACCTCAGTGCCTAGAAATCATTGTATCACTGTGGAATTTTTCTGTTGCGTGGCGTCTTTGCATTCTGTGATCAATTTATTAGTTTTAGCAAAAGTAGGGTTACAAGCTCCCCTCGTTATGCTTGCATCGGGGCACTTCCAATATTTTAAAACCGTTGCTGCCGAGAAGTGATTGCCATTAAGGTTTTAAACAACGCCTGATCATACCAGCAGCTGGTATTATTTACCAGACAGAGAATAGATTTGCGTTTAAACAAAATATCTGTGCTCTGCCTAACAACTGAATCTGACAGACTAGTTATCCTATTCCCTAAGTAACTGGTGCTTGGGTACGAAATATTTATATAGGCAGTCATTCCATCAGTCTGTCTCGTGGATCATTTTCAGTCATAATAACATTTTAACACATGTAATGATCCAAATTCTATAACTTTCTGGCAGAAAGTGAAAGCTCTTATTACAATTGCTTTTATTGATTGCAATAAAATAACCCCCCCCCCTCCAGACATGGTATGACTACTTTAGAGACCTCCTAAATATAACACAATCATCATGTGATACTGACTTTGACATAAAGGATGTAAGCTCATTAATTAATCATAATAATGGGAACTGTGAGAAATGTTTGCTCTAGTAAACTCAAACTGAGAAGAGGAAATTTCCCACTCAGAGATACTTGAAGATATTCGTTGCCTTAAAAAAGCAAAAGCGTCCAGACCTGAAGGAGTCCCCTCCGACATTTTTCAGATTGCAAATAACATCCTCGCGAGAATGCTACACTCCCTTTTTAATAAAGTGTGTTTAAGTGGTACATATCCGGAAAGCTGGTCCAAGGCAGTGATTTTTCCTCTACACAAGTGTACAGGGCCGGTAGTCCAGCGCTTGTTAAGCAGAAAATACTGATGCATGCGAGTATAGTAAAGGTACAATTGGGAAAGACCGCGAACATAGATCTGATGATGGATGCGAGAATAGTGCTGATGCATGTAAAAGACCTCGAAAAATGACCCACCCGAGAGGTATATAATGGCAGAGCTGAGACGCAAGGACAGGGGAGAAAACTGCGAAGTGCAAGCGCAAGACAAATGACGCCGCCGTGACTGTGGATCTAGCCTTCATTAAACAGTTGTGCAACTGCTGACAGGTTCCTGCCTTTCTGACTTGAGTGCTGGACTGTTTTGGTCAATGATCGACTCCCCTCACCACACACCACTTGGCTACACAAGAAAAGTGATAATAGTAAAGTAAATAACTTTAGAGGGATTTCACTTTTAAACGTTATTAGCAAACTGTCCAGCAATTGACTAATTCTGTGAAGAAAGTGAACTTATCCCGGAAGCTCTGATTCAGAAATATTTAACAAAACAAGGTGGACGCCTTTACACTCTTTTCTTAGAATTTTTGAAAGCATTTGATAGTATTGATAGATCCGAATTACTATATGTTCTGTTGAAAAGGGATGTTAATAGGAGCATGTTTTAAACACTACAGAGCATGTATAAAAGTGTGAAAGGTGCTGTTAAGGTCGGATCTCGAATGAGTGACTGTTTTGATTGTATATCTAGTGTCAAACAAAGTTGGGTGTTAATCCCTCTGTTGTTTTCTTTCTATCTGTGGTTTGGTCAGACTTAACATTATGTGGTGCGCGTGGTTTTGACGTCCTGGCAGATCCACTTAGGATTTTACTTTTGATGTATGACATTGCCTTTGTTGCCGATTTTGCGGTTGACCTTTAGCTCAAAATCTACTATCTAGATTAGAAACATTATGTAACAAATAAACACTTACAGAATATGGATAAAGCAAAAATGCTAGTTTAAAATAGTGGCTTTATTAATTAAGAGTTGTGAAAAATGGTACTATGCTGGAAAGAAGATTACTGTACAACCTAGCTATAATTATTTAGACGTTACATTCACATCTACGCTAAAGTGGGTTAAATGTACTGATAATTTATCTGAAAAGCCGTTAAAAGCGTTTAAGAGTCAAAAAATGTCTTTATGCTAAAGAACCTTTCAACAGACATAATCTTTAAAATATTTGATACAAAAGAAACCTTTTCTTCGGTATGGATGTGAAGTTTGGGGATGGAAACAATATACTGATCTAGAGAAAGTTAAAATAAAACTTTTTGACTTATGTTCAAGTAAATTTTAAATGTTGGTAGGATTTTTTAAAATGATAAAGCCTCTGGGTAATGTGAAAGGTTTCCTCTTGTATCTGACTTGTTTACAAGAATTATCCAATACTTGTGCAGATTACTGTCGTTACCCGAACACGGGTACAATAAAACAATGTTAGAATATGTTATGTTTACAAGTTAAGGCAGGCAGATCTAACTGGGCCTCTCGAGTTAGAATTTTACTATGTATCCGTGGCTTTGGGTATGAATGGGAATGGCAGACAGAAGGTAATTTTCCCTTATTCATTACCAGAGTAAAAGAAGGTTTATAAGACTTTTTTCGTCAAAAATGGCACGATTGAGTGTCTACTTCTGATTATTGTGATTATCATCCATACTTAATTAGAGCAACAGACCTAAACCAGGTATCACGATGCGAACACAGACCTTTTACTCTCTCTGAAGTTCACCATTTGTGTAAGAACATTAAAAAAGTAGCTATTAATGTTGCCATCTACATAACAAAATGCCTGAAAATGAGAACACGGTGACAGTGTACATTTAATCATTCAACATTAAATACCATCATATTGTGCACTAATAAGTTAAAACCTCAAGCACAACTGAAATGTTGAATTTTTACGCAACCTTTTGATTCTATTCGCCCCCAGTGAAGCATAGAGCTGCAACCCCACCCCTCCATCGGACCCGGTTCTAGGCGTCTCTTTCCAGTTGGGACCATGTCATGCCAGCTGTCTCTGCGTCTCTGTGGACTGATCTCCTCCACGTCTCTCTGGGTTTCCCAACCCTGCGCCTCCCCTGTGGGTTCCAGGCCAGAGCTTGTCGCGTTATATTGTCGGCTGTCTTTCGCAAGGTGTGACTGATCCTGCCCCACTTCCACTTCTTGGTCTTAGGTGGCAGTTTTTTCGTTGGTCCACTCCCACAGGGCTATATTTGAGATCTCGGGTAATCTAAAGATGCTGATCTTTGTGTGTAAATGTGTAAAGACAAAGCCTTGGAGCTCCAGATAGGTCTTAGGGTATGGAATGTAAGCCTGGCTTTGTTTATTCGGCTTCTTACATCTTCATCTGTACCTCCATCTTTGCTGACTATGCTGCCTAGGTAGGTGAAACGGTCAGACTCTGTAATACATTCCCCATTTAGTTGGAGTTGGGCTTCTTGCTTGCTGTTGACCCGCGTTACCTCCGTCTTCTTGATGTTGTTGGTCAGGCTAGTCATCACTGCTTCTTCTGCGAGCCGAGTGAGCTTTGTCTGTGCGTGTTGCTACTTGTGGAACAACAGGCTGGTGTCACCCGCAAAGTCGAGGTCCTCAAGTCCTCAAGGTCCACTTAATGCCCGTGTTGCTGTTAGAGTTTGTTCTTCTCATGATCCAGTCTATGATGATCAGTAAGATTGTTAGCGAGAGCATACAACTCCAGTCCTCACTGCGAAGAGGTAAGTCAGGTATTCGTTGTGGATCACCTGGCATGTCGAGTCTTCATACAGCTGCTGGATGATGGCAATGAAGTTTGGTGGAAATCTGTAGTGCTGCATCAGTTTCCATATGGTTTCCCTGCCTTTTTAAAATCCACAAAAGTTATATATAGTGTCGACTGCTATTCGATGGACTGTTCAATAATATTTCGTTGTGTAGCGATTTGGTCTGTGCATGATTTACTCTGCCGAAAGCCTTCCTTTTCTTGCGTCAGTCTCTTGTCTAGGGCATTCTTCAGTCTCTTCAGGATGATTCTGGTCAGAACCTTGGTAGAAATGGACAACAGCGTAATCTCCCGTCAGTCGCTGCACTGTCGGGTCACCATTTTGGGGTAACTTTACTCGGTAGCCAATCTTCCAGTCTGCTGGAACGTGTTCCTGTTCCCAAATTCTCTGCAGCAAGGGGTGTAGCATCTCTGCTGCGGCTGATGAGTCTGCCTTGAGTGCTTCTGCAGGAATGCCATCTGGGACTGCAGACTTGCCAGAATCCAAGGACTTGATGGGTTTGCTGATTTCTGCCTTGATTGGTGGGTTGGTGTTTACATGGAGCTGTTCGGCAGCTGGGGCAATGTCCAAAGTGGTTGTTGGTGGTGGCTGGTTAAGTATTTCATCAAAATATTCCACTTAGCGAGGTTTTTGTTCTGCATCCCCGTAGACGACGCTGCCAGTCTTATTCTTTATTGGCCTGCATTGGTGTTTTTCCTTCCTGACAAAATTCTTGTAACTTCGTATAGTCTATTTGTGTTATTTCGCCCGGCTGCTTGTTCTGCCTCTTCTGCCATCCTGTGTGCCAACTGTCTCTTGTCGTCTCTTGCACTCTTCTTCACTTCTCTGATTATCTCCCAGTACTTTGCTCTGAGCTCTTTTTTTTCCTGTTGGTCTTGACATTGGTTGTTCTTCTTTTTCAGCTCTTTCTTTTCCTCTATCTTTTGACAGGTCCTTAAAGTCAGCCATTCCTTGTGCTGTTTTCCTTTCTTCCCAGAATGTGTGTGCAGGCAGTCTTTCACGTCTATTGTAATCCTGTACAGTGGTTGGCCACTGTTTCTTGCAGGAGTCCCTCCAGTGCCACAAACCTGTTTTTTTACTTCGCAGTTGAACTCTTCTTGCTTTCTACGGTCTCTAAGAAACTGCACGTTGAATTTGTGGTGCGATCTGTCTGATGAGTCATGGAAAGACCTCAGCTTTATCTTTATGGTTGCCACAAGCAGGTGGTGGTATGTGGCTGCATCTGCACCTTGCTTTATCTGAAATCCACCAGACTCCTTCTAAACTGGCGATTAATGGTCATGTGATCAATCTGGTTTTTTGTATGTCCATCTGGGGAAGTCCAGGTGGTCTTGTGAATGCTTTTGTGTGTAAAAACTGTGCCTCCGACTACAAGGTCATTGAACAAGCAGATGTCTGTGAGCAGTTCACCATTTTAGTTGCAGTTGCCCACACCGTGCTTTCCCCTTCTGTGTCCTTTCTCTGTGTTGTCATTTCCAGATTTGGCATTTATGTCGCCCATTAATATCTTTATGTCTCGTTTTGGAGTACGATCAATCAGTGCTTGTAGGGAGTTGTAAAAGTCTTCATTTTTCCTCTTCTTATCTTCGTTGGTAGGTGCATAGCACTGGATGATGGTGATCTTTCTTCCGTTGGAGTTGAACCTTGCTGACATGAGTCGTGGGGAAACTGGTTCCCATGCTATTAGTGCTCTTGCAGCCTCTGGTGTCTTCAGTATTGCTACTCCTTGTTCGTGGTCATGGTCAGGGTCTTCATGTCCAGAGTAGATGATAGTCTCTCCTGACGAAAGTCTGGTCTGACCGTTGCCATTCCAACTTGTCTCGCACAGGCCGAGAAGCTTGATGTTACAGTTCGTCATTTCCTATGCTACCTGAGCTGATTTACCTCTCTCGTACAGGGGTCTGACGTTCCAGGTCCCTATCCTGGTTTAGCGGTCCGGTGGCACAACGGTTAGCGCCTGTCACCAATACAGTGAAGGTCGGCTGCCCAGAGTTCATTTCTCGTCTCGGGCACGCTGTTCTTTCTCTGCACGTGGCATCTGTTTACAGGGCTGGCTGCTTGCCGTAATATAGCCTGAGTTGCTGGCACGGCGTAAAAAACCAATTCCCCCCCCCCTATCCTGGTTTTTGCCTTATCCGTGAGAAGACGGTTCGGTGAGCTGGCTTCCCGAGAGCGTTCGCCAGCACGTGTCATAAGCCCTTTTGATGAGGTATCTTTCCGTCCATGCTCTAGTTGAGCACTTAATGTGTTTGCGGTTTCTGTAGCTTTTTGTTTTTTGATAGGGTGGGGATGCTAATCCCACGCCCATCCCTCTTCCTTCATCCGGGCTTGGGACCGGCAGGTTACCCGGGTGGTTTTCAGGCGGAGTCGTACAACAACTTACTGTTTACATTGATGTAGCCAGCAGTATGTGATGGTGATATAGGTCATATTGCCTGCAAAAAAACTATATTATCATTACTACTACTATCGTTCTTCTTACGTGGAGAGGATGATGGGTGCAGCGTATGCCCTGTGGCTCTCTACAATCACTTTCTGGTCAAGCAAGTCTTTGATATGATCTTACACTTCCTTCAGCTGGTGCGGTGGTATACATCCTTAGGGCAGAGCGACCGGCACCTCGTAGTGGTACGCAGACAACTGAAGGTATGGCTTAGGTGAAGCTGTTGGCCTGATTGCAGATGACTAATTCGTTTATACCGACATCCGCCGTGACACCTTGTTGGCATTCAGCACTGTCCACAGATTCTAAACTTGCGACGACAACACGCGCGGTCAACGTAACGCTGCTGCTCGTCAGGTTTGTAACACATTGGCTTGTGTGCTGTGTCACCGTGAGGGTGGGGACCAGCACCAACCCGTGTGCTGTCACCTTGAGGGTGAGGACCAGCACCAACCCCACTGGCAATGCCTGCGCACTGGGGGAGGCGAGCAGAGGTCGATGGGAGGGCACACTCGTCACTTTACTTAAAGCCATGGAAATGCAGGCACGTGCGTGTTGACAGCGGACCTGGCCAGTCCTTTTGTCAACACAGTCATATCGATGGTATCCTCACGCACTGCTGTCTGTACTGCATGCGGCACATTTGCGGTGGCGTCCAGTGTCCGACTAAAGACGTTTATCTCTAGCAGAAGCGGCACGCAACTCCTGCGCTCTCTTGTTCCTTATCGACAGGGTCCTTGACCACTAGGATAGGAATGACTGTCAGAAACTAGCCGAAAACAGAAATGTCCACCAGCGCCACTCCTGAGTTTAGTACGTCTCCGCCGGTCCCTCACTTCAACGCCGCGCCGCCTTTCACCTCCTCTGTTAAATCTGTTTCTGGGAAGGCTGGACTACAGACCATCCCATTGTCTTGTCTGCTCTCATCGCAAATATTTCTATTTTTTGCCGACCATCAGCCTCCCGATGACCATTTTGCTCGCAAAAGTGCCGCAGGTCGTGCGATCCGGCTAATGGGATATCACTTTTTCGTTTCGTGTGAGGTTTCGAGATCGCCTCCATCTCTGGCTGTCTGACTCTTGAAGTCAGACAATCTCTCTCGTCCTCCTTGTCGTCATTACCGCATCTTCTCTCTCTACATGCAGTGCCGTCTTGAGAAGGTCCACAAAAGGACTTACGGTCACCCAGTAGTTTGGACGTTTCACGTCGAACATGGCAATTTTGTAATCATTTAACAAACAAAGCCGCCAGGTGGGTACTTGAAGCGGCATCTCTCTGCAGGCTGTTTGCTTTCGCTTGTAAATTCCAGTAGGTGACAACATACTCGTCGACCGGCTCATCACGCCGTTGTTGGCGATTATAGAAACTGGCAATGATGTCGACCGCATCCTTCGCATAATCGCCATTTGCCTCGAATAGGACATCCAAGATCTTTTTCGCCATGTCTATCATGTCATGAGGTACCAACCTGATGTCGAGTGCATTGTGTACAATGAATTGTAACCTAGATATACAGTTTGTGTTTTTGGTGCTCCTGTGGCTAGCTGCTGTAGAGAAACGGGATTTTGTATTGTGTTGACACCGGTACTCTTGCTGTTTATAAAATGACAAGCAACAGAGATTCACATGTTGCCGCTTCTTTTCCCTTCTATAAAACAAAAATCGAGACGAGATTTACCTATACATCTACATATACATCTCAGTGGTAAGCAGCTCTAAGCAGAGTTGAGCAGACAACGCATGACGTAAAGCAGAGATAGAGAACAAGGAAACGTGCACGTCTGCAAGAAAAGTCTATCATTGTCTGCCTGAATCCTTTAGAATCAAATAAAAATATCACTGAAAAATGACAAATAAAAACAAATGACAATGTAGTAAGGAGTCAAGTATATGCAGACCATACATACATCACACATCGTTATTGTTTTTCTGCTCGCACAGTTGCATGCAAAATGCTTCTGGTAAAACAGTGATAGCCAGTGAGCTCACAAGCCAGAGAAGCAGTGCAAATCCTCCCTAAAAGGCTTCCCTCAAACGTCCAAGCAGATGTTACTGTCTTTTCCTGATTTTGCAAACCTCCCTGAGCTCCTGTTTATTGAAGTCGGTCAAATAAACAACACCAAAGTTAACCTATGTTGGATACCAATGGTGAAGCTATCAGCTACGACTGCACACCACGTGATCTATCCATCCACCCACCGCGGACACTATTTCCGTTTTAGGTTCTAGTTTAAAATCGTGTTATCTTCTAGCGCAAACCATCGCATCATGCCTGGAAGTGTAGTTTTCAACATCAATGCTCAAAAGATAATGATTACAAAGACTGGATATTAAAAGACAAAGAAGCATAGTGTGGATCTTGCAATGTATCTTTGAGTATTGCTTTCATGGCGAAATGCTAGCTTAAAAGTACAAAAACACACGTAAAGAAGAAAAAGCTCTAGAGTGTTGAAACTTACATTTTTAACCGTGATAAAAGAAACACTCATATACTTCTACCTCAAATTATATCTTCCTTCTTTGAAAAATAGGTGAAATATGACTGAGAGATAGCATTTAGTTAATTTTGCTTGCATGTTCTATAAACGTCTTTGAATTGTCCTTACAATAGATTTCTTGGTCATTAAAAAAGTCATTTTCAGTGTGGTCATACCTGTCTGAACCTTGTTTACAGAATATGGCAAAACCTTTTATATTTCTTGATTGAGTGTTATTCTGCCTCCAGCTCTTGTTTAAAAATTATGCTATTGAAAAAGTCACTGATTTCGGAGAGAAATATTGCAAAAACCCAATTAATAAAAGTATATCATCTTCACAAAACTTCTGCTTGTTCTTAATCACCCCTAGTGGAGCATAGGCCCGCAACACTTCTAGGTATGTCGTGTCACTTCACAGCTTTACAGTCCAGACAGAGCTGTGCTTTTCAGGTCTGCTGCCGATGGGATGACGAGATATTCAATGAATTAAACAATAAGGTTATCTAGTCTTTAACATGGTAAATGTTGAATATTATTTGTGTTGTTTTTGTATTTTGTCATATGTTCATAGAAGAAATATTTCAACAATGAAATACTCCACAATAATAAAAACATTTTCACTGTTTTTTTAAACACGTTATTTAATTAATTATTATAAAGCTTTTAATATTTTAAGTGTTGTTAAAAACAGGTAAGTTATATTTTACGTTTGATGATTCCAATTCTTTGGTCAATATTTTGTAGATTTTCTGATGAAGTGTATTTTGCGTTACAGGGAACGTTGCTCGAAACAGACCATGCAGTCAAAGTTCAAATTTTAGCGAGGACACGGGTCATTGCGAGATGGCTCTAAATGGGAGAGAGGGGGAATATCCTTCAGACTGCCTCCATACTCAATTGGACGAACTGAACTCTTTCTTTTTGGTGAATATAGGACCAAACATTTATATTCACAAGATCATCATCAAGGGACGCCCTGGCCGTAAGAATAAAGATTAAGATACATTTAACCTGATACTAAAAAGTTCACAGTGACAATTTCTCACTCTCAGTCACATTATAAAAAAAGAACTAAATTATTGGCATTTTATGCATAATGTAACAGTACCCTTTATTATCATTGGTGGAACTGAAGATTGCGTACAGCGACTAATACTGCAACCGGATATATACAGATCTTTTCAGTGTCCCTTGTAAAGTATACTAAAGTGACCTTGGGAGTGACTTTGTGAAGATAAATTAGTTATAATGGTAGAAGTGGTGTTGCTAGATCAGAGAAATATGCATCTTAAAGCAAATAAGCTGTGCACTGTCATGTAACATTTATATTTCTTTTACAGATTCGAACAGAATGACGGACATGTTTGTCCTCTTGGATGGAGGATATTTTATAACTTTCAACAAACAAGAAGAAAAACATACTCATATCTTTGATTCAAGTGAAGTTCGAAAAGTAGAAATTGTAGAACTCAAGAGATTTGGAATACGAGGTAACCAGAACTCAGGCGTATTAAACATATGCGAGGTGTACGTTTACGGTAAGTTGACCATAAGATAGACGCTTACTAAGTCCCTTTGATATACTTAGACTTTGAAGTCAAAGTCAGTCAAATTCCCTTTCATAGATATAAAACGTGATTGCATGTGCATTAACCTGCTTATAATTTTGAGTCCCCAAATGGAATGTCACCACTTCGCATTTTATGGACAATACACAACACATACAAACGTTAAGTGCCAATCAACTCAAACATATTTCTTGATCAGCATTGCCAATTTTCAGATATAACAAACAACCTTATTGGTTGTGTCGCGTGTCACGATTTCGGCCTTTCTGTCAGCGCCTTGGGACGCTCCTGTTCAGTAAGGCAGCTCACAGCAGACGACGGTTGACGGCTGTTTTTTGTACGGTGTGCAGGGGAAAGGTCAAGGCCTTCTCCCTCTGACCGTAGCCGTGTCTTACGTCACGCTCTTTGCTACGTCACGTGACGTCGGCTTGAGTGCTGTGTGCTGCCGGTGGGAGCTCTGGGGGTGCACTGGTCGGGCCCCTCCCTTCCCTGTCCAAGGTTTTGGCGTGAAAAGCGTTCACGCGCCTTGGCATGGGCTGGGTGTCGTGGGCGCTGACTATTGGTCACAGCCCCTGGGCGACAGGAAGTGACCCCCAGAGAGCAGCGTCCCTCGTGGCAGTTCTGACCTGGGCTCGGTGGAGAGAGGAGGTGTTGTGTCTGAAAGGACGGCGGGAGGCCGGGCCAATTGGGCAGTGTAGGCTGCGCCGTGTTACCCAGGCCGTGTGAGTTTCCCTTGGAAAGTGTCCGCGGATTTCCACGGGAGAGTTTCTGCCATTCCTGTTGTGGAGGGCAGCTGACCGTCGGGTACCATCACAAGCCGATTTGGGTTAGTAGAGTCTATTTTCTTTGAGTTCTACACGTTTCCAGTCTATGGGGCCCTTAGTTGGGGATTGGAGTGTGAATGGGTTGATCTTTATATGTTAATGACTATGTTCACGATTTGTTTTTTTTTTTTGAGTGTAAGACTTGTGTCCGGTTAGGATGGTTTTTGTATTGGCCGGGTCGCAGCGCATGTGGCGCGCACACGTGTTTTATTAAATGGATTTGTATGCTTTAGGACCGGCGCTGTAATGGTCACATGCATATACGTGTGCTAGAATATGTGTTTAGAAACTGTGCAGTTGTGGAAGAGCTGCCTGTTTATTGGAGGAATTGTTTTTTTGTTTTACAGGCTTTTATCTGTTCTACATGTTCGCCATATTTTGCAACGTCTTCGTATTTCGCATCTTCCTCGTATTCGACAGACTCTATGTGTTCTTCGTCGTTGACGTCTCATCCGCCATTGTGTCAACCAGCCACCCTGTACCCACGTCATCTCATCGGCGTGTGAACACGTGACCTCGCTGCGCGGGTGTGCGGCCAGCCTTAGGTGGAGCAGCCAGGGTTAGGACCGGCGAGCAGGGGTTCACGTGACCAGCGGCATACCCACCTCTCGTACCTGGACGCGAGGAGGGAGGGGGGGGCCAGCTGGAGGAGAAGAAGACTGGTGTTTCCGCTGATTCTATGAACACTGTGAGCGAACACTTGACTGGGCTGTGTCGCAGTGCACTTTGTATTTTCTCTGCTGTGTGTGTATTTTATTTGTAACCTCTTTGCGGGGAGGCAGTCCCCTGTTGTTTTTATATTTATTTTGACGAGTACTCGTAGGTGTATTTTTTTTTATCCGTTTTTCTGTGGGTGTGTGTGGGTGTATGTGTATTCGTGTTTATATTTGTTATTAAACTGCGCGCTTGTATTGTTTTTCCCGTCTTTGTCGTGGTTTGTGCCGTGCACGGGTTTCGATAGGTAAGTTGCCGCCTGCCTCCAGCCGAGTGTCTGTGCGTGTCTGGCCGGCTGTGTGAGCGGCTGTGCGCGTGCTTCCGTAGCCACTGGGGGTGGAACGCGACAGGTTGACTAATTTGGTTCTTTAAGGAAAGCAAATCATTGTAAAACAATCCCTAAAGAAGCCAACGCTTTCTTTCACTTTTTATTCATTTACTTTTTGTACAACTTGCCACAGAATCCAGTTCACATTGCACTCTTGAAACAGTGTCTTTCCCAAGACGTTCGCTTCGGCGGAGGCGAAACGTAAAGAAAGAGATTTTTTAACCTTCATTAGGTGATACATGTCGTGCAAAGCAAAGATAGTCAATAGAAAGATGAATCATTTAAACATTACCGACGTGAATATAAGACGCGAGCTCACTTAAACGAGTATCATGATGGCATCCACAACGAAGAAACGGAGTGGCGGGACTGTACTGGCGTGCAATCACTTGCATGAACTCTCAGTACAAATGTCCAGGAAAGTCTTTTTTTAAGGTTCTTGAAAGACAAAATAAGGTAAGTACCTGAAGTTATATACCTCGCTTCATTTTTAATTGCAATTGATGCTTCTAAATAAGATTTAGTGAAAATGTTTGTGCCGCACCTAGGTTCATGGTGACTTTGTTTAATTGTGAAGAAATGTGTACAGCTGTGATCGCCTTGCTGGTATAATTAGCTTGTGAATGCATACTGTTATTGTTAGTACATTGTTCTGAGGGCAAGGAAATTTTAGTTGATGCGTTGAATTGGAAAATTCTTCCAAATCCAGTTTTTAATCACTGTCTCGTCGATCATTTCTGTTGTATTGTTTGTAATGAAGATCAATGAAACATTTAAAAAGGAAAGGAGAAACATTAAAAGGAGGTTGAAGGAGGGATTGTTGGTAGGTGATTAAGGTACAGCAGTTATGTTTCCCTTCCTTGGCTTTTGTCATCGTGCATTTGGTGCATTGTAGCCCCTCTTTTACAATGGAATGCTTCTTTACCCATAGATGCAAAGATCGTGTCCAAAGAAGTAGGAGAGAAGAACCACTGAAGAAAAATGTAAAAGTTCTCTGTAGTTCAGGCTACTTCCTGTGCAGTGACCAGCGGGGCTGAAAACACAAGCCATTTCTTCTGTACCAGGTTTTCATGTACAGCTGGCAGAATTCAAAATCCTCTTTTCAATGACAGGTTGTGTCTCATCAAAACTGCGGATGAGGGTTTGCAGTTATTGTCAAGGCAAACTCACTAAAAACTTTCTGGTGCACAGCGAAAGCTGTTCCTAACTTGAAACAGTCTGGAGGTGGTGGTGGCGGCAACGGCATTACGACTAAGATCACACTAGCTGCGCAAACCAGTAATGATAAATGAACAGATAGTAGACGGTGAGATATGTAGAGGCACAAACCGTAAAGCAATGGATGAAGATATGAAGAGTGCTGTAAACAGTTGGAGCCGTACTTGGTGGCAGACATGACAGAGAGTAATGCAAGAGAGTTACGGATAGTACTATTTCAGGAATGGTACTTCGTAAACAGATATGTTTACAGAGAGCATTTAAATGTAGCCTTGGAGTCCGAGGGGCGAATGTGATGTGGAGCTCCATTGCTTGGCAGCACATAAGGAGAACATCTGCTGTCCGCGATTGTCTTTGTGGGATTGAGGGATATATTGTGGGAGTCTGATGAGGAGTTGAGGTTTTGGGCAGGGGTGGAACAGACAAGATTTGAGTAGTGGGGGGAGGAGCCTTCAAAGGATCCATAGCATAGAGTTGAAAGCCTGTAGTCTATTCTAGCTTAAAGTGTTAGACAATGAAGATACTGAGGAAGCGCAGTTTAAATTTGTTCAAATGTTCAAATTTGCGAGTCCAGTAAAGTAGACGAGCAGCTGAGTTCTGGACTTTCTTAAGCTTATCTACGAGGTACTCTGGGCAGCCAGCAGGAAGAGAGTTGCAGTAGTCTCGTTTAGATAAAATGAGCAGATGATAATTTTGGTGGTCGAGATGGACAGAGCATGACAAATGGAGCTGATCTTTCGGAGCTCCTAGTAAGCAGCAGAACTGAATAGAGCACAAGTCATTGGTCTCATGTTGAAACAACTCATGTCAGGAAAATAAAAACTGAACTTTCCTGGATGAATTAAGGAAGTGATAATGTGGACTTACAAATGGGTTCTAGTACAGTCTGATAATGATATGACAAAGGGACCAGAATTTAAGCAGTGACTAGACTTTTACACATACATGTTGACATACATTACCTTATGTCTGTTGTATTGTTATATATGGTATATTGCAACGGTGTGAATAGCTTAAGCATATATGTTATGCCTGTAGTAGGTTTAATGTGTAAATAAAGAATAACTGTTTATATATTTAAAATAGTTAAGTTATTAGATATTGGATAGTAGTTTAAAATGGCTTCAAATCAGAGTCCTGCATAGAATACTGGGGACAAAAAAAATTCTACTTAATATGGGTCTAGAGTAGGACGATATTTGGGACTACTGCAGATGTGAAAACGAAAACTTTCAAGATAGTTTGGAAATGTAAAATATGTCCGAAATTTCTGGCACTACCTAATTTTTGTGATATTGTTACGTATGTTTGTTATATTACAATGAATATGATTTGGTTAATGTTTTTATGTAATGTAATATGTTTATGGAAAATGTTCTAAAAAAAGGATATGATACAGAGGGTTTCTTTAATCAGTGAAAAAGAATCATGTAGTTCAATACGACTGTAATAGTTGCCTCAAAAAAAGAAACTAAAGTGTTAAAGCAAAAGATAGCTCCCTAGTGAGTAACTGTAATTGTTTAGCTATAAAAGTTACTTCTGATGACGCTAAACAATCTTCAAACAGGCATGCAGTGGGAAATCTGTAAAGATATAGGTAGCACTGTAGTGATTATATAATCAAATAATTGTGAAGTATTGTGTATCCAAATAAGACAGTATTCTAGTCAGATTATAGTTCTTGTGTAAACATCTATGTCTAAATATTAGTATGTCAATTATATATAATCTTATGAAAATACATTTTAGTGGTATAATTACACATGGTGGATGTTCCCTCTGATTTTTCTACGTGTCGTCATTATGGTATCTTTGTTGCCTCTGCGTACAAAAGTTTGTTGTGTGTAGAATGAAGAGCGCGCAGCATATTTGACGACTTATTAAAACTTTTCTTAGACCAAAGTTTTGGCTTAGGCACCGCAACATCACAAAGGTGATCATGACAGTGTTTTATTCTAGTAAAATTTAGAATAATTGTGATTTCTTGTGTTGTTAGTGGTAATATCACTTGACTAGGAGTTACTGTTTCTCTGTTGTATCTTAGTGCTCTAAAAGCTATAATACGTAAAGAGCTGAAACGTCAAACATGCATGGACTTCTTAGTATATATATATGAACTTTTGTGTAAAATGTAATACTTACATTGCTTAGAGCTCAAATACCTAAAGTGTTACATAAAGGCATTCACTAGAGATCCTCTTCTTTGTAAGCATCGTGTTTATCCATGCTGTTCCTGTAGAGAATCTGGTTTTTAGTTCTCTCTCTACTCACATCTTTTTATTCTCTCTCAGTATGTATAAAGTTATTTTTTTCAGCGTGCGAAAGCGATAGGTATGGTCTCAATTGTGAAAAGACATGTGATTCAAGGTGCAAACGTCTAAACGTCATCTGCGACAGATTAACTGGTAGCTGTTTAGGTAAGTTATTTTCTTTATTTCAGTAAAGTTTTTTTTTTAAAGTGTGTGAAGTCATCTGTCCAAAAAAAAGCAGATGTTTCCAAATGTAAGCCTCAGCAGAAACACGCTTGCTGATCAGATTTATGAGATGGCCACTGATGTGAAAACACAGCTGATCAAAAAAAGCAAAGACCTCGTTGCACACTCTCTTGCAGTCGATGGTAGTACTGACACGACTGACACAGCACAACTTGCCATCTTCATCCGTGGAGTCGACTCCAGTTTGAATATCGCAGAAAAAATAGTAGACATAAAATCCATGCATGGTACAACGACAGGAAAGGACATTTTTGACTACGTATGTCAAAGTATCACTGACATGAACCTGCCCTGGGACAAACTTGTTGCACTTACAACAGATGGAGCGCAAACGATGTGCGGCCCAAAGAGTGGACTAGTTGCAAGGATGCGGTCACATGTCCAAGAAAATTGTAGTTAGGAGTTGATAGATTATCACTGCATAATACACCAAGAGTCATTGTGTCCTCAACATGGAGCATGTACTGAGCACTGTAACACAAACCGTCAACTTCATCAGAGCCAAAGGGTTCAATCCCCGCCTGTTTCAGTCCTTTGTGCAGCAAATATTCCCAGTGGGGCGGCAGGCGTATCACACAGACGTGCGGTGGCTAAGTCGGGGAAAAGTTCTCACTCGAGTTTTTTACAGTGTTGGAGGATGAAAAGTGGAAATGTGAGTTGGCATTTCTGTGTAACATAACTACTTATCTCATCGCCTTGAACCTGCAGCTCCAGGGACGGTGCCACTTGATAACGGACATGAAGTGAAGTTGGTCTTATGGGAAGCACAAATTAACCAATGCAACTTGTTTCACTTTCCTTGCTGCAAAACAGTGATAAACGAAGTTAGCGTCAAGGTTCCCAAATGAACATTTTGCTGAAAAACTGAGCTCACTTCGTGCTACGTTTAAACTCCGTTTCAGTGACTTTGAGGTGCAGAAGAATAATTTCTAACTACTTCACAACCCATTTGCCATCGACGTAGACACTGCACCTGTGCATTTGCAGATGGAGCTCATAGAACTGCATTGTAATGAGTGACTGAAGGCAAAGTACGACTGTGTGGGGCCTACACAGTTCACTCATTCCCTCCCACAAACGATGCCCCAGCTTCGTCTACACGCGGCTCGAATCTTGAGCATGTTTGGCAGTACATATTTGTGTGAGCAACTTTTCTCTATGATGAAGATCAACAAAACATCACACAGGAGTCGTCTTACTGAAGTACACTTGCAGTACATCCTGAGAATCTCCACAACACAGAAACTTACCCCAAACATAAACAAACTTGTTGCCAAGAAAAGATGTCAAACGTCCACTTCTGACAAAAACAAACAAACAAACAAACAACAAAAACTGCTAAGCCTTGGTTCGTTATTATTTTAATTTGTTTTAATGTGTGATTTTGTTTAAGTCAAATTAATTACAAAAAGTTTAGTTTTTTAATGGTAGTTATCGGACTTAAATAATAACGTTCGGCCCGCAACCTTGTGTATGATGTGAGATTTGGCCCCCTGTGTGATTGAGTTTGACACCCCTGTAATAAAGGGTTTAAAGTTAACTACTACCGAAGTAGAATTTGATACAAAACATCGTTATTAATCCCTCCCAATAATTACCACTCATCTGCATGTTAATACAGCAGATCACGTCGCCACTTAGCGCAGCGCCGAAAGTAGTAAATAGTTTTAATCTCGGAACCTGTAATATCAATCAGCTCACAAGACTAGGTAAAAACACAAATCCACTGATATACTATTTACAAAATACCTTTAAATTGTACAGGTGCTTGTAGAGGTAACTCTTTTTATTTATTTTAGTAAACTTAATTAACATAAACAGTGTTCTTTCTAAATGTTGACGTAGTTTGAAGCAGTGACTGCCTTAGAAGGCATATGATAAAAATGTGTATGTCTTTTGTTTTAAAAATCTCTTTAATTACAAACTTTTATTGAGCACACGGCTTAGGCTGCTCTGCCTAATACTTGATTTTCGAAAGAAATGAAATATTTCAGCACAGTGTCTGATGTCCTGCTGGCTGAATACGTGCATTCTTGTTTGTTTGCTGGAATAAAAAGTCACGTCGGAATTTAACAAGTACATGAAAAAGATCAAAAGGAACAATAAAATTGCTTGTAAAAATAGTTATGACCTAATCAAAGAGCACCTTAAGTTTGTCTGAAACTGAATACAAAACATTTCTGATGTCTGAAGATTTGCTTAGATACAAACCCTACAGCTCTTATCGCTCTGTTTGGAAACAAGAGAAACCTGACATGAGAAGTTTTCTTTCCCATTTAAAACACACAATAGTTCTACTGCAAACCTTGTCTTTCTTCCCCTCACCTTATTTTGTGTGGCGATTGAATGCAGGTGTGTATTTTTTCATTCTTTTATTCGATTTTTATGAGCACTCTGCCATGAAAAACTGATAGTTTGAAAGCAGATACTTACCTCTAAGTCTTTGTAATTTTCATCAGTACGTGATGTCTAAGAATCTTTGCCTTTGCATGTCTCGTGTACAGAATGCATTGATGGAAAGTGGGGAAAAAACTGTACCGAAGACTGTGGAGCTGGTTGTGAAGGAGAAACATGCAAGAGGGCTGACGGGTCTTGTAAATGTCAACCAGGCTGGGGTGGTACAAAGTGTGACGGTAAGCATGTATGTGTGGAAATGACATTGGTCTGCCAGTAAACAGTGACTGAGCTTATAGTACACGATTTTAACATAAAATGGCAATTACACATGTGACACACCCAAGCAACTTACCCTGCTTCTCCTTGAAACAACACACACACCCACACCCACACACCCACACCCACACCCACACACCCACACACCCCCACCCACACCACCACACCCACACCCACCCACACCCACCCACCCGCCCACCCACACACCCACACACCCAGAGAGAGAGACACACACACACACACAGACACACACACACACACAGACACACACACAGAGACACA
>SRHC01003780.1:13826-222070 GCA_004794325.1 Pomacea maculata | reverse complement strand
TACCTCCAAGAAAGAAGAGATTATACTTGTAACGATAGTCGGATTGTGTGTGCGCCCACGTGAGACAGACAGAGTTAAACTGTTACAACCAGTTGTTCAGAGATGATCGAGACAAGAGGTGCAGCACGTGAATCAGTTATCGACCCTTGCAGCCATGTCCTAGACTTACTACTGCTCATTCCTTCTCTGTCACTAGACAAGGTTAGCCTATCTTTTCTTACCTAGTTTGGTGAACATGTTGGTCAGTTCGTAAGTGTCCACGGAGTTTGATTTATCTCTGTCAAACTGAAGGAACACCTCCTGAAAAAAAATACTGCGGATTTGTTGCATAGTTATACATTATATGGAGAAAGATTCATCTCTCACGAACATCCTAGCTTTATGTTAAAACATTACACCTGCTTAATTCACTCATCCCTAAAGTTTTTGATCTTACAGTCTCTAGTAATTCAAAAATGAAAATGTGTTTTTGTCATGAACAAGCCACTTTGTAAGATACATGTCTAAGTTTGCATGCTACAGACTAACAATAAAACTCTTTTTTGTTTAACGTCTGTAAATGTTTGCAAGTTTGTTTCGTGTCGGATGGGTTTCAACATTTACATAGGTCAGCAAGTGCAAGAACATATCCTCAGACTAGGTGTGTACAAAGGGACAAAACCCTGAGTCCCACTGGGGGACGCGAAGTGCACGAAGACTAAAAGATAAACTTGAAACAAGACAGACACTGGTAAAGATATTTTTTGTCTTTTTCTGCACTCTACTCTGCTCCCCCACCTCCCAACCCCACCGGACCCCAGGTAGCGACTCCGTGTTTGAAGCCCCCTTAGCGCCTGCTCTCTTTTCAAACTCATTAGTTTTTAGTTTCTAGGAGATTTTCTCCGTTTGCACCTCTACATCTATTTTCGTCAGCTGCATTTTTAAACTTGTCCTCAACTCACACTCTTTCACCCCCTCATACCCATATATATATATAGCAAACATATTCTTTTATAACACCATGTTGTAAAGTGTGTGCCTGTTTGTAAGAGACAGTCACAGCAACAACACCAACATCATCACAAGCCTGTTTATCGTCCATATTCATCAGCTGGATTTGAACACATGTAATCAACTCTTCTCTCTCTCTACCACATACACACACACAAACACATCAGCATGGTGTACTAAAAAGGAGATGTTTACTTTTCCTCGCTACGATTAGAATTTGGCCGCAAAAAGATACGATGACTGAACCACAAACATTAGTGATGACCACATGTCTGGCAAATTTTAAATATTTCATACTCAGCGTTGATGCAACATCGGACTTGAGTGTCTTGATCGAGTTCTCGTGTCATCATCTTGCAACCCTCTTGAAAATATCTAAACTCAATTTCCACGGTGCCTGTCTTATCAGAGGCCTACATAACAGCGGCCATAACATTCGAGTCATATCTCCCCCGTAAACATATTATTTTCATTCTTGTTTATAGCTGCGTCCATGTCAGTGTGCTTGAGCATTCATTTGAGTGCAGACATGCACTTAACCGAGTGCGTTCGTGCGCTTGCATGTCTGTGTCCATGTCCGAGTGATCCCCAAGTTCAGGTGCTTAAGTTGGAGAACAAACACCCGAGACGTGCTGCACAGGACCGACAGACGAAAAGCATAAAGTCTACTTTGCTTTTGTCTTCACAGCTTCATTAGGGGAATTTTCGCTCTTGCCTACACCTAGAAGGGAAGGAAGGGGTTGTCTTCTGGCAAGGCCTGTGTTTAAGTCCAACGACACACACCTAGAAAAAAATATATCCTGAAAGCTTCTTAACTTGTGGACTGATTACAGTGGGTTAAGGTTTGGGCCTGCCAACATTTGTCGCGCCATGTTTTTGTTTTAAGTCCTTTTCCCCAGAAACCCAACCACCGACACGTTTCTGGCCTCCTTCCTCTCTTGGTGTCTTCATTTGAGTGTTGCGCCAGGGACGGGTATTTGAACACACCTGGAAACCTTTGGTGGAAGGTGGGGAGGGTGAAGCGGTTCGTCGCGTGCAGGTCGGATCCTTGATCTGGTGCGAAAAAATAAGTGTCTAATTTCGCGGACTTAGCCGTCCAGACTCCACCGTGCATCTGAGTGTAAAAGGTACTAGCCTTCTATTTCCACATAGCGATACATTTGGCGATTATCATCCAGTTTTGGCACGACTGGTCTTCTTTCTTACGATGCACTTAAATGCCATTACCAATGTCTGATGGGGGGGAAAAAACAGAGGCGACCTTTGGGGGTGTCAACTGTGGCAACCGCTCCAGGCCCCATACCTGAGGTAGGCCCCACGATAAATGCAAGGAGGCTTTTCTTCTCACATATAACATAGAGTGCCTATAAGGAAGAAATAGAAACGACCGGTCTACAGTAAAAGCTAAATGATCAGGCTGTATTTTCTCCAGTGTTTCTCACCCTGTAAGCTTTTATTTCCTTCCAGAGTTTCTTAGCTTCATTGAAGCCCAGTCTTCCAGTGCGACTTTCCTGTAAACAGTTAAGGAAAGTTCTGTCGACAGATAGCCCCATCCCGTTATCTTGCCATCATCGGTCTGACACAAATGTTGGATGAGAGGCGAGGGTGAATACAAACGATCTGTAACTAAAGGGAACTACGAGAAAATTCCATCTCCCACATAACGTGGCGAGAGGCGGGGTTGGTGAGATAGCAAGTTGTATTATTGAAAAGTTGGATAATTAAAAAATTACTATGATTTTAATCTTCTAAGGCTGGTATATGCGAAACTAACAGAAACCATTGATGTCTTTATGAAAAAAAAATTTCGGAGGGCTGGATGAACGCGGTGAAATGTTTTACATCTGTAAACAAATCAAGAACCGGGTGTTCAAATGACAAGGATACATCCATCATTGGAAGAAGACTCCGACACTGCTCCACGCTAAAGTTTACTTGTTTCTTGATGTCTGAAACAAGAGCGACATTGACCTTCCAGTAACATGCAATTTCTTCGATAGGCCATCTTTTTCATTTTTTCACTCTTCAACTTATCATAAATATTAATTTTTTTTGGATGCGGGTGAGTACATCAAGAACAAGCGTACCATGTGATGCTTGTTGAGCTGTTTATGAGTATTATGAGTGTTTATGATGTATGCTGTATGCATTGTGCGTTGTGTATACATCATGCAACGTGCTGTCCACCTTCTTCAGAGACAGCGCTGAGAAAGGTCTGCAGCTCCGCGGCATCCAGCATGCTGTCGCTGCCGGCGATCTTGTTAAACAGGTCGTAGACAAAATCCTTGGGCGACAAGATGGGCTGTGGTACAGAAAGCAATCGGGACAGTCTTCAGAATAATGCGTTTGTTTGTTTTCCCATCATTATAACCAATGGGTAAATAATGTCATGGATTATTTCAGACAGGTGTGATGAATTAATGAACGAAAATGTAACGAACAGGAGAACAGTCAGATGGACAGTCAGGCAAAAAAAAAAATATATATATAACAAACAGTCAGAAAAGACAGCGACAAAAAAGTGGAAGGTTGTAAAAGCAAACATTATTAAGCATTGTTATCCAGTAAACAATATAAAATGTTACCTTGACCTCATCTAATGGACTCTGAAGTTGAATCACGTTCTGTAAAAACTAGTTGCGTCAAGTTTGCTTCCGAGGATTGAATGCTTATACAAAATTTATTTTTTATCCATCAAACTTTATCAAGTAAACTTACGAAACCCTGTTTACTCCTTGTATAAAGATACCAAAGAAGAAAAAAATATCTTTTCTTTGCATTCAACCATAAACAGCACAATCGTGCTCTGGCCCGTTGTGTGGGCGACTTGTTTTATTCTTATGACAATTTCATTAACAGTTGATAACAACTCACTACACAGTTTCAGGTTTCGTAAGTTTGGCTTTTGACGCAGTCTTCCGCTATGTGGTCTCCGTCTGTATTCTCAGACCCACGTGACAATTGTTGTCCAATGGTGATTCATAACATGGTAACGTTAATTACATCATAAGAACCGCTGATACAAAGTACTCGCAACCCAGATGTCACAAATGACACAGCAACCAAAACTAAGAACTCCTGCACATGTGTCTGACCTCGCTGCCCCACGTTTTGAGTATGCATCAAGCTATTTCTGGATTTCTAAATAAAGCAAGCAAAGTTATTTGGGCTTTTTGGTTGTTGCTTTTTTGCGTCTGCATCTAGTTCTATGTTGTCTGTTATTTCTAAGACTAGAAACACCCTTTAGCAAACGCTTGAATTAGTTTGCACTAAGATTCAATGAAACTCTACCTACTGACTAGGGTACAAAAGTGCTCAAGAAGCAAGCCAATAACAAGAGAAAAATTGAAAAACTATTCACACAAGAGGATAATTTTTTGATTTGGGAATTGGGCTGCATTGCCACGTGACCATGATGTACCTACTTGAAGCATAAGAGTTCACTAACGAAAACATCCATGTATCCTTTCTTTCAAATGCTTTAACGGCTTTCTTTAGTCCAATATGAAGATCATCGGCGTCTAATAGTACAGGACGGGGTTGGGCGGGAAGGAGTTAGTAGATATAGAGACAGAAGCGCTTGCCTTCACTAAGATTTATACTAAGGTTAAATGGAGGTAGCTGCGAGCTAAAGTAGCGCGGAAAGCTGATGAAATATTACATAATTACTGTTAGAGGGAAAAATGGAAAGTGCTCTGACATGCTTTATGGCCAGTCGTAACAAGAGCAATTCATGGAAATTTTATGCATTGTGACACTTAACTGATTCATTATCTAATAGCTGCGTCGTTCTGGCCTTATGCCCATCTAGTATGCAGAGAGGAATAGCTAGAGGAGCAGAGACTAGGACTGCTCATGCACTCTAGAATGTCTGGACACGAGGAAGACAAACTTACCGGGATATCTTTGCCCTGTGATGAAAACGACACACTATAAACTTAATTCGATTATTCACTCACTGGCAAATTAATATTTCTATGACTATCAACATTTCTGCCTAACTACGAAACCTACACACAAGCTGACTAATTTTTTGAAATTCCGAATGCTGTTTTTTCAGAATATGCGTTGCCGAAATGATAGTGTTGTATAAACATAAACTTATGCTGTCAATACTACAATGTTAATTAACCGCAGTGTGTACAAACCTAACATCACTAGCTTGACCTCCGAATAGGCAAGGTGATTGTTGTAGGCAAGAGAACAGACGGTGTGTATTTACTCATATTTTGAGAATACGTGTCTTGCACCGATGTTTACCCTGTCATTTGAGAAAAGTAACCCCACTATATCTTTAAGCTTGCTTGACATTAATGCTCAGTCAGTAAACGCTTGTTGTACCAATCAGTGTCTTTCGGTGCATGTGTTTTAGGTTCTGCAATATCTGAGATTTCATGACCAAAGTGTTCAAGTTACTTACCGACATGTCTGGCTTCTCTTCCATAACACTGAAAAGACAACAATTTATGCAATTATAAAGCTTTGAAAACTTCAGGTGGGATTGTAAGGAGGTTTCCCCTGTACGCAACTTGGAAACAGTTATGGCAGTTCACACACCTTGCTGAGATCAGCAAAACAATAAAAGAAAAAAAATACCAAGAGAGAGCAACATTCATATCACATACACATCACGTGTATATACGTATTTGTAGACAGAGAGCTGGTCGTCTTTTAAAACTCTGGGAACAAAAAGGAATCGTCTATGTCGTCGACAATCTCCGATAAAACTTCAACGATTGTTGACCCGACAAAACATTTAAGTCGACATCTCTCTCTGTTGGCAGTGCATGGGCGTGAAATTTTCTCAGACTCACCTGCTATTGGCGAACTTTTCTGTGAAAATCCTCAGCATGAACTTGGCCTCTTCGTTAGGTAGGTACGTTGATGGAATGATGACGTAATGTCCGGGAGGCAGAACCATCCGTTTCGTCACTTCCCGGTAGAACTGGTACTTGCCAGACCTCTTCGCCATCTCCAGGGCGTTCTTGGGGGCACGCCTTTCGTTCAGTGGCCGAAGGTCTGGTTTCAGCAGCTGTTAAGAGAACAAATGAAAAATAAACAGTCAAAGACTGTGAAATAATCAGATTATTTATGATTCCCACAGTGGCTTCTGTGAGCGTTTGTATCTTCTGTCTAAACTATTTCCCTGAATAGGATAAATAGTACCTTGCGCATAAAACCGTAAAGATGTGAAAACTTTGTATAATGAAGTCTACAATGTCGTGTGTTTAATTTGTTGTTCGAAAAGGAGTGCTGTACAGACTGGGCAAGAAGAAAACAGTTCTCCAGAAATGTAGCCATAGATAGTGCTTCGTACTGAACGAGTGCGAAACCCAATCCCTTGTTTCAACAATCCCGTTTTCTTAATGTTGACAAAAAATTCACTCACTTTGTAAACATCAAACCCTATCGCTATCGATGTCTTTTTGTCTATTTCCTTCTCCATGAGAGAGATGATAATAGTACATTCCCCTCTGCTGCTTAGAACCGTGTCAGTCTTCGACAGGTTCAGGTAGAACTGGGGGTTGCTCCAGTACAGACCTTAAGACATCGCATACAAATTTGGTGAAGGCCAAAAACTTAATTTACATGCAGATGTACATGTACAAAGTACATCAACATTTCAATAAAATAGCCAATAACAAATATTTCTGAATCGAATGCCTACACAAAGACAGTTGTACGTACGCTCGTTAGGAGGATTGCCACAACCACCCGCTGTGACACCGCGGATCCACTCGTCGTGGTACACCATGACATTCCAGTTCTGCTTGTTCTGCAAAGTCACGTGACAAACGCCGTGCCCAGATCATTTAGAAAGCAACAAGATTTAGCTGGCTCTCTCGCCCGCACACAGGTATATGATACAGGAAAATGGATGAGAGAAACGGTGAATGAATCGTAGACTAAGCACAAAAGCAGACATGGCGGCAGGAAAGTACAAACAAAAGTAAATTATATATTTAAAAAATCTAAGAAGAAAAGGCCAAATAAACTACAGTCATCAGAGAGAAAAAGTGAAAGTTATGAAATATAAAAGCATGTAGACTTTGTTGTACTCGCACGAACAGTGAGTTTTTCTCATCTTGGTCAAACTTTAAGAGAAAAAAAAATTCACACTTTTCTCAACAGAAACTGAATGAAGGACAGTATCTGTTGAAGACAATGTGGGTATGAAGAGCTAAAATTCTATCCAAGTTACACAAATCAACCCCTGCGCATGCTTAGATGAAAACGGACATTCGCGTAACCTCTCGCCAAGTTTTGGAGTTGCTGGATCACGTGACCAGAGTCAGCAATCCAGTATGCATCCGTGCAGATGAGCAAATCTCCTTCACCTGATTGTCTCGGAGTTCTTCAACCATGGCATCTATCTGAAGATGGCAAAGTTGAATTTCTTGGAAATTCTTCACAAAATCTTCGAAACACATCCTGCGCATTATGAAAGACAAGCAAACGTTTACTTTTATGTGTATTAACCAGGGATGTTTATGAGCTAGTAAACATAGCCGAGGGCAGTAATGAAAGCACATGAATACCACTGTTTGACCTCATAGACAACCAGCTAAGTCTGCACATTGTGGATTTTTCACAAAAGTTACATGTTTATTTTACTCATTAGACTCTGTTCTTTATTACTTATTTGTGAACTTTGTCCTATTTGTTTCTACCCATTAATATCTGTTCTGATTGTATTCATCAAGCTCTGTCCCATCTTGGGTTTTACCTATTGTACTTTCTCGGCGGCTTGTTTGTAAGTTTGCTTGATCACTGGTTTGTTTAAATTTTTGTTAGTTCATTTTTTTTGTTGTTGCTCGCTCAGTACTTTTATTGATTGTATGACTGCTTGGAGTGTCTCCAGACATACCAGAATTCGCCCTCGTCCACACTTCGGGCATCCATCTCTGCTCTGATGTCTGGTGGCAACGACTGCATTTCTCTGGAGCTGCACAGCATAAGGTAAAACACGTTTTAGAAAGCTTTAGATAATTACACCTGGTGTGTTTGTGTGTGTTCCTGCAAGTGCACGTGTTTATTCCTGTATATATATGGTGATATGCATGTCGATGGATGATCTCAAATATGTAAATAAATACATACACATACACATTTGTCCACAAAGTACCAAATATCTACATTTGATCATCGATAATTTTTTGCGACAATCTATAAATGTTTCATAGTTACTGTCAAGATATGACTTTTGTCTCGAATGGTAGAAGAAAAATAAACTTGCAGGAACAAATGATCGTAAAGTGTAGACGGTTTACGAGACAAAAGAAACACAACAACTGACATAACGACGATGCAATAAAAATGCTGAGTACTTCACCTAATAATGTGACTTGTTGTTTGAGGACTTCACATTTCAAAGTGTACACAGTGTGTACCAGTAAGAGATCATCTGATGATTATTCACAAGGAAACGCTTCTACAGGTTAATCATTCGCCAACCCCTCCACACACACACACACAAAGAGAGGAAATTAAAGAACAATGAAAAAAGAAGACTATGAATAGATCAACACAAGCTTACAGAGACGAGACTACGACAGTTTCACTTTTTTTTTCATCGCGGGACCCTTGGGAAATGTGTGACTGTCAAGTAGGGTACAATGCAAGCTGAGTGAGACAAGAAGATGCTGCAACTACTCACTTGTCTGACCAGGCGCCATTCCACTCTCCTCGGCCCCAAGGGTTTCTTAACCGCATCAGCCGCACCACGCTCTTGCTTGTCTTCAGCTGCGAGTAAAGAAGTTCTCTGTTACAGTGAGTCTCACCAAGTATCTTAGCGTAGCTATTACGGTGATTCTAACTAAATATCTTAGAATAGATGTTAGAGTGAGTCTAACCAGGTATCTTATTGTTGCCCTTGCAGCGAGTCTAGCCAGGTACCTCAGTGTAACCGTTAGTGAGTCTATCCAGGTACTTATAGCTCTCCTACTCCTGTCCACTTTGTTATTTAAATAAATCTCCGAAGGAAGTTACCGTGAACACTGAAGTAGCAAAAAAAAAAAACAAAAACAAAAACAAAACAAAACAAACAAAACAGACACTTGCACATATAACTTTCCCTTATCCACTTAGTCATTTTATCAGGTTACCTGTTGGAAACCCGTGATGCTGTAGGCATGGCCCATGTACAGGCCATTCGACATCTCCACCTCCGACTCCGTGGAGCCTTCTGGACGCTGGAAACAAGTCAATTTCTCGTGTTTTGTTCGTTCTCTTCTTGACTGTTACAATTCCTGAACATTCTTTCGAGATTTTTCGCTACAATTTCAGTTTTGTGGAAAATGTGTTTATCTCAAAGGACAATAGTCAAATCGTCGTTTCTGTTTTGAAAAGTTACCTTTGCGCGCTCCATTAAATCTTCTGACTGAGAAAGAACATTGAAACGCGGAACAACGAGGCCCACAACACTTCAAGTCAATATGCATCACTTACAAAGATGGCGGCCCCCAGCATGGACTTCATAGAGAAAGAGCACAGAAGCAGATCGTAGAGCTCATAGGTCACTTTGTTCTTGTCCTCCAGGCTGATGACCTCCGAGATACCACCCGTCAGGTCCACCATGGCGTCCTGCAACTTACCCCCATCCAGGGCCTCGTAACAGCCACGAAGCCTGTGACAACGATTAGTCATTAGCTTAGTAGCTAAGTAAGTAGCTAAACAAGCAAGCAATGGTTGTTTGAAGGAAAGTAAAAAGAGGAAGGTATGTTTATGTTTGTCTCATTTCTGAAATTATATCATGGTATTAGAGGAAGCAGATAGCCGAGTGGCTAGAGGATTGGTGTCTGAACCAAGAGGTGCACAGGTTTAATACCCTTCTTCCACTCGGGATTGGGTACCTGACTTCATCAAAAGTTGGGGAAGGTAAGGCAGGGAGGGAGAGGATATGGGTACCTCCGGGAATAGTGAGGTCTCTAACACCTCAATCTCCAACAACCTGAAAAGGTTAGTGGACAACTACCTTATTGGACCACTGATACCGTACCTTTAACCTTTTTTTTTTTTTAAATTAAATCTACAGAATAGAAAGGCAGATTAGCTCTTTTATCCATCCACCAAAAGGACACCATACTTACTTGGCATACGCCTTCTCCAGCAGTGGCGGCCACAGCTCATCCGGACGCTCTCGATTGTGACAGTAAATGAGTTCCCGACCATCTGTCGGCAGGTAGTCGTCGACAATGACTTCCGTCCACGTGCCATACCACCAGAAGTTGAATCGGAACGCGCCTTCCAGACATGTCACCAAACGCAAGTACAAGTGCACGAACACAACAGACAGACATGTCACAAAATATAATTAATAGCATGTACTGTAATAAGTCACCAGCAGACAGATACTTGACTTCACTGAAGCTAGCTATTAAGACTGAATCTAAGGAAAAACGTGAAATCTTCAGGGTCGAAATTATTCTGTGTAAAGAATGATAACTGCGCGTTTCTAAACATTTAGAAAATATTATCGTTAATTTAAAAATTACTAAATAATCCTTCATCACATATTTAAGGTCTTCACTTTGTCTTCAATCATTCTGTTTTGGCCAGTAATGGTAAATAACCCGCATACCTGCGTAACTAGCGTCGAAATCCTGATCAGGCGGAACAACTCTCTCGAACAAAGCTTTGTCGCTTGTAGCTAGAGTTGCTGCCCCCGCCACGAACCAGCAATTTCCTGAAAAAGTGACAATGTACTTTTGTCGCGTATGTCGGGGCAGCAAGAAATTTTTTTTCTTTTTTCGTTTTTCTTCTCCCTTCTTTCTCCTCTTGTATGCTATAGATAACCCACACTTCTGGTTCATATTATGGGAGGCGGGCAACTTTAAGACCACCCTGAATATTTTGTACCCAGCATCGCTCTCTTGTGTAAGTAAATGTGATAATGTAAAAACTTTTGGCCCGAACTCGAGAGACGTACCGAAAATCCCAGTGTAAACACGAGTCCCTGGCGCAACAGTGGAACTTCTGTTCTTTTGAAATTCGACCCCAGTCCGCGGAGGTGGGGAAAGGGGAGTGAACTACGTGATGCACGGACAACTCTGACATCGGCGAGCGCACTTTCGCACAGACGCGCGCACACGTACAAAATATTTGTGGTTCCGCCCGTCGTCGCCGGCTATGTATAGTATGTTCACGAAGAGTGAGAATGCATAGAGACGAGAGGATATGTGATTTTCTCTCAACCCTGCGATAACTAGGCATGCTGTTCTGACCACTCTGCCCACGTTACCCATGCCCTTCATCTGTGTGTGTGTGTGCGCGCGCGAGGGCGCCTGCGTTAACTGCTGGAATGTATGTAGCGGCTTTTCGCAAAACACTCTTGTAAAACATTAATACTTCAATGTAGATTCTATTTACACGGTTTCGGTAGTGAACACAGTGACCGCCTGATACCACCTGGGATGGACATCGGCACCTGGCAGCGACTTCAGCTGACACACCTGTGTCGCTGTAGCCAGAACACTTTCACTGTGAAAACACAGATTTGATTTTTAGGTGTCGGGTTATCAGCCCTCCAAGTAGTTCAGTCTCCGATGAGGCGTATCTCACATTTTTCTGCTAGTCTTCGATGACTCTCTTCCACAAATGCGTAGTTTTCAAAAACAAACAAACAAAAAAAAAAGGGGGGGGGGATCCATAAAGGATAAATAATTCCACAAAGGAAGAAGTGTTGTGGTTCAAAGAACGCTGTTAAATGATTCTTAAATGCCGGCTAGAAGCAAAGGCCGTAAATAAAACATTGTGTCTGCTAGAAGCTAACAATACACAGGAGAGGTTCCCCAAGTGCTTTAAGTGAGAGCAGTCTCTTTAATTTTTACCACAGAAATGCACGTCGTTTCTCCGGGTTTAAGTCTATAAACATAAAATGTCTTTCTTGACTTCCCATTAAAATATTTAGCATCTGTTCAATATTTCTCTTTTTTCTTTTTTTCTGAAATATACACTCCACCAAAACAATGCTGCTCGAATTGCAAAATAAAAAGTTCTTCTTGTGCTCTCCCTACCGTCAAATAAGATATCAACCCACATCTTTGTTCATATAATTGTTGTTGTTGCTGTTGTGTTGCAATAGTGCCTTTGTTTTGTAGTAATTTTCTACTAACTTTCGTGATTTAGAAGGTTTTTCTTTTATAGATCGAGGACAAAAACATAGCTTTTGTTTAATCTTTTACTCTCGTAAATAAAGATTAATAATTCTCTTTCTAACACTCGGCTGACCCTGGTCTCATTCGCAATGTGTAGCGTATGCTATATCACCGTTTTGCTGACGGTTGGTCTGAAGGGAAAACCCCTCAAGAAAACAAGAAACGCCTACACAGGTAGGGTCAACAGAGGAGAACAAACTCCAGTGTACATAAGGAACTGTCCTGAATTCGGCGAACGGTAAGAGTATCTTAGCAAGCCATAGGCACGGACCTAGTGGTACATTCCGGTCCGTGGCTGTGGGAATGTAAGAAGGAGAAATTTCGCAAGTGTGTCAGACTTTATTATCAGTTTCTCGCCCACGCTGCCCTAGTCCTGCTCAGTTTCTGGTCGACAAGACACGTGATATAAAGCGCATGTCAAACGTGAGAGGTCAACAGTCTGTGCAGTAACCCCTGGGACGATGGACATTCCCCAAAAAAACAAGGTAACGTGTGTACCTGAAGACACCTTCACACACCGAAGACGTGAAGCCAAGATCAAACAAGGGGACCGCGCGCTCTCGCGCACACACACGCGCAAACACGCGCGCACAAATACGAAGAGAGAATTAGAACCTGAAAACATATACACTTTCATGCTAATTTTTCGCGGAGCTTAAAAAAAAATCTGTCATATTGATAACGAAAACATTCATAAATAAAATTGATATTCGACCACCAAAACTACACATCTACAATCTCTCTTTCCGACAAACACACGCACGCACACACTCACATATCTGGTTATCGACATGGATTCAGTGAAATGACATTTTCACGACACCACAAAATCCAAGAATTGCGGGGTCAGGAGACTATGAGCTACCTACTTAATGTCTAAAACTTTCCGGAGTTCAGCAATCTACATTTAACATCTGGCCTGGCCCATGTTAATTTTGTTCTAGTGTTAAACAGGTTTTCCTTACAGTATTTCCTTCACATGCCATCTCGGCTGAACAGTATTAAATTTAGAGCAACCACGTGATTACCGAGTAATTAACTGAATCCCCGTTGTTCATTTGATCAGGAACAGAAGAAAATCGCCTGTTTACTCCCAAGTGGTTTTGTTCTGGAAGAGATGGCATTAAGAAGACATAGGACAATAAATCCCCTGATGCCTTCCTAGACAGTGACGACCTTTCGAAGGAGTTGGCTTCAGAAGGATAGAGGAAAATAAATCAGCTGATAACTTCATTGTGGGTTACACTACGACCGTTGCGCTTGTGGTTGGAGAGATTTAATGAGCCACCACCGAGAAACATCAACTCGATATACAGTCAACATTTAAAGGACTTGTGAGGTTTAAATGACTTTCTGATAATGAGGTGAAGCTCTAAGCTACAAATGAGAGAACACATCCTTTCCGTTCTCGATATATTCACCATACACAGAATATTTGGTACCCATCATGCACGAGCTAAATAAGGACCAAACAAAAACAAACATGGCTTACGACAGAACACAATCATACTTACCTAGAGAGCCCTGGTCCAGGTCATGACGCTGTGCTCCTTCAACGACAAACCGAGGGTTCTTGAACAGCTCCTAAGAAAAAAATATCAAACCTTCAGCTTTTCAGTGACAGTAATAATACAGAAAAATGTAATACAACTCAAAGTATTTGTTGCAGGTGGGCAATTAAAAATCCTTCAGGTCTACAGCCTACAACCTTTACAGATCAGCTCAAACCAAACAATAATGTTCAACCATGTATGTGTGAGAGAGAGAGATGGGGGGGGGGAGAAATTAAATGTGTGTATTTGTCCTTTTTAGAGATGAATATTTGTGAACCTAAAATTTTCGGTCTGAGATTCACTCTCTGTGACTGCTTGCCTCCCTGGCTATTAGCTTGTCTATGTCCTTTTTGTATTTTTCCTTCCATCTTTTTTTTCCTTGATTTCTTTCCAACACACACACACACACAAATCCTCTCAATATAAAGTACAAGTTGTCTGTGCCAGCAGCCATAAAAAAAATATATTAAATAAATAAAAGTGTATGAACTTTTATACTATTTCAAGCTTTCTGAATAATCTTAACGTCTCCTCATGCTGTGCGTCAGACTAAAAAAAAAAAAAAAAAAAAAAAAATGATTCGCTCCCTGACTGTTCAGACATTTTTTTTTTCAGTCATTCCTTTCTGTGCTAAAACTGGCTGAGCAAACCACAGCCAGCATACCATGTGTGGGGACTGTTTCTACCCCAGGTCTGTTACTGCTTGCATTTCCTGCATCGGTTACCTGACCCAGCGCTGCGCTCAAGCGATTTTTTTTAACGCATTGCAGCCAGTAACCGTGAACATTTTAAAGCTCTACCTCTCTCTGCAGATCTGTTGTTTACCATCCCAGTGAAAAATTCATTGCTCTCTCTCGCTTTGTAGAATAGTCGTTTACCACCCCAGGGAAAATTTCATTGCTCTCTCTCTCTCTGCATGTTAATTGTTTACCACCCCAGTGAAACTTTCAATGCTCTCTTTCTCTTTGTAGAATACATGTAGTTGTTTACCACCCCAGCCAGATGCTTCTTCATGATTGCTAAATGAGGAATTAACTTGCTATTGTTAAACTAAACCGAAACGAACTGTTATATGAGGACAGGGCGTTTAGATCATCATACATTTTTCCGTAGATAAATATTTGCCTTCTTAATTAAGGTTAACGATGTGACGAGGGAAGTAGGGGTGAAACGCCGAGCCAGCGACTAAGGCTGTATCACGGCAGGGCAGTCTGCCCTGTAACAACAATCTGGCGAACACTTTTAAATATGAGGAGAGCGATACGAACCCTGATGCAGTTCGGCATGGGCCTTTCCTTTTGATATATCTGTAATCCTAGATTTCTTACTCTAAATGTGTCCTTAAATTGCTGGGAATGTCCAAGAAAAAAATAAAATGTTAAATTCATCGTTTCTATTTACTTTGCTTAGCTGTCCACATGTGAGCGAGAGATTGTGTAGGACTCAAGGCAGAAAAAAAACAACAACGTAGTATTGTGTTTTGTAATGTATTTCTTCCCCTACATGCTCGAGGATAACATCGAATATTTTTCAACGAACCAGTCTTTCTTGGCTATATGTTCAAGTGGATTACTCTTAAAGAGGAGATCGCAAGGAAAAGGTGAGGTGAGATAGGGGAAGCAAACAAAAAGAGAAGGAGGAGAGGAAAGGGGAGGAGAAAAAAATCTGAACGGTGAAAAGACTCTCCTCTGTGGTAAATCACAGGTGGTGCCCACAAAACTCTGGCAAAAGTTCCTTCCCTAGGAAAATAAGATTGCAGTCGAGCGCGTGCTTGGGTGTGATCGACAGAGCCTGCTAAACCTTTCACTGCAGTGTGTTTCAGATTACAAATGTCTTCCTTCTCTCTCTCTTACTTCTTTTTCACCGACATCTTTTTACTGTCGTTTTTCATCTACATTGGTTTCAGTACTTTTACCAAATCTCTTAAGGATTTTTAGCATATTATTCTGCCTGTTATAATATCTTTTGACATTCACCATGCTGTGATGTTCAACTCTTGTTAAACAATGACAATGATTGTGATGATCTTCTTCACCACCACGAAACAAGGAATACGAATTGTTGTGTTACAGCTTGCGATTAAAATTGTATAGCTGTACTTAAAAATAACCTACAAGCATTGTTTATTGTTTTCTTTTCGTTGATTTAGCAGGTCTGTAATCACTTTATCCCGTGACTATTTTTATCCGGATTTCCGTTCGGAAGACTGCAGTTATCACAATTCTGAAGCCCTCTACTATCCCTTGATCGCCGACATATAATGGACGGTTCCGTTAATTTTTGCAGACTGATGGCGAGCTATCAGCCAGAGCCACTCATGACAGCCTCCTCCCAACCCCCACACTTCCTCCCCTCTGTCATTGGATCGATCTGACACGATATTCCATGACTATAGAACTGTGTTCCTCTGTCTTTCTCCCTTTCGTTAAGGGGAAGTGGGGCAGAAAAAAACTATCCTTGCATTTTGCGGACGGTTTGCAACACAAAGCTTTTCCCTGTTTAGCAATGTGGCTACGACCAGCTGCGTTAGTGAAATCATCATCATCATCATCATCAATCATCAATCATCATCATCAACAACAACAACTGTCCCTTGCAGCATACACCCCGATAGCCGTACTACGGAAACCAAAGAACGGAGCAACTTTCTGCCAGCTGCATGCAAACATTTAGAAAGATGTATTGCCGAAAAATTAGGAGTGGTGGTGGTGGGAGAGTATTTTCGCTCTGCTCAGTGCTATCTTTGTCACATGTATCCTGATTTACAGCATACCTTTATTCAGAAAAAAAAAAAACCCTTCATGATGGGCGGCGGGTTTGATTCCTTTACTGTTTCTAGCGCTATTCCCCGTGCAGCAGTTATCACGATCATAAGTCCTACTGCACAAGACAGCTGTGAAAGGGTCTCTCGTTTTTTCTCAACACCCTCCCCCAACTACACACAACACTCAAACTTTCCCTCATGTGTGTGTGAAATATGAGTGGGTTCCTGTGTGTGTATGGACAAAGATAGAAGGTTTAGGACGCTATCTGAACAGCTGCATGAACACACTTCTTTCTCACCTACACCCCACAGACCCTGCAAGGCCCACATGTAGAGCAGGGGTACACTAACATTTCTAAAGGCCTACAGTGGCTTGACCGAAACTCTTTCTTGTAAACACCAAAGGATCTTGTGAGCGAATACGTATTTTAATCCAAGCGCAGACACACTAAAGACATCTCAATGGCGTTGGCTTTGTTGGTGTGTTACGGACCGAAGGAGGGAGGACCGGGGTGCATAGAACGGATCTGGCATAGGCGGTTTAATTCGTAGATGGGAAGGATTACACAAAATTCTAGAGCTGAAAGTTTTAAGATAAAGCATTTAGTTGACAGCCCGATGTACTGCTCCGCTAAGATTTAACATCAGGCACAACCCTATCAACAATAAAAGTAAGGTTGAAAGTTCATGAACAGCAATATTTGAATCAAAATTTTTGTCATTTTTTGTGTTGTATTCGCCAAAATGCATACTTGATTTCAATACCATCGAGCAATCATGCAGTCTATAGTATTTCATACCTTTAATGCGCATTAGATATGCCTTCAAAAAATTCAAATCCACGAGTGATGCATAAAACAGTTAAATTAATATGCTTTGAATACTTCAACTGCCACTTGATCCAATCTTTACAAACAAACACGCAATAACGTATGTACGTGATGGGGTACAAAGCGGGTATAAACTAGGGACAAGATAAGCTAGACCGGAGAGCTTTGCAAACAGTCAACTCTCCACTAAGTGGTTACTGAAGTGTGTCGTATCTAGTTCATGAACAGTGACTGTATAGCGACAAAGTTACGCTATTGTGTGCGTGTTTGTCTGTCTGTGTGTGTGTGTGAACGTGCGTGCTTGTTTGTGTGTATGAGGTTCGCGCAGTCTTCAGGCTGTCGCTATGGTCGCTAGTTTTATCTCCATGTCACATGTCCAACAGAAGGAAATAAAATTGTGGTGGTGACACACTAATGTCAAGCCACTGAGTGACAGTCTGCAAACTTAGCTTATCTTACCATAGCTAGGAAGGGAAGGATCGAGTGCTCTATATCGATCGACGATTATAGATTCGATGTATGGATATAGAGACACCATCGTTCTTACGGTTAATATAAAAAATAACATTGTCAACCTTCAAACAAATGCTCATTTTACTCATCGCACACCCTTCACTACCCTTTCAAATTAACCGCCATCCCTCGCTGGGTTGTATACCTGCAAACCCAAATCTCCACTGCCGCTGTCCTACCAAAAGATATACTTTCTTACCTTCGCTCGCCTCCACTTGATCTGTCCTATATTCTCGGGTACACGTCCACTGAAGTAGAGTGACCTATTATCGGGAGGGAAGTCGGGGTCTTTGAAGTAAGCCTTGGCTGTTCGCAGTTCTGCCCGAAGAGAGTGGAAATCCTTCGGCATCGCTGTTTTACTTCGTGTAGCCATCATGGGCCGTGAACATGAGAGAGCGGACACGCTCGTAGTTTTTGTAATTCAAAACGCCGCGCGATGCTCCACTCGCTCAATCTCGCGCGCGTGCACGCGTGTGCATGCGGTTGCACTGCCTGGACGATCCAGCGGTATCACAAGAAGAATCTCGTAATGTCTACCTCGCCTCAAAGCACCTCTACGCAGGGTAGGTAGAGGCTTCCCCGCTGGCAAACGGCATATGGCGAGTAAGAGTATAAAGGCTTGTGTGTGGTGGTGGTGGAGTTTCTACGACCCCACCTACCTCCCACGTCCCCTCTCTCGCGCGCGCCTCGCTGGAGAAATCGAGACTGCACCGAGGTATATGAAGCCGCTGGCTTTGGGTTGAAAAAAAAAAAGCGTGATTGAAGTCGCCGTGCGACCAGACCCGAGCTGAACTGCTTTACCTGTGTATTGATCGGAGTCCGTTTATACCTGTGGAGGAGTATCGGGAAAAAACGTACACGCAGCACAGTCAGGGGGGCGAACAGAATGACACACCTGGACCGTACCTGCGTGACAAAACTACTGTCACGCGTTTCAGACTTTAGTCCTGGGTTTATTATCAACAGACGAAGAGCATCATGGGAGGAGATATGCATGCTTAGCTCCTCTTCATTAATATTATTGTGTGTGTCATGGGCGCCTCAATTTGCCAGCAGCATGTGCCGTCTCGCATGACCTAGTTCCGCTGTGCTATGGTGACAGCAAAACGACATCGACTGGAAGCGTGTTCCCTGTTTTACCACCAACTTGTACAGCCATGGTACAGAAGGATTTACCAGAATTAAAACAGCAGGAAATTACTGCCGTGGTTCACAGCGAAAGTGTTCATAGCTGATGGTAGAGATCGAATTCCTCGCATCCCAAAAAAAAAAAAAAAAAATAGGAAGTAGCAAATCTGGGGATGCCTGTCCATCTAATTAAAACCCTTCAGCAGGAAGAGAGGTTCATATATCAGTATTATATGATCCACCAGCAACTTCCGAGGCAATCAGAATAAAGTTACCAGCATGGTAAACAGGCAGATGCCAGAGCCTGGTTGTGTGAGGATGATCGAGTGGTGGGGTATATAAATAACCTGTAATTAACTCCATCAAACATCTGCAAGAAATGATGGTTTGAAATTTCTTAATGGCTTACATGATCTCCATACTCTCAATCATAATATTCTTATTTTCATTTGTCAACTTTTTTTAAATTGCAGTCTCATCAGTACGAACATATATTAAGGTTATTAAAGTTTTAATGCTTTTAAAGTTTACCAATGTGTCAAAAATGCTGAAGGTCAATGGGAGAAACATCTCTCTTGTGCACTAAATTTGCAGGCATTCCAATATTATGAAAGTGTGCAAGGTATAAAGTAGCATCATTCTGGAATTATAAGACAAAAGATTCAATTATTATTTAAAATCTTTATATAGAATATTCTTTTAAAGTGGCAGCTAATTATCTGTTTTAGTTGATATTAAAAAGTTGAAATGTTATGGCCACCAGAAATCCTTTGTTCCTCATCTTCTTGTATAAAATTGGTGTTTGCAACAGATAAACGTTGAAATAGATATTAGAAGCTGTTTGCTGTTATATCATTATTTCTAATAATTATAATGAAATGTCATTTAATACTGCTTCCTCCTTATGCCAATGAAAACTCTCAAAATTGTTCAAAAGAAATATACTTTTAAAATGTGGTCCTCTTTTCTGAAATTTTGGGATTGTCTCCAATTTACTGCAAATTTTAACTTTTTTCGCCTTTAGAGACTATGCAATCCTTGCCTGGACTGCAAGATCCTGAACCATTGACGTTGTGCTGTTGCATCTGTGTATATTTGTTTGTCAATGCTTTGGTCAATTTATGCAAGCTGTTTTTTTTTTTTAAATTCTATTATTGAGTATATTTGTGCGTTTTACTTTGTTTTATTTCTGCACAGTACAAACGGAAATGCATAATTAATTCTGTTTATTATTACTAAAACTAAGGGGAAAAGCCCACAAGATTTGTAGATGGAATTTTTATACACTGATGGAATGATGCACAACAAAATCTTTCTTTAGCAAACATGCTTGCCTTTGTGTCTCCTTTTTCATTTGGACAGAAAAAGAGAAAAAAAATGTTTCTCTATTAAGGCCCCCTAACGGAATGGCTCTCTGATACATGCCATAAAATTCTATTTTGTAGGATCCATCAAAATCTTGCATGCTTCTCCACTGAACAAGGCCTTGAAGGCATCTTCAAACTTGGACATTGGGAAACGATGAGAAACAACTTTCTTGACATCAATCTTTTTCTCAGCCACTAGCTTCTCTATCTCTTGCCAAGTGTGGAATATGAGTCGGCCATGCACGGTGCGCATGGTTAATGCCTTGAATACTGCAAATAAAAGAACAAAATGTTAATAATACTCTAATAACACAAGTCCATGACAAAAAAAGAAGTTAAATCTTTTGTTGTTGTTGCTATAGTTGTAGTTATTTCTGCTGTATTATTGTTGATGCTACATTGTTGTAGATACTACAATTATTGTTACTGCTATATCATTTTAATAGTTGCTGCTGTTTTATTGCTAATGTTGCTGGTGTATCATTGTTGTTGGTTTTGTGCTAGTGGTGTTGCTGCTGATGTATTTGTGCTATTGTTGCCACATTGATGATGATGTTGTTGCAGTGCTCCAAGAAATAGAAATCTATATTAACTGTGGTACATCAGACATGAAAAGGCTTGGTTGAACATTTTATAACAAACCAAAACCAGATAATGGTCAGTGGTTTTTACTGTACATCTCAAAATGAGTAATAAACTACACCAGGAAAGGAATCTCCCCCAGAAAGACACTCCAAACATTGGGCCACATTTATACCCACATCAAAATGGACCATCCGACAGTGTAGACACAAGACTTGTAATAGGCAGAAAATAGTGAATACTGCTTCTGGGGGACGAATAGATTTGAGTAATCCATATAACTTACAGGTAAACCCTGACTAAGATTCACTGCAAGCCCAGATGACAAGTCATTTGAACAGGAGGATATGGAACATGGATACCAAAATGTGCACAAAACTACTTTTGTCAGCTCTTTTCCCAAAAACTAACTGCTAAAAAAGTTTAAATGAAAATGACTTCTATTTTGACAGCTTTTGAGAGGCACAAGCTTTTAACAATAGTTGTCATGGTTTCAATACTTTGGTCCCATGAACAAATATGTTATCATAAGTCTTAAACATAGGGTATAAATGTCATTATCGTTACAGGCTTATCTGATAGAACAGACAAAAATATACAAGAAGTTTTCATGTATTCATAAATTCTGGCAGATTTAAAAATCTGTTCAATACAAAGTGATGCTGCTCACATATATCTTGAAGAACATTTTCTACGTGCAAGGGCTGTTTGGGGAGGCCCACCAGCAAGACTTGGCCACCTTTACGTAGCAGTGAGAAAGTGGAATTGACAACAGAAGGAACTCCACTGCATTCACAGACGCGATCCATCCCAACACCATCTGTCAGCTCCACAACAAACTAAAAATCAAATCGAAAACAAATTTCATATCATCCTCCTCAGTTTAGTTTAACTAATTTTGGTTAAGGTTTGTTTTGAATAAAGTAATGGCATATGCATTTACCATCATATAATTCTGTAATAAGAAGCATGAATCATTTTAACATTAAATGCGTCAATGTTTCCAAACCTCTTATTTTTGTTAAGGTCAACTGAATTTTGTTCTCTCCAACAAGTACATATCAACATTTCTTCAAACACTAACAAGTTAACTTATTATATAAAAATATGCTCTCCTAAAACTTCTGTACAAAATTTACTATTTTATGGTTGTGATGTTACTGTAATGCCTCTATGTACGAGAGATAATAAGAGAACGCATAAACTGGAATCTCTATTGATTAATGCTTTTTGAACATCAGCCTATCTCTATGATGTACATAGACAAGAACAGTGTTAAAGAAATTCTTTCAGTCAGCATATGCCCCAAGTCAGGTAATCAATGTAAAAGCCACAACCAAATGAAGCTTACATGCTATTAAGATGATAATGCATAATTTTATGCGAAGATGTAGCCATTAATTATAGTCCTATAATTTTCACTTAACAAATGACAGAGTTTTGGGAAAGAAGCATCAGCTGGTAGTACAATTTTCACATTTTTATATAAACCTCTTTCAGATCCTTGGTTTTTGTGTTCACTGTTATGTCAGCTCCCATCTCTTTAGCAAGTTTTAGCTTCGCATCCTCAATGTCAGTAGCAATAACTCTGCAAACAAAACAGTGAAGATAGCACAAATTCAAAAGTTGATATTTCAAAGCGTTCATGAAAAAGCATTAACAGGACATTAGCATCAACTCCTCTGTAATAGAATTTGTATTTCAGTTTTTAATTATTGATTTATCAGTCTGAACTAAACTTTTGTTATCAGTTCAGGATTTCTCTCTCAAATAAATGCCTTCATACAGGCATCAATGATATATTTTCGTAGTTTTTAAAAAGTCAGTGTATCTTTAAGAAGGGAAAGAAAATATAACTTTCATATTAAGGTAAAATCATCACTGGAACCGAGGCAAAATTTGTTTATGCCATAACAGGTGGGTATACACAATGCTAATCCTTTTAAAGCAGAACATAAGCCTTCAAGATTAGAGACATAAGCTAGAAATAAATAATGTACCTCTTTGCTCCCAGAACTTTGGCCACAGCCTGAGCAAACAGTCCTACTGGTCCACAGCCTGTAACTAGCACATCCTGACCTTTCACATCCAGGCGTTCCAATGCATTATGGGCCACTCCAAGAGGTTCTAATAATGCAATCTGTTCAGCATCTAGTCCAGTCACAACAGAAGCAGTTAAAGCAAATAAATATGTGGCAACAGCAATATTAAAAAGAACCAGTGTTATCTCTCCATAAAATAGGGACAGAGGCTATCAACGACAGCTCATTGTTATCGTTTTCTATAGAAATGAAAAATTCCTAAAAAATTGAATACAAGCATGTGAAACTGTGACTTATCAGGTTAACAGAACTAAAATTTGATGATATGAAAGATGCTTTATCCACCTTTATTTTAAACCACTGAAAAAAAACATGTAAAAGAAGGTAACATGCACTTGAGAACTATTATTGTACGACACTAATCTAAGATTCACCATTAAATTTTGATATTCACTTTTGTGACTTGAAACCAGAGGCTAGGATGAAGGAAGAGCAACAAATCTATAAATGGAGCAAAAATGGAAAATTAAGGTGTTAAATTTAAACATTTTGAAATGTGTACCTAAATCACTCTTGATCACATAGAGATATCTAGCTGGTACAGTTGTGTATTCTGAACATCCACCACTGCGTGTCTTTTTACCATGTCCAAACTGACCCATATTCGAACATATGGCACCATCCTCATATCTGTTGGATATAGTCATGCAAAAATTGCTCAGTCTTGCTACGTTAACACAAAAATTTAAGAAAATGGAATAGAAAAAAATTGGAAAATTAATAATTATACATTATTATTGATGGAACAGTACTAATTTCATTATATTCAGAGTTGCTTTCTGTAAAAAAAAAAAAAAGTAATTAAATTTTTTTTGTAAATAATATGACTTCAGTTCAGGTTGTAGGATACATCAATTTTGCTTAATCTGCTAAAAACAACAAGAGAATGTTCATATATAATAAGTATTCTCACTTGCATTGGTAGCATTCACCACAGTAGAAATGATTTTCAACTCCTACTTTGTCCCCAACAGACACTTCTGTAACACCAGGTCCACATTTGACTACAGTGCCGGCACATTCATGGCCAGGGACAAATGGAATGGTTGCAATAACTTTGGCAACGCTGTCCCATTTGTATAAAGCAATGTCCGAACCACAGATTGCCACACAGTCTACTTTAATGAGTACTTCATCATCTGCTGGTTCTGGAACTGGTATTTCTTCATAGGTGTATGATGCTTGTTCCTCTTTCTTGACCAAAGCCTTCATCAGCTTTGGAAGCTTTAATGATGCCATACTGAGAGGCTGCTGAAAGACGACAGATTTACTCAATGAAATGTGATAGCAGTCAAAATGCTATTCTTAAAACACCTTTTGCTGAGGTGCAAGAGGCCCAAGGTGAATTTTCCTGTGCTCCCCACTTATATAGCCCTGCTGAACAGTTTATCTAAACCACAAAGCCCATCATGTCCAACCAGCATGATCCTGAAAAGATATAATCTCATGCAAGTGACCTTCAACTCCTCAGAAAAAGTCTCAACGCTAAATATGTGATGACTGAGGTCAGGGTTGACTGCAAACCTTGCCGTCTTATCTCATTATAGTCCTCAGATACTGAACTCTTCGTCCTTCCAGTGACCTTTCACTTACGATTCCTCCCCTTTCTCTTTATTCCCCCTTTCATTTCCTTTCAAGTTTCCGTGCTTTTATATTCGCATCGTAATTCCATGGAAAATTAAAGTCTATAACTATAATGCTTTTTTCTCGCGACATATTCCTTTAACTGTTTCTATTATTTTAATTATGATTTTAGGACAAATGCAAGGTCTTATCAAACCATCATACCATACCTACGTGTACATCATACTGCTGAAAGATTTAAAAACGTTCATTCACACGGTTCAGTGTTCTAATAATGTCACATACTACCTATATATATAGCGTAAATCTCAAACAAACGAATTTACAACGCTACTTTTTTGTCACCTGGCAGCGTAATTAATTTAATGTGTTAATTTATTCCCACAATAATATAGTTCAACCACCAGTGGGCCCTAGCTGGCCTTGACACTAATATGACGCGTATTTGTTCAGCTTTGTGAATTCTGATTCATCTGCCTTGTGATAGACTCGGAACGTGCGAGCTGTCGCTTGGCGTGAGACGGGTATTATTTGAACGAGACGCTACTAAGAGCCTAGAGGGGGTAACAAGTATATTGTAATATGAAAGGGTAAAACTAATAAAAGCACGAACCTTGGGTACTGCATGACGACTCTTACTAAGAGATCGCCTTTTTTTAGAAGTATAATGCACTGCAATTGCTGACGTTATTCTTGTAACCTCTTCTGTATTCTTCTAAATGCTGTTTTACTTATTTTTTATTTATTTAGTCTTTGTGTGCCTGTGCACGAACGTAACAATTATCTACCTCGTAAAAGCTCAGGAAAGCGACCCAAGAAGGTCACCAGACAAATCGACCTAAAACCACGTCGGCCCATCGTGATAAATTCGATGGTAGCAAACAGTTTCGACTTGTTCACACACACACATATATAGTTTTCGAACAATGCATGCTTTTGGACAATATTTCACACGAATAGTAGGTTCTATTGTGAGTGATCGATTTGTCGAAGATAAGACTCAGCTCTTTGGTCGAACTGTCTGTGAGTTGAGGGCGAAATGGCTGGGTGGCTGTGTTTCTGGGTCGACTTGTCCTACCTCCTGAGAAGCGTCAGCTTGGCAAAAAAAAAGAGACGATGTTAAATTCTTCTCGTTCAAGAAAATAGATATACCATAAATAATAAAATTACCTTATATTTAAATTGTTTCTATACGTTTACACTTACGATGTAGATAACGAAGAACAAGAGAAATTCAAGACTAAATATTTGGGTTTCGGTTTAGTATCGTTTCCGGTTGAGTTCTTGTTTCCCGTCATTGTTTCTCTATTTACACGAGAGCAAAATTTTGCCAGTACCGTTTACGAACTGGAAGAAAAAGTGAGATTATTTTTCTCTTAGTGTAGAACTATCAATAAATTAAGTTTTATAACGTACAAGTTCTGGTTCTGAAACATGAAGTTACTATATTTCATTAAAATTGCCTGTCAAAAAGAATGCTCAGACCGTCTGTATTACTAGCAGTAGATGCTCGGAAATTAGGAATCAATAGCATACAGGCATTTAGATAACAGTAACATAATAATAATAATATCGTTTTATCGATTCCTGTTCACCCTAACTACTGACAACGATGGGACTAAAAATTCTTCTTTACTATTTTTAGAGACTTTGAATTAACATATAGCCGTAACTGTATGACCATAAGCACAGAGCCAGTCTTGCTTTAATTTCACGATACCAAAATTATCTGCTTGACCAAAACAGGGTTAATGCATGCCACATACTACTCGATCATGTCAGGCGTGTTTTTACCTCAGACGTAACGAAATAATTCTGCTCAGTTTGTGAGATAAAGATCTTGAATATCAGAATTTTTACCTGCATTTTTTAAAATTAATTTTATTAATTCAACGTCATTGCCCGTGATATCACAAATCAACTGTTATGTTGTCTGCTTATCAGTGCTTGAAGCTTTTACATTGTCTGTGACCTTCAGTGAAGTCAATAGCTTTTTTAATCTGAAACTTCCAACTAATTTGATTTGTCATTTGACTTGAGTTTGCCTTTATTAACACTTGATTATCACTTCACCCTCCATGATGCTAATCCAGAGCATTACCTGGGCTCGTAATTCTATGTATAATTAGTACCAAGAGGTTATTGGTTCAATGCTGCATCCCAAGTGGTGCTCAGGATTCAAGCCAAGAATATATTTTAAGATTAGACTAATAAAAATTGCTGTACAATTTTAAGGCTTGCAAGTACTTGGAGTGTATGATTTCTGACAAATTTATTGAAATAAATTGACATATAAGAATTTAATCCGGGTTTGTTGTTTTAAATATGATCAGCCTGCTTTAAGACTGGAGAAGCCAACAGCGACCAGTATGGCAACTATTGGCGATGAAGACAGTGCAACTCAGAGCAGCCATAGTTCTCCTTCCACACCCAGCATCAGCAACCCAGGGACACCACGATCAGAACTCACCCAGGAGGTTAGGGCCACACCGCCTCTTCCTCAACCATCTATCTCATCCTCAGTCCAGCGCACAATCCCAGGGCAGCTGCAGGCACAGCAAGCACAAGTATTGGTTCCCCAGGCTCACATTCAACAGCAACAGCAGCCATTGCATCAGCTGCCACATCAGCCACAAAGCAAATACAGCTCATTACTGGCAGTGATAGAAGACATGGGCCGTGATATTCGCCCCACATATGCTGGAAACAGAACCTCTTCGGAAAGACTAAAACGCAGCATTGTGCATGCTAGAATTCTTGTTCGAGAGTGCTTAATGGAATGTGAACGAAGCGCAAGAACATAAATTATAGTCATAAAGGATTTCCCTGTGACAGTCAAAACATCTAATATTACTGACTTGTAGATTCTTTTTTAATCGTATGAAGAATTTTATGATAGCCTCTTTCCTTTTCACAGTTTATATATGACTGAGAACTAATCAGTGCAGCTATAAGAATTTAGTGATTTCAGCTTTTTCTGCTATGCAGAAAGACTGAAATGGAGTTCATATGTTATACTTCTTATAAAGATGAAAGCAACATGTGAAAAGTCCTGCTTGGTTTGATTATGATACCTTTCATGCCTTTGGGATTTAAAAATTTGCAGAACCAAAGCAAAAGTCCAATGTTAAACAATATATATGTGGATGGATAGTTCATTTAACAAATATTTTGATTAATATGTTTAGCAGTAGTAGGGAAGGTTCTGCTTCAGCACTAGTATCAATTCTTGTGCTGTTAAGTCTTTGAGGTGCAGGTTAATTAGGACTGATGTTCATTTGCTTGCACTAGCTTTGACAGAAGGGGGGAGGAAGGTTTTAAATCTTATTTTTTCATAGTGGAATGTTTTTCTTGGGTTCTTCACTTCTTTATGTCTTGAACCTGCAGCTAATAGAGGGGTGCAAAGTGGGTCATTCACTGAGGTTTGTTGTGATGATATTGTGATGTTCATAACATAGCATGCATAAAGAAGACTACATTTATTTTTTTCCCCCAAAAGACCATTGTATACTACCTATATCCTATTTCACCAGGAATCATAAAATCAAATGAAACTTCATTAACAGTTAGGATAAAAGGTACACAGCAATTTATATTACTGTGAACAGGAGAGTGTAATGTTCATCCTTTATTTATTTTTTTGACATGACGAACACAACGAGGCCTGTTGTTGAGAAATCTGTAATAGAGAAGGAAGGTGTCTACTGAATATTAAACAAGCATATCTAGCAAGTTGGTGTTTGTATTTTATTTCTGCATGAACAGTGTGTGCACCCTATGTCGGACAGATTTTGAGATAATTAACTATTTTAAATAATAAAACAAGCAGCTATAGTTTGTGCACCTTGTCAATGACAGTAGCTCTACACAAACTGTACATAACTGAGAAAAGCTTGAAATCACAATAGTCTAAACTGCAGGGCCAAAGTACTAGAGTTAAATGCACTTGAAAACTTGAGTTTCTAAAAGAAAGATTTCTTCATATTCTCAAGATTACACAATATCTTCCCAGTATTCTCCTAATGTCACTAACCTAATTCTCTGGAGTCGTTACCGTTAAAACTGAAATCTGCTAAAGTGATCGCCATTTAATGCCGGAACGCAGCAAGTCTTCGCATTGTTCTTCGTTCTGCATTGTTGTTTCTACTTTGTTAACTTGTTCTACATCTTTATCACTATTTTGTGATCTTGTTCAGAGCAGTGAGTCCGCCTTCAGCTTAGATGTTGTGCATTATAAATTTTCAATTATTATTAGTAATGGTATGTGTGTTTATTTAAGTACTTTGCTTGTTCTAGGATATCCAATCAGTCTCATCTGACAAAGGAATCATTACAGTTGGGCACAACTTTGCACCACACATGGCTTCAACAGAGAGATCAGGAATAACAAATTTTCAAATTCTCGACACTCAGCTTTATGCAGACTCTGTAGAGTGGTGCCCTTTTGATGGTCTGCAAAATGTTCTTCTGTGTGGAACTTACCAACTTTTAGAACAAACATCAAATGAGAGTGACAGCATAAAAAATGAGGTCTGATTTTATTAATGAAATTTATACCCAGTTTCTTTGAAAAAGTTTTTGGATTGCATTTTAAATGAACATTGACGCAAATGTCAAATGTGACGTGTTCACAAATATAAAATTCCTCTTTTGTGTTTTGTATTTTTTTAATCATTCAGTAGTATTTTTGCCATAAACATTTTTTATAAGAAAAGATTTCTGAGCTACCAAGTACCAGAATGGTTTTGCTTTCGTTAAAATTTATTATTTTTTCATAGTATGACGGATGGCACTGACCGAAACAGTAACACAACACCGACTAATCTTCCGTGTTTTTCTCAGGCCCAAGTTAGAGTTGGTCAGCTGCAAATGTACTACCTCCAGCAACCTTCACAAGAAGATGAGGACAAATTACCCTCTCTGTCTGTGTCGTGCTGTGTTGACACGTCTGGTATTCTGGATGTCAAGTGGGCACGAAATTTCAGTAGCTCTGTGCCACTGTTTGGACTTGTTAATGCTTCGGGAGAATGTCAGCTGTGGAAAGTCAGTGACAGAGATGAAAACACAGTGACAACACAGAATGAATCATCGAATCATTTGGCTGATACTTTGAAGGACAGTGATTGCTTAAGAAAAATGCTTTTGCCTTTGAAGACAGAAAAGATTGGGGACTGCTTAGCACTTTCCCTGGACTGGACAGGACCATTAGAGAGGTACTCTATGCATTTTTGAAAGATTTAAACAAGGTCCTAGCTGACTGAAAATGGGTATGCAGATTATCTAATTGTTTTCACTTTTTTAACAAGAAGAAAATAAATAGAATTTATAACATCTATATGTAAAAGGTGTGAGTGCCAGCTCATTCAAAGTTTCTAAATAATTCTGACTCTCACCATTAATACCTAGGCATATGAAGGTCACATTTAATTTTTAAGACCTTCACAAACATTATACAAATTCCTTGCAGCAGTTCACCAAAAATAGTGGTGTCAGATTCATCGGGAAGTCTTTCAGTGTTGGAAGCAGGAAATGATTTTAGGATGACATCTCACTGGCATGCCCATGACTATGAAGCTTGGATCTGTGCATTTGATATGTGGAATCCAGAAATTGTGTACTCAGGTTAGCTGATTTCTCATTCTAAGCATCTACACTCTCTGCATTCATTGTACCCTTTCAAACACTGTTCCAAGACCCCAGTAGCATTATCAATCATTAGTTGTGATAAATGTTTTGATAAAATGTTGGGAATTTTTTTGCACTATTAAATCTGAGGTGATTATACATTATAAGCAGAATGCTTCTAGTCTTCACATTGTTCTTCACTTTACATTATTGTCACTGTTTGGTAGATACTTTTTAATGCAATGAGCTTGTCTGTTGGATGAGATATTGTGCTACACAAATTAACTTTTATAGAGAATAAAGATTATATTTTTATTTTTTATTTTTAAGATTTACTTGACTTTTGGGGATCACTTTATCCTTACAACATCTATTTTATTCTTAATCACAATCTGTCATTGTAAAGAAAAGTAATTACATGTATTTATCATCTATCTTCTGATGCTGCTTTAGGAAGTGATGACTGTAAAATGAAAGTCTGGGACCTAAGAGCAGGAAGCCAACCTGTTAAAACTAACTCTGGGTAAGAATGTAATACATCAAGATTTTATTTAATAAAAGTATGAACTATGGAATAAAATATGCGATAAAAGAAGGGATTTAAAATATTCCTTTTATCATTCGCTTTTTAAATTTACGTTGTGCTTTCAGCTTTGACATGGGAGTATGCAGTATACAAAGTAATCCTGTCAGAGAATCACTTCTTGCTGTTGGAAGGTAAAGTGTACTTCCATTGATGGGTTAGTGAATTAAAATACATTTACCATTATTATAAAAATGTGAAAAAAAATATAAAGACTCTTTAAATTTTGTTTTTAGCTTTAGCTTATTATCAACAGTGTCCTTTCTCACAGTACTGTAAAGTTATTGTCCATCCTGAAAAATTGTTTTCATACTGCAGTTGAATATACATGTTTGTTGATTAAAAATACATTTGCCATGGTGTGGAAAAGCTACGAAAGATTACTTAGAAGTTATTTTTGATACCTTACAAATTCCAGTTATGATGAAAACCTGAGGATATTTGATAGAAGAAATATGAAGCAACCATTATCAGTGTCATCACTTGGTGGCGGGGTGTGGAGAGTGAAATGGGAGCCATTTCAAGCCAACAGAATTTTAACTGCCTCAATGCATAATGGGTTTCATATCCTTGATTGTTCTTTGCCTGGTAAGCATGAGTCATTTTACCATGACAATTCCATTTATCTAAAGTGTATTGTTCTGAATGAGTCAATAAAACTTAAAAGGTAAAAATTAAGTATGTTCTCAATGATATAGGTAATGTATAGGCAATGGGCACACAGGAAAATCTAAAAAAATATTTATTTTTTAACAGTTCCACTTCATTGTACTTTGCAAGTTATAAAACTTCTTGTATGAGGCCTCATTTTAAAACATATTAGCAGGCAGACAGTAATTAGACTGACATTGAGTGACATGAAGTCAAATTACCCTCCCTTGCTTATCTACTTTGACAGATTCAGAACCCCTTCCAGTCCTTGCTCATTATACAGAACATAGCTCTTTGGCCTATGGAGCTGATTGGAGCAGACTATCTGCTGGATCCAGGACTACAAGAAAAGAAAATGATAGAGCACTTTCAAATGCTGAAAACGAAATATTTGCTACAGAATGTTACTTGATCTCTACCTGTTCATTTTATGACCATTCTTTGCACCTCTGGCAGTGGACACTTTAGTTAGTATTCTTATTATACAATCTTGATCACTTGCTTTGTTCATTTGTGTGCATTTCTGTGTGTGTAAGGCAGCATTTTGCTGAGGTAAAGCAATATCCTCAAACATCTGACAATATGTGGAGAAAACAAAATTTAAAAAAAAACTTTTATCATGTGTCAGTCTTAAAAAAAAGTTATATTTGAACTCTGCCAAAAGAGAAGTATTTCAAAACGCAAAGGAAAAAACCCGTGAGTCCAGTAGTTTCTACGGTTAGATGGAGCATTGGATATGAGTGATGCTCAAATCATATACTTAGTATCAACTAAAGTTTAAAAGATGTTCTCACTTGTTTATTTATTCTGCTTGTGTTTTAAAAAAGGGGTGTCACATGATGACAGGTCGATAGTTTAGGGGTGTTGGGGGTATTGGAATGATACAATATTTGACAAGAAGCTATTCAATAGGTAAATGCGTGCCTTTATCTGTTTATATTTGTTGTTTTGGATAGGGAAGCATTTTTTAATGTGTTCGTGTATTTTTGAAACAGAGAGTTATGCTCGCAAAAAACCACCACACAGCGCCTAGAATAGCTTCACTGGAGTTCAAAGATATGGATGAATGGAATTCCTCAGCAAACTTGAAGCTGAACATTGTTATTTATAGTGACACGCAAGGAGTCAACTAAATGCCTTCCTCGCGATAAGTACAAGATCCGCATTCAGGTCAAAGGTTGCCAACAACCCAGCTGTCGAAGTCGGGTGGGGTGGGTTGGGAGCAAGATGGTGTAGCAGTTAAGGCTGCATGTGCGACAGATGTTTCTGTGGTTTAAAATTGAATAATAATCAAAAATCATATTGAAAAATATAATTACAATAATCTAGTCTACATCCAATCTGCCATCAGGTGTTGCATCCTCCCCTGTCTAATATCTTGTCACTCGCACACACACTTCGTAAACAAGTGTGGCCGAGGCATGCCGCTGGTTTCGAGTTCCTGATAAGAGTCGCAGTCCGTGATACGGTTAGTGCTGTATATGTTTTCTGCATGCCGACCGACGAAGTGATGCAAGGTGGTATTTTGCCAGAAAACTATGTAATTAACGGGCGTTATCTCAAATCTTTGGAGCAGGGCTATTTTCGTGGCTCAGTAATAGGGGTGGCGTCGCACTCTGTCCATCTTGTCCACATGCTATACACGTACACACATCACCGCAGAGAAATGGAAAGCAATACACTATGACTATAGCATTTGAATGGATATAAACTCTACTATTCTACAAACATCCACGACTTTATCAGGGGTTTTGAAATCGAAGCAAATTATGATATATTGGTGAGAAGATGATCACATTTTTCACCTGTGCGGCGAATATAAGTCCCATATGGATCGTTTGACTTCTACTTAATTTTTGTGTGATCATTTTTGGCTAACACGCAATACGAAAGCAAATATTTTACTTTGTTTACGGCTACCAGGCTGGAAACTGAAAATTATCACAGCTTTATCACACGATAAAATTGGTAGCTTTCATTCTCGTGGTCGGTTTTGACTTGTTTCTGTATGAGTGCTATACCCTGCTCGAACTTCGAAACTGGAATTGCCTTGTTACCGAACAAGTTTCATTCCACAAAATCCTGTTAAAATCTATAATTTTGTAGTTTTTATGATCCGTGACTTGAGTGATTTGACTAAAAGTAGCAATAATATGCTTTCCGAGAATTTTGTATAACTACGGAATTCATATTTCAGTTTATTTTTCATAGTCTAGTCCTAACAGTTCCAACTTTCTCATCCTTTGCCTACTTCTTCTAGTCTTCTTCAAGGATTATTGCATATTTTCTTTTGTGCATTATTTGTATGGTATATCAGACTTTATAGTGTTATAACACTGTGTAGGAGTTGGACTGCTACACTACACTTTTATTAGAACTTTCGCTGTTTAGTGCTTGAATCGAGTTTTTTTGAAAAAAAAAAAACCAACACAAAAACAAACAAAAAATAAAAATAGAAAAAACAAAACAAAGAACATTGCAGAATACACTTGTCGGAATATTTGAGGGGAAAGGGTGTTAATGAAACTTCTAGTTCGTAAGACGTTTTTCCACTTTCACGAACGGACATACGTGAACTTTGTCCGGCCTTCTTACCACCCCCTATAGGGACCAGACAATTATGTGTAGCGTAACAGCTGTGTTGGGGGTGTGCCCTGTGGGAATTAAATAAATCCAAGGGGGCATCCACACATGAGTACGCCTACTGCCACGTGGGCGTCCCTTTAGTACTTGGCGAAATATTACAAAAGGACGTGAAATCTGCAAATGTATGAAATCGACAAATGAGAGGAGCGTAAACAATGTGTTCCTTTTTAAAATGCAAAATAATACGTGTTGTATAATTGAGACTTAACAGGATTTTTGTTGAGTGAGACATGGCTGCGTTTGAAAATCTCGCTAGCTAAACACACGCTCTCCGCCATTGTGTGCAAACGTTGCGTGTTCCGCGTCTTTTACGATCGTTTATGTCGGCGAACCAGGGCACTTGTAATTTTCTTTTAAAAGTACACCTTTTCGCTTACAAGTGAGCATTCTGTCACTTAAATGGGATAAACATTGACAAGCGGACTCCATATGGTAGCTCCAGAAAATTTATTTTGGAAATGAGAGGACAAGTAGCTCGATAAGGGGCGTATAGTTAAAAGTTTCAATGTCTAACAGTCACATAAAGCTGAAACCTTGAAGTGCACATGTGGCATTACCCGTTAGACATACGTCGTCCTGAGAGCATCCTATTAGGTGAGTGGAGCGCCAATCGAAGAAGCTCTAGGAAAAACAATTATGAGTCGTTTTTGTTGCCAAAGAACTACTGAAGTGCATTTTTTTATGTAACTGGGTAAACTTCAGCAAAAGTCGTTCTTTCCTAAAATCTGCGTGAATGCACCCCTTTCCGCTCCCGAGATATACATCCACAAATATCACCCTGCACGCAGAAAGATGTCAAATTCGTGACGTCACGTGTGTACACTGATTACGTCCCTGGATTCGACGCCAGTTCTTGGCTATCAGCTTCCCGCTCGGTCACAAACAACTGTGCGCGTAAGTATTTACAAGGGTGTATACTATAGTAGTTGTTTCTCATACCCTTAGTCTTGGAACAAGCAGACTGTATTCATCCAATGAATTCCATGTCCTTTGTACTAAACTATTTTCTGGCTACTGTCTTAGTTTTCGTGCAATTATCATTTGTGAATGTACTACAAAATCTGGAAGATATCAAAGACTGGAAGAAAGCAAACCTCAGTGTTGTTGTCGCAGTCTTAATCCGTTGAGAGGAAAGTTTATGTTTGAGGATGGCAACTGGGGCAACAGCGCCTGAGGGGGGACCCGCGATAGGAGATTCTTAATTGTGGTACGGTATACACTATATAGCCTACACTTACGGCTCTCGGCCCCGCGTACTGCTAAGGCCGCCCTTGTGCTATACATGCAGATGTACAAGATTTCGTTTTTAACTATGCGGAAGTAAATCACATCAGATGGTCTTTGTCCGTTAAAAAATCCTCCACGAGAAATAGTCCCCCTGCAAGGCACCAAAGATGGTAAGACAAACAACATAAATGTCTTATAGGTTAAGTCTTTTCTGCGACTGGCTGCATTCAGTTATCTCGACGGATGTGATAGCTTAGGGCTAAACGTGGAAGTTTTCAGAACCTTTCAAAAAAAGGTATGTGGATAAAAATTCGATAAAAATTAGCCACTCCGGTGTTTGAAGCCTCCTGCTGAGAAATAATTCAGCCAATGAAAACTCTACCAGCAAGATAAGCGATCAATTAAAATCGCTTTTTTTTAATAGGTGTTTCTTTATGGTAGGTATAAACCACGCCTTTAATGTCTTAAGCCAGTATTAAAAGGAAGTTCTACGGAGAATTACACCAGTATACGAAGTTTCGGAGGTGGACTAAAGGAAAGCTTGGAACTATGAAGAAACTGCAGCCTGGCCCATTCACTCTGGTGCTGCTCGTGCTGGTTGTCTCTGCAGGTAATACACATTTAAAATGAGATCGATTTCTTTATTCCACTTACAAAATTTACCACGTGATCAACGCTTTTGCGCACTTTTATAACAAATAATTCCTCAGGATCCTCAGAGGTACTCTTTGTTGGTAAATTAATGTACGAGCATTCAGCGATCAAAAGTTTCCGCCGCTGCTAGATGATTAGGTTTTGTCGCTAGGGTAGAAAGACCTGTAAAGATGTCTGACCATTAGTGAATCCTTGCCTCTGGAATTTTGGTTGCCAGCTCAAATGGAATTTAAATACCAAACACATTGTTAAACTTTGGCCAGCAAAGAATTAATGTACCTTCTTCGTAAGCTCAGTAGTTTTTCAGTTAGTCAAGCAATCTTAGGCCGTTTCTACCAGTCGTTTATTGACAGTCTTTTATCTTTTTCATTTGTATGCTGGTTTCACAATCTCTCAAACGCTTTTATTTATTTATTATTTTTTTGTTGTTGAAGAAGTCAGATCAGCCGACAGTATGATTCCCGCCAACAAGCACAGCGAACACGACAGCCCCCGCAGTGATGGCAAAAAGACTGATCCAACGAACAAGACTGACACATTCACAAAGACGAACACGCAGGCTGCGGACAATTCGAAAGGGAGAGAGGACGCAGACATAGATGATCATGGACAAAAACCATTCTATACACAGGCAAGGAACACTTTCTAACCATCCCAGTTGATGTTATACCTATATAAATAAATAATGATAACAACTCGGCTCCCAAACTCAGATTATCCTAATATTAGAACAGAAACTCAATACTTTGAGACAATTACAATCGTTGCAATATTATGTTTGGATAATTTGTAGTTTTTATGTGTAATGATGCTATTATACATGGGTGAATTTCCGTTCTTGACAAGATTTTCAGAGTGTTGAAATCACACATACACACACTTACTTGACAGTTAAAAAAAATTAACTTCCAAAGTTTGCAAAGGCGACTGGAAGATCTCCAGTAAGCAACATCTCTAACATCAGAATGGAGGTTCACTGTAAATTCGTCGACTTTTCAGTTTCCGCGATCCAGCCCAACCTTGCCGTATTCAAAGTGGTTGGAGATGTGGGAGGCTTCGCAGGAAGGATGCGGTGTACCCGGGATAAAGGTCACCCGGCCACAGCCAAGAATAGCTGGAGGAAGACCTTCCGAGACAGGAAACTGGCCATGGATGGTAAGTGTCACGGTCTATCGTGAGTAGTGCTTACTGCAAGAAACGAATATCTGTGGGGAGGTTAATTGGAAAGGTTTGTTGATGATGAGCCTTTCTCTGTCAAATGATTTTAGATGATGCAGTCTGTGAAATGTTAAAAAAAACTACCTTGAGGTTCTCGGTGACAGATTTTAGATGGCAAGGACATAGTATCTTTATAAACCGCATGATCACGCTCATGAAGGAGCATGCTCTTAGTGCCGGAAGAAAGAGCGAGACATGGGCAGCATACGAAGAACGCAAAAATATAACAACAGTATTGAAAGTAATAACAGACAAAACATAGAAGACGGAAACGGGAAACAAACAGCAAAGGTTGAAAGTTTCGTGAACCCGCAGATGAGGAGGACTAATCTGTAGAGGAAAAAGTGAAAGAAAGGGTTGGACTAGCATTATGTGGACTTTTGTTAGGAGTAATGCTCACAATGTTTATATCTACTCAGGTCAGCTTGAGCCCTAAGCCAATGAAAGGGCAGCATATCTGTGGAGGAACTCTGATAGCCTCTAACTGGGTCCTCACATCGGCTCATTGTCTCTTTGCGTGAGTACTCAAAGGCATGACACAGAATTCCATTTTGACCGGGACGAACGCAAGTCAGTATTATGAGATGATTCCTACATTTATGCAGTGATACTTTAAGACCAAGTTTTTTTTTTTTGTTTTTTTTTAAAGATTGCGTAGATTGACCCAATCCGTACCGAGGGCTGAAACTTGCATGGGAGCTTTGCTAATGAGGCATTGCTCTATTAGCGAGCCTATATATTTTGTAATGTCGCGGAAGTTGAGATCTTAGCCTTTATCCGAGACCCTTTGAAAATAATGTTGCACTCGACCTAACCTTTAAAGACGGCCGAACACAAACGCTTTCTTCATCGCTTTTGACTTTGCGGATGATGTTTATTTCTACTGTCTGTGAATACATATTTTATTTTATGTTTATTTCTGTATAAATTTATTAAAAGTATTTCTTTTAAATTTAAAATGGCATTTCCTGTACATCTATCAGGATTCCTTTCCTTTATGGCGAAAATAAATGGCTGATGCGGCTTGGAAAGCTGATGCAGAGTGGTCCATTGAAAGAAGAGACGGAACAGGTATTACAAGTCTATCTCAATGTGCTTCTCATAACAAATCATTGCTAAAATGGTTAAAATGGCAGCCAGCTAAAAACAAAACAAAACCCCCAAAAGTACTGCATTAAAGGGGCGATGATAAAATATAATATTGAGAGACAGAGACACAGCTGAGAGAGACAGAACAGACAAACATATTTGCTTAATCTGTTTGTAGCCAGAGAGAGAGAAGATCATTGCACTTTGATTTTAGAGAGAGATCCTTGGACAGTTTAAATTTACTTAAGTACACTGGTTTGAAAGGAGGCAAGGAAGGGAGACTATTGTACAAGAAAGGGTTAGGAATGTTGTACAAGAAAGCTGGTTGGCAGTCCATGTATTTAATTTTAAGCACGAGTCTTCATGTTTCTATCTGAATTCCCACTTTTCCATTCAGACTTTTACTTTCTCGTTTCACATTTCTGAATAATTTTGTCCATCTCTTATTTCAAGTCTGCTTCTTAGGCCAGTTAGAGATGGATATTATATTCGTAAGAACGCTGCAGAGATCCAATATGAACGCTACTCATTTATGATGTTCGGGTCACCCAAGAGGAGGATATTACTTAGTCTCTCACGAATAGAATTTGTTCTCATGCCGAGAGAAACTTTAAATTTGAGGAGCATAAAATAATGATAATTTTGGGTTGAGGAGCGATGCATTGTCACGGTCCTCTGTGCAGGATTTCAATGTCAGCTTGATTGTGGTGCACCCCCTTTACGACTTCCGTGTCTTAATGCCGACTGAAGCCCTTGGAAAGCCTTCTGACCATGACCTTGCCCTCGTGAAGCTGAGTGGTGACGTCACTATTACACCATGGGTGAGACCAATATGTTTGCCGTCACCCCAGTTCAAACCCCAGCCTGGGAAACTCTGTGTCATCACCGGTTGGGGTCTCATCAACGATCCTAGTGAGTTTAATTACGTCCACTTAAGTAAGCTTGCCTTACTAATATTTTGAAAACCTATCTCGATATATAAGCTGCTAGTAGTTTCCAACAGAAATAGGATGGCAGAATTAGAACATGAAGCTGACAAATCCTTCATGCAAAACTGTATTTTTAGTAACGTATTATGAATGTACACTCTGTACTCCAAAAGAAAACAAACAAACAAACAAAAAAAAAAAACAAAAAAAAAACAAAACAAACAAACAAAAAAAAAACAAAAAAAAAAACAAAAAAAACAAAACAAAACAAAACAAAACAAAAAAACAAACAAATAAAAAAAATTTGAAGGTCGGAATGCACGGGCAGTCTATAATGGTGCCCTCTGAAGTCCCTGTTGACACATACAAGCTCCCCAGGCTTTAAAACTGTATCAGTGCGCATATCTGGGATTTAATATTATTATATAAAAATTATGTCTAACACCATTATTTTAACATCGATGCTGCAGTCTCCTTTGTATGCCCCTGATTTCACTCCAGCTAATGTTTTGACCTCTGTGAAGCGAGCAACGCATCCTCTGCCCAAGACTTAAGGACGAGATTCCTAAAGGAAGCAATGGTGCCGATTTGGGAGTATAGCGAATGCAAGAATCTGGATGGCTACAGGGAACTATTGACCCCCAACATGCTGTGTGCTGGTTTCAAAGAAGGCATGGTGGATACTTGCAACGTATGTACAGTAAAGAAACTTGAAGGGCTTTGACAGTGCACATACAATCAATATGCAGTCTGATCATGACTTTGGGCTCTCGGCAAGTTATGTCAACACTGAAAACATCTCTTCTCTGTTGACTTTAAAGAAAACTCTCTAGTTAAGTAAAAGTTTAGTCAACTGAGATACAATGATTATTGTTTACGCTGTGTTGGACAACTTAATAATACATAGGTAGGAAGGCTGATGAATAAATTGCTGGAAAATGTAATGTTAAGTGTTGTCACACTACTAACGAAAGCCATCTCTACCCGTATTTTTTTTTTCCCTTCTATCAGCTGGATAGCGGTGGTCCACTGCAATGCAAATACAACGACAAATGGTCTCTGATTGGTAAGAACCCGTTGACTTCCATCTTATAGCACACAAATCATTTTAGTTATTTTTGGAGGTAGAAGCAAATTAAATGTATTATATGATCAACTAAACCTAAGCTTGAAGCAGCATGGTTTCCTCAGACTCAGATCATGTAATATAACGGAAATATTATCACAGAAACAAGCATCTTCTCATCACAATTTTTGCATTTGCCAGATAATTACATCCTCGCCCCACTGCGTCCAGCTTAAAACATGCCAACATAATCTTGTATTTTTTTCGATGCAAAAGGTGTGACCTCATGGGGTGATGCTGGTGGACGGGGATGCGCACGGCCGATGAAACCAGGGGTGTACAGCGACGTAGGAGCACATGTACCCTGGATTTTTGAAACAATGTATTCTGATTATGCTGGTATACAGTCTCCATCCTGGAAGACACTTTTTGAGCAAAGCTTGTCACGAAGGCAATAAGACCACCCGACGGCTTCCATCTTGGGATTTAACATCGTTTGAGATCTTCCTTCGCCATTTACATGCAAGGGGAAACTTACTGTTTTCCAGTCCCTAGATCATAGGATGAAAATTTTTTTATTTCACGTCATTTCTCGTGAAGATACTCTTGCAAACGTTTGATAAGAAATGCTCTGCGCTGTTTGAATCCAATCTGATTTCTTGTCAGCAACCCTTGTGATTAAAACTCGCCATCTATACCATAGCTTTTCTTCCTAATGAAAATGTGGATCTCTAGAACGAATCGCTCTGTAAAAACACTTTCATGTGTTCAAAACAGGATTTGTTTATGCTGTGAACAAAATGAAATTGTTGCGTAAACAACTATAGATATTGAAGACAACAGTAAAATAAAATGGTTGCAACCTAGTGATTTCTAGTTGCCAATATCAGTCAGATTGTGAACAGTTTGAGCGTAGAAATATTGAACACATACATTAAAACTCTTTTCTTCAAGCAACCAAAGCTGACAGAATACTTAAATTAACTGCATATTTTATTTGATTCAAAAGGAGCCTTCTTTTTTTACTCCGAACACAAATTTGTTGGGTATTAAAAACATATAAGGTTGTTGACATCAATCATTAACCATCGAAGTTGTATACTGAATGAACAAGATGCTGAAGGAGGAGGCTGCAAAATTGTTGAAACGGAGACAATCCTGCCAGAATTTCTAGCATTAACTTCACCCACAGTGACATTACAGGCGGACAACCTATGAATTCTCTGATGGCTTCCACTGAAAAAAACTGCAGCCTGCCTTTTTGCAGTTAGATGGCGTTCCCTTTCCACAGGAGAAGAACCAACGTCCAACATTTGGTCCTGGATTTTGAACGACTCGTCTTTTGGCCCTTCTACCGCAATGGCATAAGGGGGGAGTATATTTTAACCAGCTAGACGAGGCTTGAAGACGCTGTAATGGAGTTGGTTGCACCACTTCTTGAGGCCATTTTATTACTGGTCTTTGTAACATAGGTAATGTAATCTGAACAGATTTTCTGTGTACTTTGTGTGTCGGTCTCTGCCTTTCAGTGTTTTTAGCTACACTGGATGACCAGTCACACAAGTGAAAAGGCTTCAAGTTATCACATCTTCTGCTAAGAGGAGTTTCTGTTGTAGAAAACATATTACGATCCAGGGAATTATTGGGCTTCTTCGAAATGGATGCGACTGAGCAAGCACCAGAGTATGGACTTTTATCAATCATTTCTTGCTGCAAAGAAATAGGAGTAACTGAGTTTAGAACTGAGGTTTCAGAAACAGATGCACTATCACATTTCTTTAAAGGACCAGCTGCAGGTTCAATAGATGGCGCCACGGTGACTTTCTCTATTTTAGAAATCTTACAGCTGAGGCTTGCTCTGCTATCAACTAATGAGTCACAACATGTTTTTTCTGGACTTTCAAGTTTTCTTTTGTTGCTGATCAAATAATTCTTACAGTTTCCTGCCATTTGCATTTTACTTGAAATCCATGACGATGTCTGGTTTGACCCTGCTGCATTCATATTTCTCAGTGAAAGTCCCTTTTTGGTCTGCATATAATTTTTAAATCCTAAATTCTGGTGGTTCACTGAACAAGACACTGCCGCGCTATTGTCTTCTTGATCTTGACAGCAAGTTACAGATGTTAATAATGTCATACTGGATAAGTTTTCTTTCAAGTTATCATATAATTTCTGGGGGTCAGTGAGAGATGTGTGGGAGTTTATTTTAGTTTTTGTTGTCTGAGGTCCTGGGTGCAGTGATGTTGTGACAGACTCCTGGAAAAATCAAAAAAGAACATGAAAAAATGGACTAAGTAGTAAAACTTTGTGAACTGTTTATTTCCTAGTCTGACAACAATGTACAAAGAAGTCTAAGTTAAAACTGTCCAAGATTTTTCAGAAATCAATAAGCACAATGGCCAGTAAAATATTTTTGATTTAATGTAACATAACTATAAATATTAACATACACTTGACAGAGACTTTGTGATCTTTAACACACAGCTATCACGGATCATTTTCCACACCAGCTTGGCAGTGTTTCTTGAGTCATGAAGACCTGTCAAGAAAAATAAAATGAAACTCTAAGGTATCAAAACTTTGTTCAAACTAAAATGACAGTCAATTTCAACATACAACCCAGCATGAAATACTCTGCTAAATTAATAAACAATTCCTTCTTTCATCTCCTTTGGCGCATCCTCTTATTATTCATGTCAAAGTTAACTTAGCTTTCTTCTTTTCACATAGTTGAAAGTTTCTATGATGATTTTCAATATTTAATATTTATTAAACATTATTTCATATCTTTTTAATATTTTTTTCCTTTCCTTAGTTTCTTCCAAGCACTGGCTGGTAAAATCTGTTCATAACAATGAAGGAGGAAGGGTAAATCAGAAGCATTCACTATACTCACCAGAATGTTCTCTCCCTTCAAACTTAATTCCAACATCCTGAAGTGCGCCGTTCAGCCCTTTGGGTTTACGACCATAAAATTTCTGTAATTATGATCACAGCACACCTAAATTTCTTTGCTTCCACTAAGATCGACAATACAGACGGGGAAAAAAATCCTCATGACATCGAAGAAAAATGACATACAAACACCCTTTTGCTAGCAACATTCAATTAGAAAGACAATCGGTAACTTTAGAAAAGATGCTTACAACGTATGTGGCTCTGAGATCAATCCAATGGTTCAAAATGGGTGCTTTGGAAATCTGCTTGCGCCTGAGCTCGTAGTGAAGACACACACCAAAGTCCCAATCTAAAATGCCACATATAATATAAAAGGTTCTTCAGTTTCAAAGATTAATAAAGAATATGTCAATCTTTACTTTGAAAGTCTGTTAAAGAAAACACATATAATGTGCTGGGTTAGGTTAGAGGTGATTTAGAGCATATATAACCCTTAAAAATGTGAAATAAACCACCGAAGTTGGGGAAGTGTGTGTGGGAAATTGGTGTTTTAACCCAAGCCATCAACTAAGGCTATATTATGGAAAGGAAGCCAGCTCTGTAACAAGATGCCACATGCTGAGAAAGAACAGTGTGCTGAGACGAGAGCTGAACCTAAGACAGCCTTCACTGCATCGGTGATAGGCGCTAACCACTCAGCCGCAGACAAACACCATCACAAACAAGATTCAGACATTAACATCAACAGATGTCTGCACAACATCCTCAACATCAGAAGGCCTGAGAAGATCTCCAATACAGACCTGTGTGAGAGAACCAACCAAAAAACCCGCCAGTCAAGATATCAAGAAGCGGAAGTGGGGCTGGAGTGGTAGCACTGACAATTTCAAGAGACAAGCTCTGGGCTGGAACCCACAGGGGTGGCACAGGGTTGGAGACCCAGACAGACATGGAGATCATACACAGCGAGGGAAGACAGACAGCACGACATGGCCCCAACTGGAAAGGGACGTCCAGAACTGGATCTGATGGCATGGTGTAGTTGCAGCCCTGTGCTCCACTGGGGACGTAAAGGGTTAAGAAGAAGAAGAAGAAGAAGAAGAAGGTAACAAGCAGCATGGTTTCTACTTGCCCCAAGTCCAAAGTTTGTGCTTTAAACTTTTTTGTTTTGATTATTTTTACAAAAACAAACCGTGCACACAAAGCGATGTCTGATTGTGCATTTTTAATGCAAGATAATAAAAGGAGCACACTCACCTGACCATGTCACAAATGCTGCAACATTCAGACCTTTTGCTGAAGTTTTATAAGCACTTCCAAATAAGTAAAAGCCCTTTTCTTGTTGTTGCTGCTCAAGCCAACGATAAAACTTTCGAAGGCACAGACTAATTGGTATACCATTGTCTATTTGATCCTGATTGTGGAAGACAGGGAGACAAAAATTTACAAATAATTTATATAGAAGACTAGTATACATATAGTGCTAAGAATAAAATTAATATCATACAGCATTATAGAATAAATTATTTGATTCCAGTAGCATGTAAGCTGTTTGCATGTGAGGAGCTAGAACTGAAACTTCTATGAATAGGAAATGGTGACTCATAAGTGCACATAACTGACCTGAGTGATGCCTGTCAGCTGCTTGCAGAAATCACTAAGAGTGGGATGTTCCTGTGGTTGTATATAATAGTGAAACTCACTCTCTATTTCTCCTGTCTTTGTGTTTAAAAGAACCGCTGGAAATTCAACTGAAAAACAGATAAGGAGATGCAAGTCCATTGACAAATGAAACTGATGGTACTGAATTTTAATAAAGCTTGAAATGAGCAGCTACAATAAGAAAACATGCACTTTCTGTGAAATACACACATACAAAAGGAAAAAAATATATGGGAGGAGAGGGGGGACGAGTGAGAGAATGATGTTCAAGTATTTCAAAAATGGAATATATTTTGAATATTACATAGTGGTATTTCAAGTTTATATTTGTCACTATACATAAGATTTTAATTTGATCTCAAAATGCCATTATTATCCCTTCAAAATGATATATGAGAATTATGATAAAGGTGTATATTTAGGATACTGTATAATCACCATGATGAATATACATGAGCAAAACATTAAAGAATATTGCATGAATTATGAAGTGCATGTACACCATACACCTCTTTTCCTTACGGTAGTCTTCAGAATCCAAATAAAAGACATAATTTTATAATCTTAACATAAGCTTGACACCTGAAAATGGCATTACCAGATGTAAGAGGTTTGATAATAAGAATTGATCATGAATCACAAACAGATCTTAGATGTAGTACTCAGCAGTAACCTATGTAACTTACAATACACAACTCCACATTTGCAAAGACTAATGGGCACAGTATATAAAGGAACATGTTTGCATCTCTGCCTTTCTGCAATTAAATAACATATGACTGCAACATACTCCAAAAATAATAATAAAAAATATTCTTACTAATTTCCTGGGTTTTAGTTTTGTCATTTTCCCAGCAGGTGGATTCAAAATCAACAACCACTAAATGTGAGAAAGACTGGTCTGAAATAGTATTTTTCAAATTTGTTAAAAGAATGGCAATAAATGAGTCTCTTGTAAAATTTATTAGATATAAATTATTACAGAAAAAATAAAAGTTTGTTACAGATGTGGCTCAAAAGCTTTCATCGTTATTTGTTTGTGACTCTATAGTAAAATTAAACATAAAATAAGTGACTGGAGGAAAAACTTCAATTAAGGCGAAGAGCATAAAGCTTGTGAAGGAATCCATACTACTTACAAGAATTAAAAAATTTACGAATAAACTTAAACTCACGTGCTTGAAGTTTGTTTGTATTTATGCTTGTACTCGCAATGCGCCGTTTTCTTAACAGTCCAAGTTCTCTGGAAAAAATTATCCATATAACTAGAACATAAATATTGAAATTCACATTACAACCAGACCTATACAGACTTCTATAACACAAGTCTATGTTGCCCGACGTATGTGCTAACGTGAAAAAGCGACATATTTACAAATATTCGAATGGCAGGAGGAAAATAAAAAAACTGTTTTGCAGATTTACTAATTTAATTTATAACCTTGCTAGATTTTTCGTGCTTTTCATTGCTTTTATGTCGTCTTGGTTGTCCCGGACCTTCAAAAGTACCGCCCGACGAAAGTCTCGCAGCAAACGAGATCTGCGGTATGAAAACGTGGCTTCACTTGGGACGATAACAATGTCCTCGTTGAGCGTTTCCTTGGCTGAAGAAGTTGAAAAATGCAAGAAGGACAAACGACTTAAGTCAAAAAAGAAAAAGGCTATAGCTTTACTGAATTTGATTGAACTGAATGTACGTATTAGCTGATGCTCTTGATATTTATTTTGTTGTATAGCTATCGCTTTACGTAGTGGTAGTATTAAAAGGATCAGTATCACCTATATGAGGTGAGATTGGAAAGAAGAAAACAAACAAAAGGGAGAACTACACTTTGATTTTAAACGAAGGGCTGAGAATGGAGCAAACAGGCGAAAAAGAGCCCAACTTGTAAACCATGAGCGAGTGAAAATGACAATTCTCTATTAACGAGACTGATAACATGAGCTAACACTGCTTTTTGGACATGGTACCCAAGGCCTCTCACTAAAGCGTACAGTAGAAATATCAACGAAACACCAAGAAGATGGAAATGTACAAACCATATAAAGTAATTTTATTGATATAAATAGTTGTATACATTTCTTATATAAATATTTCAGTAATTCTGTTCTGAAGAAATGTAGGCTAATTTGAAGGAAAGCCCAGCTTGTAGACGCTGAATAACAGAAGGAAGTACATGATTGACGAATATTGAGACAAGTGATAATGTGCTAATTGTACAAGGCTTTTTAAAACTGGATAAATGTAATGGTATTAATGCAAATAACTTCCATGGCATATTGTCATTGGTAATCATCGGAAATGAATGTCCGAGGTATCAGTTCATTCTAACAAAAGTTGTTATCATTTAATATCTTGGCATTTGACTGTGTTAAAGACTTGTTATTTGTGCATTAATGTTTTACACTGATGTTAATTCAGTTCATTTGATTTTTTGCCAGGATAGTGATGCACACTTAGCTAAAAGACCCAGGCTTCGTCTATCAGATGTTGATACTTCAAAGAAAGATAATGCTGTAGTTATATCCACAGAGGATAATGAAGCACCCAGTCCACAGAAGAGTATGCTGGCAGATGAACACTATGCTAAAGCACTTGCAATCAACAGAGAACGAACGAAAGCAGCAATGGTAATTTTTTAAATTGTGCATATTATTAAGATGAGCACCAACCTGATTCTTTTATTAAACAACACAAACATTCAAAATCATACAATTATTAGACCTTTGACATTTTCCAACGGGGTCAGAAACGAGTTATAATGATTCACAAGGTGCATGCTTCAGCATTCTCCCGTGTATACAAGGTTAGATCTGTGCTAGATGATGAATATGCTTATTTCATTTTGAACCTTTTTGCATACTGTTAAAAAGGGTTTGTTGTATTTCATTGAGCAAAAAACAATCCATGTAAACATCTTGTTCTAAACTAGATTACTTGTCTATTATTTTCATCATCACTGATCAATGTCTTTTTGAACAGGAGAGACCAAAGATATTTTTGACACTTGAAAACCTCTTGCCTTTCAAAAGCAGCGACACAACCAACACCAGATTGCAAGATTCAAAGAATGTTTTGCCACTTTATATGACAGATTTGCAGCACCTCCTTTTATATGCACTGCTTAAAAATTTGGCCAGTTACAAACCAAGGTCTGTGTAATTCTTTCTTGGATTGGCGCTAGAGCTCAGCTGTTGTTCCTTGCTTATAAGCGTTTGTATTTCTTGATTTGTATTTCTGATCAAGTTTACTTAATATATATCTATATTTTCAGTGTTTTAGTAACTTTCTCTGCAAGTATTGTTGACTATTGGTACATGTTTATTAGTAAATATGGATTTTCTGATGAAAAGGGATCTGATGATGTAGCATCGTGTCTGACTGTGACTCAGGCTTGATTATTTTGTTGGTTTCTTTTGAGCAGATGGTGTCGTCTGCTTAGACCATGTAAACTGGCTTCAACTGTCCTCATAGTTCTTCATGATGTTAGCATCAAGGATTTTAAAGATCATCTTGATTGTTTTCCTTATCTTAAAGAAAACTTTCCTACTGTAAGTTATGCTTCATAATCATCTTTACCAGTGACCATTTGTATTTTCTTATTGCTTGAACAACCATTGGCTAGCTCTATTAGTGCAGAAGTTGAGGCGTGTGACTGTAAGTGAACATAGGAAATGTGACTTTTTAACTTCTGAGCCTCTGTGGGCTTAAATTAGAGTATACAGCAGCAGAGGAAACAATTTTTACGAAATGCTTGATGATGGAAGGAATTCGCAAAGGAATCGGGCAGGAATGGTTTATAAAGCTCAGACCTAGTGTTGTGGACCCCAAACATGGACCTTGTGGTTCAAAAACACTCACATTACAAAGTCTTTTAAATAAACTTATAAAGGCTAATCCCAAAGAGACTTGGGCATTCATAAACCTTGGAGGTTCATGTGATGCCACGTGATTTCTGCATACAATGAAGAAAGTTTCATATAGATAAAGACATGTTTGGGGATTGAGGCTTTGCTACTATTTCAAAGCAGAGAAACTGATCCATTTTTGGATAATATTTTCAAATAAAAAAAAAAAATTCAATTTCATGTTTTCTGTTTTTTACTGATAGAATGTAGAGATGATCACACCAAGTCAGTACGGTAGTACACTGGACCATGATGTGTATGCAGTACCTCTGACCACCTCACAGTTGAAGCATTACATGCGTAAGTTCACTATTTTGCTTGCCCCCTTTCTTTGTTGATATGTGGATTCTTTTCAGATGTATATTAAGTGAACATGGAATCATTATAGTATTATGCTTTTGTCTTTCTGTTATGTTAATTAGCTATGTTTCATTGCTTGCAGTTTTGCAGGGTGTGGGTAAACTAAAGTTCAAGTGTCATACTTAAATAGATTAGAGAAATAAACAACATATAGATCTACAAAACCTGAGATCTGTAGTCATTCATAAATATCAGGATCTTTTATACTTCTTTTATTTTAGCATGAACTCATATTTGTTTTGTTTTATTTGAATTTATCCTTTTTAATATCAAAACGCATACTTTCACCTTATTTATACATATAAGTTTTATCAGTATACATTTTCTTCATGACGTGGGGGTGAGGGGGAAGGTAATGATTAGTTTTGTGACCTGTAGGAAAATGAGGTTTTAGGTCCTGCACCTATCTCCGATCCTGCTTTTGAGGGGCAGTGTTCATTGTCCCTCGTTATGTTAGTTTCCTTAACCAGGTACCCACCACAGCTGGGTCAACTGTGTGCCCACCTTCAGGTTTAGATGCCATTTCTCTAACCTCTAGACTTTCCACTCCCCCTCTTTGGAAAAACTCAAGGTTATTGATAATTCTTAAATGCCTTTATGTTGGATGTATTTTTGGTACCAGAGTAATGCACAACCATTGAAACAATATTTTTCACTGCAGACAATCCTGAGGTTCAGAGGAAGGTTGTAAAGCTGATATCAGGGGACGAGGAAGATGAGCCTAATCGACATGCTGTAAAGGACACAGAGAAAAACAGATCCAGTGGAGAGAAAGATAAGATGAAAAGAGATGTTGTACCTAGGACAAGCCTTCTGTTAACGGGAGCTCAGATGATGATGGAGGGTTATCCCATGCCTGTTGCAACCAGTACAAGTTCGTCCTGCATTTATTAAAATTATTGTTAGTTACTGATGTAATAATAATAATAATTCACTAGGTTATATGTAAAATAATATCCATATACACTGAGCCTTGTCATGCCTTTGTGTCAAATGTGCTGACCTATAAACGCATGGCCCTTTAGCGGGCACTTGCTGGCCTGGTGCTGCTATTTTCAGCCCTCAAAATACTTTATAGAGGCTGCATCACCTCTAGCTCCATAGTTTATTAGTATCCAGTATTGCAATGAGTGTAACAACACCACTTGTTATTCTGATCCATCTTGTTAGGAACATCTCCAGTTTGTGGCTGCTTATTCATTTAGGTGAGCCAGGTTTGGTTGCATCTAACCCCTTAAACTGATGCTCATGTTACCACCTGCCACCTGGTAGATTGCAGGTAGCTGCTTTCGGTATTGAATTTTAGGTAAGCTAGTCCTAGGTTCCCCTGGTGCTGACCTATGAACAAAGACATTACTAATAGAGCAACTAGCAGGTTGTATATGTGTGTGTGTAGATATATTTATTGTTTTGTGTGTGTGTGAGCACATCTGTAAATGCTTGTTTAATGAATGTTACTGACAAAAAATAAACTGTTGTTCTGACTATAGTAAGTGGCTGTTTCAGAAACATACGAGGATTTCGTCTACAGCAAAGACCAGTATTCATGTGTAACAGACAACAGCCCACTGTTTGCTTTGGATTGTGAAATGGTAAATAATAGTAACAAACACCAGATATTACAAGACATCACATTCACATTTTGTTTCTGGTAATATCCATAAAAATGGTTTCAACTCACAACTGCATGTTGTAATGAGATACACAGCACCAGTAAAACTAAATGTCTTAGTTCTTTAGAACTTTACCCTAAGATAGTTTCCTGTCAAGTTATTCTCTGATGAAATTTAATAATTTTATGATGAGGGTTAATTTTATTGTGAGAAATCACTTTCACTGGTATTGGCTTAAAATGCTTATTGTCAACAATTTATAATTTTTCACAGTGCCTTACAAGCATTGGATCAAATGAGGTGACCAGAGTTTCTTTAGTTAACGAGCATAATGAAGTACTTTATGACTCGCTCATTAAGCCATACAATCCCATAGTCAACTACCTCACAAGGTAAGTTATTTGCTGCGTGCTTATGTCTGCAACAGCAATTAGCCCGGAATGGATAAATGTATTAAACTTAAATGTAAATGAAATTTTAGTGTGAACATTACATTTTTAGAGTAAATTTTATGTAAAACATAAGTGTGTGTGTAATTAATGGAATCTAGACTTGATAAAACTAATATATGAGCAGTTGTATTATTTGACCTGTTCGTGTATGCTTACATGTACTCCTAGGCACCTATCAAAGCAGTCCTTCCAATTATTCCCCTGAGCTTATTCTTGTTAATTCCAGGTGGAGTGGCATCACTGAGAAAATGCTAGATCAAGTTACCACACGCCTTGAAGATGCACAGAAAACCCTCCGTTCCCTTCTGCCTTCTGATGCCATTTTGTGTGGGCAGTCTCTTTGCAATGATCTTTGTGCTTTGAAAGTAAGTTATATATTGTGTTCAAAAGCTAGATTTTAACTTATCCAAGAAGATTCTTTATAGTTGGCAAAGACTTTTTTGTATTAGCAATGGTTACTTAAAATCTGGCATGCAGAAAGGATTAAATGTTGTAAAGCTGAAGATCCACAGGTTTATTTTAGTTCTGTGAACATTGATCAGGGCTTCTGCTAAGGCTAAATTCTTTGGGGTCCCGGGGACCCCTTCTTCAGATTTCTAAGGGGTCTCAGGCTAACTCTAAGGGGTCCCTTCACAATGTGAAAAAAAAAAATCAACAAATCAACATACTTTGTTCAACTGCCTTTCAGGCACACAAAGCACTGTAATGTCTAGTCAGAAACGGCGAGATTTCTGCGCCATGAAGAGTGTGCAAGCATCTGTGATGAGCTTATGCTCCCTGTACTTGGGGTGCTCACTTTCCGTTTCTGAGACGATGATTTTAACTATGCTGTCAACATCTTGGAAATAGGTTAATCAATGGAACTCTTACCGGTAAGCGAAAAAAAAAAAAAACTCAGTGCAAGGGAAGTAACTCTCACCTTGTAGCAGACGACAACAATAGATTGGACTGCGATGTCAGACACTACACTTGCCCAATTTTTTATCTGTTCTTCGCCCAAATTTGAAGGGGTCCCCTGGGACCCCACTGACGAAAATTGAAGGGGTCCTCCGAACTTTTAATGCGTACTGTACGCAATTTTTTGCGTAAGCAGAAGCCCTGATTGATGCATTCTGTTACTTGTAAGGTTGACATTTGGTTGATGCTTGAGATTCCTTTTTTCACTTATTAGTGAATTTTACCTCTTCTCTCATCCTAAACAAAGTATTGTAAATTCTTTATTACTTCAGGATCTTAGTAATAGGTAAAACTACATTTTCAAAGCAGCCACGGTATATCAGTAAACTGTCTTCAAGAAGTGGAATGTTTATGTGCATACCATTGAGAGTATAAAGGAGGATTTTGAAACGTTTTGGTGAAAATTATTCTTAGCCTTGAGCAATGCAAAAGTAACAGATGAATGCATGAAAATGTAGCCTAGCTAGATTGTTTCTTGCAGATGTTCCATCCTTATGTGATTGACACTAGTGTTATCTATAACACCTCAGGAAACCGGGGAATCAAATGTGGCTTGAAAAGGCTATCAACTTATTTTCTTGGGTATGTATATATGTAGAGCAGTGCTATGGTCAGTTTTCTACCCCACCCTCCTCTCAACCCCATTTGTTGCACTAGAATTGTGACATTTCAGTTTAAAACCTTACTTGTATGTCTGTGAGCATCATTACATTTCTTGTCATACATTACCTTTTTATACATTAGTCTTCTGATGCCATAATATGAGTAATAATTCTGCAGATTTTTTTTTTATATATATAATTTGATGCTAAGAAGGGTTGGCTGATTCTGGCACCATTCTTTCCAGGTTTACACAGCATCCCTGTGGCCTGGTCATGAACTTGTTTACAGCTGCTTGTACTTTTATAATATAGTGCTGTTTTTGCCATGTGTAATTGCTCTTTGTGACGGCAAATCCAGTGATCTGTTTATAACTGGGAGATGATTAAAATTTCCAACTAGAAGAAAATTATTTTAGGACTGTAATCACACAGGTGTTCACATTTTTAACACTCCTTTTGCCTACATCAGTGGTTCTCAAAGTATTTCGGACCGCGGACCACTTTACTTAAGTAAAAAATATGGCGGACCACCAAGTCCTAAAAATCACTCTGTACTATGAATTTCAAATTTAAATTTTACAATTCAAAACTAAATGTACTTTTGTGACAGTAGTATAGTAATAAGTTGACATAAAACTACATACTTCTTTCTTTGTAATTAAAATGTTAATGCGAGGAATGCATCACTTAAAACATCACCTTGCTGACATATGACGACTGTCAGCTGCGGACCACACTTTGAGAACCACTGGCCTACATCATTCAGAGGCATTTTACTCATTGCAGTTATTTTTAGTAATGCTGAAAATCGTTGCAAATGTTGTGAAATCATGAGTCATTTTAAACTCTAGGCGACAGATCCAGGAGTCCAAGGGTGGTCACTGCTCCACAGAAGATGCTATTGCAACTATGGACCTTGTGAATCTGAAGTTGAGCAAAGGTAAATTATCTGTTATCTTAAACTTGGCTTCAGATCTTTTAATAATGTGTGTGAATGAGTTTGTCTTTGGGCTGATTGTTGTTGACTGAAAAAATTCTTATGATGGAACAGGCAGCTTTATTATGGTAAATTATAAAAGAACATTGGCAAATTTCACTTGGTGAATGAAAATTAAGAAGAAGAGCTTGCAGAAATAGGCAGAAGTCTCATTATAGGTATAACTTTACATTGACATGATTACCAGACACTACTTGCAATGATTATTGATTGCTAGTGTTTTTTTCTGTTTTAGATTTTTCTGCAGATCTTAAATAGATTGACAGTGCTTTGGTGGACTTTTTTTTAAAAAACAGGTCTTGAGTTTGGTGATGCAGTACTGGGTGGAGCATTCTTTCCAGATATGAAAACTTTTTTCATGGGTTCAGAACCCATGCAGCCTATCCAAAAAAGACAAAGTTCTTCTCCAGCACCAGGTAAAATTAACCATGAACATATGAACATGCAGTAAAAGGCATAGAGTAGGTAGGTATGCTTCATGTTTTTCTGTATACTAGATGCTACAGTATATCATGGATAATGTTTTTTGGGTCTTGTAGGGTTCGTGTATCTGTGCATTTTGTAAAGATTTGAGAGACATTAAACTTGACCATGCTAAATGAAGTTTAAAAAAAAACAAAGCCCAGATTTCTGTGGTGTTTTAACTTTCATTTAAACACTTTATTTACACATTGTGTCTAACAAATGAGCAAGAACAGACAAAAAAATAACTGTTAAAATATTTTTCAACGACAGATTTTGACCTAGGTCCAGGAATGAAAGGTTGTCATGTCGACCAGAAACATGTGAAGAAGGTATGCTCTGAGACCCTGAAGAAACTCACAAAGTTGGAGGTAGACAAACGAACAGTCTTTTTCCAGCAGCGAGGCAACACTTTGATTCACAGCTTTTTCGAACTACTGGCTGAGAACAAGGTTTCAGGTGAGTTTCCATTGTTCTTTCAGTTTTTGTTATATGCATGTATAAAGGTTTCAAGTGAGTTTTGTATTTTTTTATGGCTGTCAGCTCTAGTTTTATGGGGACTAAATTTACATGCTATGGTGCATATGACATTTGATTAGTGTAACTATAAAATAAATTTCATTTAATAGACCAAGGAAAATTAGTAGCTTAAAGACCAACTCGAATGGTTTGCATTTTTTTCACATATTGGTAGAAGTAGGTGATATAAAACTAACCTGTAAATTTCATCTTCCTAAACTCATCCATTCAGATTATTCAGATACTGAAAATCTGCAGGGTTGGGGTTAGGTTTATTGTGCTATTGTAGCAGCTTTTCAGAACTGGAAGAAACTGTACAAATAAAACTGTACTTGTTTGAACCCAAGGGTTCCATAGTCTCAAACACATTGAAGGCACATGGAGATTAAGAAAGACTTCACAAGATCACATTGTAGGTATGATAGATGTTGAGATTCCTCCAAGTGTTAAAAAAGACTAACACCAAAACTGAATGTTCGCTATAGCTACTGATTATCTATTCGATGTCTAAGATATCGAAGATGTCACAGACTTATTTGTTGAGATCTGTCTGGCCTGGTGAGAATGACTTTCCTAAAGTTTAAGGAATCATTTAAAGTTACCAATTTTAAAGTTGGATTTCTGAATCTATAACTGCATGTAGATGAATGCTGTCAATTCACAAAACTGAAACTTCAGTGGAATTTAAAAATGTAAACTAGCAATTTGTTTGAAGAAAGGCGATTGAAACTTTTTCCTCCTAGGTGTTTTGTTTTGACTTGTTAGAGGAATGTGTATAGCCTTTGTTAATCGGTTAAAATAACATTTCCTCTTATCAAGTTTTATCAGATCTTGTGTGCATATGCTTAATATCTTTGTAGAGATTTATAAAGATTGATATACTATTTTTTAAACAAAATTTACAAAAGTCATGTGCTGTGAAAACAGACTCAAGTATTGAAAATATTAATATGAAGTCATTTGTGGTTGCCATCACTGCCACCGTGTGCCTCAAATGTGTTTGAGACTAGAGACTAGGGAACTCTCGGGCTCAAACATGTATAGTTTTATTTGTACAGTTTCTGTTGGTTCTGAAATACTGCTACTATATATAAATACAGTAGCACACTCTTAGCAGCTTGAGTCGCGTACTTTGCTAGCGGATAATTAATTAATGGATGGGTTTGGGAGAGTGAAATTTACAGGTTAGTTTTATAGTGCTAATATCTACCAATAAGTGAAAGAAACACAAACCATTCAGATTGGTCTTTAACTTAGATTTCAGAATTAACGACTAAAATTTTGACTTTCTGTTATTACTCCATAGTCAGGAATGCTTTAAACATCAGTGATAGTTGTGAGCATAAGCAGATAATCATTGCAAGATTGATTTAGAGTCTTACCTATGATGTTTAAACTTTTTAAAATGTTTCAGCATGCATCATAGGCAAAAAAGAACTGGTGTCAAAGTATACTTCGGAACAGAATTTGATTTGTGTTGAAACCAAACGAGACAAAGAGACAAGAATGGAAGGGGTGACTCAGAGTCTGAATAAGAACTTTACCTGGATCAATCTTTATGGCTTTGCAGACATGTTATTTGCAGAATCAGCACACGAAGAAGAAAGTCAGGAAACTATGGAGGAAGCGAAGAAGGTATTGAAGTCATCTGTTTGCTTAGCTGAGGTCCAGACTAGGATATTTGCAGGCAGAGTGTTGTTTGCAATGACTTCTGATAAAAGGGCCTATATTTGTAAAACCTACTTGTTTTCTATCACGTTATCTCTATTTTTTATGCAACACAAGGACTACTTCAGCTGTTTTTTTGTTCCTATGATTAAACAAGTATTTGAAAATTTACACAAAGTTCTATTTAACCAATTTATGCCTCACGTTCCATTATTGGAGCAAAATAATTTTTTTCCTGTTCCAATTCTTGTTCCTGTGTGTAGGTCACATAAATGAATTTCATGAACACAATAAAAAAAATGTCAACCTTCAGCATAAATGGGTTAAAAGCCCTGCATAACTTGGGAAAAAAGACTATTTTTGCTTTAACTCTGTAACTGTTTGCTTGCAGAAATTGTTCAGAAAGATGGATAAGCATGTGATGAAGCTCGTTTGTTGTCAACCTGAGAAAGTGCTGACCCTAGTAGTCTTGACTGGGCGTACCGAAAGAGGCGAGCACAAGAATGGTGCCACTTTTGTCAAAGTCACCTGAGTGCTTCAATTATTATGCTGACAATTTGAAATGACTGTGTAATGACAAGGTGTAGTCTGTGTTTGTATGCGTGAATGCATGGTGATGGATGCACAAACAATAAAGTGACCAAAAAAGCTCTGCGAGTTCTGTTTACATTTTCCATGTCTGTGTGATAATTAGAAAATAAAACTACAGGTGCATAAAATTTGCTCAGTTTTCAACAAGAAATAATAATGATTATAAGATTATGCATTTTCCTAAACTTACTGCCACTTGGCATCAGAATTATTATTTTTGGCATGAACGCGAAATGCAGCTTAAAACTTGAGGGTGGTTTTGAAATGATCTGCTCAGAAAACTAGATGATTTTATTTCCTCTAATAATGCAGTCCTGTAGCAACAATAGGGGAGAAAGAGAAATTAATGTCAAATTAAGTTGTTTCTGGCTTGTAATGCCATGTTCATCTGGGCAGCTGCTGTGCTGCTTTGGTCTAGTCCCTAGATCCAACTCCATGAGTTCTTACGCATGTGCTGTTAACTAAAATGTTCAGTGCAAGATAGTGCAGGTATGAATGGTAATTATTTTCTAGACTTTTATACATAAGCAGAGAAGGGATGAAGGATGATAGAGACGGAACAGAGATCATACAAGTATGTGGTCATGTTGCATTTGCCAGCTTTGTGTAAGATGTCATTTTTAACATGGTAGTGCTGTTTAAGGTGTGTACTGTCTTTCTTCAAATGTTATTGAAGCTTAGTGTCTCTAAGCTGTCTCCTTTAGGTGGTCTGCTAAAGTAAACATGTACTAGTTACAAGATAATGAAAGTGGTGCATCATAGGGTGTGCTTTTCATCAACATTTAAGCTAAGACCTTGCAATCCTTGACAAGAGCCATATTTTTACCACTACACTACTGGGTAAGTTAATTAGGCAGGAAAATTCTTCAGCTTAAGATTTCATGTTGCTGGGGAAAAGGGGAGGAAACCTTTGAAACAGGCCTGCGAACATATCCAGAAAGAAGTATACAAGGCTCTGAGACTAAATTTAAACTCAGGACCCTAAGGTCCTCACTACACTGATGACAAAGCATTTTACCATTACACAGATTGCTCCACCCCAGCAGGCATTTACCATTCACTCATTTATATATGTATAGTCAAATACAAGATGCACACAGCACCATGTACAAAATCCACACAATTATGATGAGAACAGATATGACTGACATTTATTTTAGTTGTGCAAATACAACCTGATGTACATAAAATTGGCTTGTACATGCACGTGTTGCTGGGTGTGCATGTGCATGCACATAGGGAAAGCACAGCATCAAATAAAATTGTGATTTCAATATTTGCAACTTAAATGGGATGATGTATGAGGCATGAAATATCACGATAGGGAAGTCATCACTGATGACATAGCAGAACAGATTTTCGTTAAGTAAAGATATCACAAAAAAAAAAAAAGCCACTACACACAATGTAATAAGAAATCCACACAAAATTTAAAAGAATGGAAAAGAATGAGTTTTTGTTCAAAAAGTGATCAAAAGTAAAGAAACAGCTGCATGAACTAGGTAGGAAAAGCAAAGCTGTTGCAGAATTATACAGTATTTCTTAGCGTTTGGATACATTTATTCAAAACAGCACTTTGCTACCCCCAGTAGTTTTATCAAGCAATGTATCAGTATTTCTGATAATCGCGGGGAAAACAAAATGGATTTCACTTTAATGACATAGGAAAGGTTGCATGGGACAAAATAATAATTTAATCTTGGTTCTTTCTCCATTATTGTCAACTTGCATCAGAAGCTTTGTCTGCCCTTGATGGCAAGCTGAGGCAAGAGCTATAAAGTTGGCAAACATAAAATTAAGGTTAGTGTTTTTTTTATGATGCTTGCTGCAAGCTGAAAAAGAGAAGGTTTAATGCGAAATGGAATCGATGGCTGCAGACGGATAAGATAGGTAATGGGTTCAAACAACAGTAGCAGTCACTAAGTGGCTCATCATATCTAGGGCATTGTACTTAAACTAGAGAAAAAGCCAATGCAACTGGTGGGTTTGTGTGAATTTCTCCTGTCTGGCAATGTCATAGTCTTCCTCAAAAACCTTTACTAATTTTTACCTGCATGTAGCATGAGAGAACCACAAACCTGTTGTAACTGCTTTGTGTTATGCATTTATGAATTTAATGCACAACCGTTTTGACCAATCTAACATGCAGGATGGAAAAGAGGAACATGGATATGAGGGTGGAGAAAACAAATTCTTGTATTATAAGGTAACAAATTGATGGCCATATTGTAATTTTAATTGGATACTTACTAAGATATGTTTACATGAGCTGTTCATTGCACTTTAATATGAACATAATAAAGGAAAGGAATGCCAGATTCAGCAGAAAACGAACTTGCGTTGTAGTGGGAACCAAAAGAAAAAAAAAATGAAGTGATTTTTATTTTTGAACAAGTGTTTGCATATTAATTACTCTATATGCTTACAATCAACAAATGAAAGAAAGAGCAACAACAAATTACCTATACATATATTCGATTATTAAGATAGAGGACAACATGATTCAATGTGTAGGATATCAGCCTCTGCAACCATGAATTGCTTCCCATGACATGCTTTCATGCCACTCATTCACAAAGTATTCTAGGTAATACATGTATCCAAAAAGTATAAAATAATTGAGCTTATGAACATAATCAAGTGATAAACATGCATGACCTTTTTTGTTGGGGGGAACATGGGGACAAAGTGAGGATAGTAGGGGTATTACTTGGCAAGCAATAACAATTAAACCATGATGGATAAGAATATTTTTACTTGCAGAAATTTAAATAATCCAATCTGCGATCTGTCAAATATATTAAAATTGCACATTATCGTATCACAACCATTCAATTGTCTGGCCTTGTCTGCAATTCTCACTAAGAATATGAATGTTGGGATGTTTCAATGCCCTCCTTCAAACTTCCATCCTGAACATAAAATGCGTTTTATTAAATGCTTTTCTCTCAAAAACAGATTGTCAGATGTTAGTTTTCTGGTAAGCTGCACACTTTAAGGTATATGAGAATGTGAGAGAAAAACCTGGAAGGAGTTGTGCATAGATTTATAAATCTATGAAATGAATATCATTTACCCTTTCGCTCTCTCACAGCCATGTGTGCATGTGTAAACAAAAACAAATTTACCACTCATACACTTCTATTATTTCACACTGTTCTTACATAGCTAGAAACAATTTTAAGAGTTTAAACAGTATGAGCATTAATAATGGTTTTAAAAGCCAGGGAATCAAATTATGATCCTTCCGGTCAAAGTGGTTGCTATCTTTTTGATTGCTTAACAAGACCAACACTTTTGAGTTTTTAAGACAACCCATCATTCTCGTGACCTTTTGAGGCCTGTCTAAAGAGTGAAACAGGCTCTTAAAAATGATTCTCAAGGTATACGTAAGAGCATAGAAATTTCTCCCCAATTTTTGTAATGTTCCTTCACTCTCCTATCTACCCCCCCACTTAAATTTCTTCACTTCCCTTAGATATTCATGTCCACTTTATTTGAACACTATAAATTACTTAACTGCTGGTTGTGCAATTTATTACTTCCAAATGTTCTTGCTGTATGGTTATGTAAGGGACTGTACATAAACCCATAATTTTCTCTGCGTTGGTGGGAATGGTGCTTTATGAAAGTGCTTGCTTATTAATTCCTTTTAAGAAATAGACTTGCAATAAACAGAACATAAATTTACAGACTTAAACATAAATAACATATATACAAAGACACAACAATACAGCATTACAGAACAGAATAAAGATCTTTCTGTCAAAGAAAGGTGGAGAAAAATTGGTTTGAAAATTAGTTTGCACATTTAAAGTCATATTTTGAATGAACTTTTAGGGGCACATGTTTATCTATTCCTGGAACAAAGGAAGTATTAGAAGACATAATAGCAGCACAAAGAGCAAAATGTCACAAAACATACACATAAGAAATTCAGGTAATGTCATTTGCACATTTTGATGCACAGATCTGAATGCACCAGACTGTTGCTTTAGTTCATCTAAATAAACACTAGACCCTTACACCTTATAACCTCATTTCTATACTACTCTACCTTAAATCCTAACCTCCATCTATTCACTTCCTAGGTTCCTCATAAATACATGCACATCTGTACATACATGCATGCATCCCTTTACCCCAACACATATACCCTTGTTGTAGCTTAGATTGCTGAAAACATGAGGACATCTGAAACTGCTGTCTACAAGATGCTTCAAAAGCATGACATGCATAATTAGAAATAACTTGCTGTTACTATTACTGTTCTATTCTCTGAGATATAAAATCAAGTCTAATGCAAATAAACACTTAATAGTTTCTCAAATTATTTCCATAATTTGAGTCTTGAAGAACATGTTAAACCTGTTTGAAATGAATCAAGCAAATATTTTTGTTTTGAGGGCAGAAAATAACATTTGCACACCTTTCATAGCAACTAAAAAAAAATATTTTTAAACTGTCAGTTAAGTGGTAATAATGACAACAATTTGATGCATGAAAGTATAATAGTGTATATATAAATGTAACAATAAAATTATAAAACTAGGAAACTGGGTCATAGAGATGGATTGAAAGACTCTCATTTTGCCTCAAGAGATTGTACATTTATATATATTACCTGTCATTTAAGTTGCATAAAATATGGCATTCCACTCTGAAAGCAGTTTTTAAAATATGTTTTACTAACCCTGACATAATAATCATCATAAAGCAAATGAGAATGACAAAAAGAAGTGTTAACACTGATACACCCTATGATTCATTTTTACCAGGAACATTTTATAACTTTTCGTAATTTGCGAAAAATACTGATTAGAGGAGAAAAGAGTGACTGAAATTACAATAAACAAATAACTGTTCATAAAATTAATTTAAGCCAAAAGGCCAAGAAATCTCAGAAAACAGAAGCATAATACTGAAGTTTAGACATTTTGAACTTTAATCAGCACATTAGATGATTCTGGGTACATAAATTTCTTTGCTAGCACACTAATTTTTCAGTTCTCTCTTAAATACTGTCCTTGTTTAGAGAGTTTTTTTTATATTTAAGAATGTGAATTTAAATTTAAATTAAGAATTTAAATTTCTAGGAAAATTATTATATCGTGGTCTAGTCAAAATAGGAGAAGCATGCAGAAAGGGATTTCTTTTCACTTCCAGTTGTTATGTATCAACTGCTAGGAAGAAATACAGTTATTGTCTCAAAATGTTTATGAAATGCAATTAAATTGTCATCCTTTGTGCTATCAGCAATGCAATATGCCTTCTGCTGTCTTTCCTTTTACAGCATGACAACACTGATGTTATAACTACACCCAAGTAAAACTGCCCTCAAAGCGAAGAACACTACGGGAGAAAATTTTACCTGGCCAGCAGGCCAACAGAGAGCGATGATTTTCCAAACTTTGAGTCCAACTCATTAAAGTGGAACATTTGATAGGTAACTTTTTCTCTACATGAAACACATACACATGCCATTCATGTTTATAATAATAAAAAGGAATGTGAGTTATCCACAGACATAGACCTTGATCATTTCAGTGGGATAGAGAATAAAAGGTTTAAATCTTCTGTGAAACACTAACTGCACAGTCCCTTCTGACTGGCTGAACAAAATTGAGCAGATTCTTGAGAATTACTAATTCCAGATTAAGAAAAGTTCCTGAACTTTAAAAACTTTAAAAATACCAAGAAAGGTACCTGCTATCCTAGAAAGCTCACCTATTACAAACAGTGAAATGTAATTAGTTTAGACAAAAAACATTGATGGTAACTCATGTCTATTGCTTGGTACTTTCTTTGCGTTTATATTTTTTTTTCAAATAAAGGATAAAGATTTTGTATGCTAAGTGTTTACATTTAGAAAATTTACTGTACAGAAAAATAGAAATCTGTATTACACTTCTCTGTAGATTCAATATCTCAATGCATATGGTTACAAATAACCTTGGAAGCACAACTAAAAAAGATGATAAAACTGATCTGATACATTTACACATCTACTGTAGAATCATACTGTAAACACTACGTAATGTGCTCTCAAATGGTAAATCCCTCAAGGATAAGACACTTTTTAAAATAAACAGCAAATAATATACATCTTTATAAAATATCATCCTACCAAACCTGTCATAGATGAGCACGCAAATATCATGTTATTCAGTACACTCCTGCTCTATAGCTTCTGCATAGTAGGTCTAGCAGCAAAAGAGCAGCATTTGGGGTAGAATTTTCTAGCACACTGGCAAAGGATGAAAATACTTCTTGACACTTTATATGGGTGGAAAGAAGTTCAGTGCATAGCCAGAAGCACAAAAAGCAGCATTCAACTCAAGTAATCACTAGCTCCTAACACAGGTGAGTTTTCTTAAAACAAAAGTAACAGCCTTTAAATTGTTAAATTAAGAAAATGCTATGTCAAAAAGCATTTATGAAAATTTGCATGCTTTTACATTATTACAACAAAAATCATGCTTATCCACATTATGAATTATATAAAGGAATGTCAAAACTGACTTGTCCCCATGCAGTACACACATAACTGACATACTTTTAGGCAGAAATGCAGTCCTTTTTCATTTATCTTTTCTGACAGACAATTTGCAAGAATTATTCAATGATATACAAGTCAGAGGTGTAGAGTATTCTGCCTTACATGATTCATTAGTCTTTGCATAAGGCAGCAATAACACCCCCCAGTTACCAGTGCACATTCTAACCTGCCAAACTGCACTAAACAACCAGAACTAGGAGCAAGCAAGTACCTAACAGTTTATTAATCCTCAATGCTGTTTTCATGATTGTTTAAAGTCTTATAGTTTATACAGTTACGGTATCATTTTATTTAAAGTAGGTATGGGTTCCATAGCCTAGTGACCATGTCTAGTACCCCAGCACATGGAAGGCAGAGTCCAACCCTATTCCTCTGCTGCCGTTTAGATATGGTACCTTCTAAATCCCTAATAAATCAGGTACCAGCTGTTGGGTGGATAGAGGTATTTTTCAGTCACATAGGCTAAGAAAGAAATCGACAACCTTTGACTTCAGCTATGCCCCCACCCTCCAAACATTACAAAAAAGGGAAACATGTAAAAGTTTAAATGTTGCATACACTTGTCTTTCTTATTTAAAAAAACAAACAAACCCAAAACACACTCTTAACATGCTTCTGCATTAGGAATTTACTATTAACTAAAATAATGGGGAACCCCCAACATTTTTGTACATACAAAATCATTATGTAATATCACAATGTTCAATATTCAGGACATACTTTAAATTCATCAGACACACCACCACTGTATCACAGGGAAAACCTAATGTAATGGTAGTTGCCTGTTTTTGCACACAAGATATAGGGAAAATGCTATGTCACCATCTCCTGCTTGTGCTTGCTGCTTGACAAAATGTGAATGTAAGTTTAAAACCTAAGCTGCCACCAGCTTCTTAGTGTACTGAGATAACCATGGTTGGTTCCAAGCTGTGGGTTTAAGTACATTGCTTTTTGGTGCTTTTCATTCGCTGGTTCTTTATTTTGTGTGAGCAGCTTAATGTTAGCCACCATAGGTAGGAGGATCTTGCAAACAAGGGGAGATCACACAATTGGCTAAACAACTTACATTTTCACTTTATCCTGCCACAGGCAGTGGACCATCACCTTTCATTATGGCTGTTTTTTGTCATAACATCTGTATTACATTCATGTCAGTATAATGGCATGTTACAAACAAAAGCAATAATTTAAGTTTCTCCATATGTCATATAACCAAATAATGCTCAGCTACTGTGGGAGACTTCCACTGGCGGTCTGGACAAAAATCGTTGGACCATGTTTCGAACAGCACGGTACAGTTGTCGAGGCAATCCACATGGCTGGAGTTTAGAGATCAAGCTTCCACAATGAGCAATGTAATCTGTAAGCATTGTTAAGGAGAACTAAAGAGCATACACAGCAGTATACATATGTTCAAATCATATAAGAGGGATCATAATCAGGTAAAGAGAATTTGCCTAGGATCAGTGAAAGCATAACATGATTCAGAAAAGTGGGGGTAGGGGCATCACAAAATGTTAAAGAAATTAGGTCAGATCTCGCCATGCATGAACACGAAAGGTGTTATTTCCTTTTTACTTATTAAATTTCTGTAACACTTGTATATGCATTTAATAAAAACATAATAGGTTATAATAACATTAGCAAATATACATGCTACCTTTTTTTTCTGCTTCTGATTGATAATACCTCAAATATTTTTACTGCGTGAAATGGGGATTAAAACCCCTCAAAACGTCAACTGAGAGTTTGATTTAAATGGAAGTTTGAAAATCAATTTATACAGAAGGGAGGTGGGGGGATTGGTGTTTTATGCCGTGCCAACAGCTAAGGCAAGGCAAGGCAAGGCAGCCAGCCCTGTAAACAGATGCCATGTGCAGAGAAAGAACAGCATGCCCGAGACAAGAAATGAACTCTGGGCAGTCAACCTTCACTGTATTGGTGACAGGCGCTAACCGTTGCGCCACCGGACCGCTCCATACAGAAGGGAAACCTGATGTAAAAAAAAAAGCATCCACATAAACTCATGCAAAAATGTTATGGCTAACTTCAAAAGAACAGATCAACAACTGCACTTTTCCAGTGTCTCCTGTAAACACTACATACATCTGGCAAAAACATAGGTGGCCTAAACAGGCCTAAGTATAAGCATGCCAAGCAAACTAGAGAATGCTTCTTAAGGTTACCAACCCTTCACAGAAGAACCAAACAACTATCTAAAGGAGAAGAAAAAACATGAAATTGTTGTATTTGATGGAGAAATAATATTGATGCTTTATTACTATTAAACACTGTGTTTTTCAGTGTTATCTCTACCACTGATAACAACCAGAACTAGGAGCAAGCATTACACTTTGCAAATAGAAAAGGATCTACAGTGCCAACCATAAGGCGAGAGAAACTACATTTCATTTCATGTTTTTTCTTCTACCCGCCTCTCTTAACATTTGACACAGAAGGAACCTTGGCACCCACTAATACACAAATATATACAGACCTGCACTTTGAAAAATATTGTAAAGCAAAGGATATATAAATGACCAAGGTGGCTGGCCTCCATTTATATACAACACATAGGAGTAACCATCTCGGGGCTTTCCTTGAATTGAGTAGTAGAATGGAAGAAAACTGTGAGGTCGAAAGTTCCGACGCTCATAAAAGCGAATGGCTACAGTGTTTGTTGCAAGTACATGAAGATACACAGCCTTACAACCTGATGCCTCTTTTGAGGTCAGATATGAAAGAAGGCTGTCAAGAAGCAGGGAAGCTGTAAAAGAATTCATTTTATTTTTTTCACAGAAAACATTGTATATATCAGATATAAATATATTGATATTAAGAGTAGTTAATCAATAGGACTGACTGCAAGCTCAAACATTAATGCAGTTTGTGGTTGTTTGTTAAGCTTTTACACATGCACTCACTTACAGGCATACACACAAACATACACAAATAAAAACTTTAAGAAATAAGCATATGATAAATCAAGGAATACTTATTTCTCAAGACTAAAGAAATGTCATATATGTCATGAATATATTGAATTCAGTTAATGTGTTTACCCTTTATATTTAACAGCAACAAAAAAAGTGCTGAACAGTTGTAGGCATTATAAGCTAAGGGCAAATTTCTCACCAATCCCATTTCTTCGGAAATCATCTACCACACCCAGACTAAGGATATACGCCACCTGCATGCTGGAAGGATAATAGCTGGCAAGGATATCTCCATCCTAAGATGCAGTGAATTCAGCAGTGTTATAGCTTATGTAATACAAAGCTTTCCTATATATGATATATATATATCATAATTAAAATGTAAAATGCAAAACAATATGCATAGCTGCACAAACTGATATGGACAAAATCACCTTAGTGTCACCAATGTCACCTTAATGTGAGCAAAATCAAAATGATAAAGTGACATAAAGTTCTTTATCAGAGCTTTAAGAGGTTACTTTTTTACAGTTCTGTCAAACATAGACAATTCAAAACCCCAATTACTCTGTGCATGAGCAAAATATTTCAGAACTATAAAGAGTTAAAAGTAGTGCATACCTCTTTATTCAATTTAGATTTTGTTTTTAGTTCAGCAACAATGAGACCAACAATCCGTGACTGATGGGTGGCAGCCAGAGAGTAGAAACGACTGCTGGATGTGATGTCATCATACCAGGAGTCAGGATATCTTTAAATGGTACATAAAATATCTTGAAATTATTAAACATTGAATACAGCTAGTCTTGTTAAATGATAGTTTTCTCATCTTATTCAACCGATCTTCTGATCCAAATGGCATAAATTTTATATATATAATATAAATCATACCAACCACTCAGTATGCATTAACACTTTAAAGTGACTCCCAACTGCAATAAAATCAGTTTTTAACTTACTCAATTGGGAACCATTCGGTGCACAGCTTCTTGACTTCGCCAACATCTGCTGGGCAGAGAAAACGCAGCTGTACCTCCTGTTGCACTTGCAGGGCCTTTGCTTGGTTCATCCCCTCCTCCAGTGGCCCTTCAGACCCTGTGGCAGCCACTGCTCTGATTACTCTGACACACTCATTGACATGAAAAGAGTAGCTGTGCTGGGAGTGTCAAACCCTGCTCACTTTATCTTCTCTTTCTGCCATGAGACATGATGTTGGCATCAAGTCTGTGTGAGACCTGTAATGTTACATTCATAGGTTACTGATGAACGCTAATGCAATTTAAAAAACAATACATTAATGTTACTCTGTGCCATGATTTACAAATATCTTGGAGATTATATCTAATGAACCTTAATGAATGTAGGGTTTCACACATTGATATACAAAAGAATTCAGATAAACATATTCTACTGTTTTGATAATTCATGTTCATTCAATATGTAATACTGATGTGTTGATATCTTGATAATAGATATATACTATTACAAAAAATAGCTGACATTTTACTTGACATTTTAATGTAAATATGAATATCTTGTTCAATATTACTATCTGGTCATATGCTGTGAACATTTCAAGATCAGGAACAAGTGTTTTATAACTCAATCACTATACAACGTTTACACCTGCTTTTTTTTTTTTATCGTTCACATTGTAACATGCATGGATTTCGTCGAATGAAAGGAGAAAATTATTTTTTAGCTACCTTAATTAGAGAATTCTTATCTATAAACTATATATTCTTTGCCACTAAAAATGTGCTAGCACTGTGGCTTTTCTTATACACGAAAATCATGTCAATTGTTCCAGTCTCCAAATTTATTCCTTGGTCACTTGATGTCATTAAGCTAGATGTGTGTGTGTGAACACGTACATAGCAAGAAAGGATGACACAAAATTTACAAAATCTTTTTTCTCGTCAATACTTTCTATATTCAATAAAAGGAAACTGTCGGAATCGTACTAGCATGACAAAAGCCAAAAGGCGAACAGGCACTGAGAAGATTCGACTCTTGAGTAAGTTGTTTCGACGACACAGTCAATAGTAGATTCAGTGCATTTGACGGTAACAACGCCACTACTCAACGAAATCAATTATGCTTTCTAGGCATATATAATTTTAAAATTGCAAAATTATCTATAATACGATGGTGTGTCTTCCACCGGAAGAAAAATATAAACATCTCCAACTGGTTATCTTGCGTCATATGATAAAAAATAGTCCACAAAAAGTAAACGAGAAGCAATGACGTCATCAGATTGCGGCTTGCTCTTCTGTTTATACTAGTAACCCCAATGTAGGTGATCCATACATGTTAAGATTTTTAAAATAGTAAAATTTTAAACAAAAAATTACTAAGTTTGAATGTAATATAACGCTTGAAGCCCCCTTGTGATGGACTTTTGAGCGACCTTGACCCTGAGTGTACTAAGAACTTCATTATAACCTTTCAAAATGGCGACGATAACAGAAGACCGCATGGTTGTGGAAGATTTTTACGGTAGGCTCAAATAAACGCACTAATGTACCCTTTCTAACCCCACGTATGCACAATTAGACCATTTTTTTGAAATACGCATGCACAGTATACGTATTTACTAGTAATGCATGCGTAGTAGATTGCGAAATATGCAGTTTTGTTTGGATTAGGGTTTGCATTTTGAAAGTCCACAGCTAGTACATTGCATTGTTGACATCTCTTTAGCCAGGCAGATTATCACCAGTTTTTACAATAATCGCTTGATAATATTAATATCATGTAGTGTTAACTTGTTTGATTCTTGATTGGTATTGATACAAACTACCCTCTCTTTATTTGTCCCAGAGGGTGATTATAGGAATCAGCTTACACAAGTATAGCGAATATCAATACACCACTGCATACTCTGCACTCACATAAACACCAGCTAGACCCTCATACAGTCACAATTCTGACCCGCATACCATAACATTTTTCAGATTTTAGAAGTTGTATGATTTGAACGATAAAAGACAGCTTCCTTTACACAGAATTGGCGACAAGGAGTGGACTGACAGAGCTCTTGTGACAGGACATGCTTATTATCAAATTTGTTATCGTTTGAGACAGTATTGTATATTAAATGCATGCAGATTGATGAAGTATGAAATATAATGTTCAGCGCTTATGAAATGTGACAGTTTGTATGTAAAAATACAATTTTATTGGTAAGAGTAGCTACATCTGAAATTAGCCAACAATTTAATACTCCTAAATGCAAATGCTTTTGTATGTGGTTTATTTTTCAGTGATACCTGTCAAATTCGACACCAGATGTAATCATCCGCATTACCTCTATCTGAAGAAGCATGTGACGCGAGAGAATGATGAGGCAAAACCAAAAGACAGAACACTTTTCATTGTCAATGTACCACCCTATGCAACAGAGGTATTTCTGATTTTATATGATGCTGAGTGAAATCTTCCTACATCCAGATTCAGTTCTTTTAATGTACAGTTTAAAAACTGATTGTTCATCTTTTTTGCTCCCATCCCCCACTTTGGGTTAAAAGAAGAAAGATACATTGAGGTTAAAGAGAGATTGTATATATACATACACATGTGCTGAAGAGAAACAATATATTTGCATCTTTTTCATTTTTTCAATAAGATTTAACCATTTTGCAATTTCTAAATGACAGATTATTATTCAGTATGCTTATGCATGTTATTTATAAGGAAAGTCTCAGACGAGTGTTCAGTAGCTGTGGAAAAGTGCTTAAGGTGTTTCTTCATGAAAAACCCACAAAAGGTGAACCACCTCAAGAAAAATCAAAGTTTTTTCCTGTTCACAGGCCTCCACAGGTACAAGCTAGAATCTTTTATATTGATATTTTGTGACACTAACAATCTCCTCCTGTCTCTTTTTTAAAAAAGAAATTTTACTTTCTATTGTTAATGCAATACTATTGCTAATTTGCATGTGCTGGATCTTATGAAGATAACAAAAAAGTCCTATAAATATGTTCCATTAGTATTTTATTTTCTGAAAAAACATCATCATCTTAAGTGATTGATGTTCTCAAATTATTCATTGGCACATAACAACAACTGTTTTAAAATGCTTTTTAAACATGGTCCAGTTTAATTTAAAGTAAGAAATTTTTGTAATTAGCAATTAAGTTTATAAGAAAAACACTATAAAACATGAACAGACATCTCATTTCTGTCACTAAGATACAATTCTATGATAAGCATAATTATTCTCACCATTTTTAATGAATTGAAAATTCCAGTTAAAGCTATTAAGTTGTTTTTTTTGCCTGATTTTTTTTTGTATATGGTTACTTAAAGAAAATCTTAACTCACAAAGGGTTAAAGAAGATTAATTCTTTTGCAGGGATTCAAAGTGGCTTACATTGTTTTCAAGCAATCAAATTCTGTAGACAAGGCTTTGAATCTGCCCTACAGCAAACCGTTAATCCTGTCAACATCAGATGCACCAATTGTCACTGGCATTGCAAGTAGGCTCATTTTTTCACAAAATGGGTAGTCATGAGAAAACACTCATTGATCTTTTTTATCAGTAATGATTTTGAAAATTAGTTTTGTAAATATTAAGATTGTGTAGATGTGCTTTCTGTATGCTGAATTTTATGATAATTTGCATGTTACAGAAAAATTAGCTAGACTGGGCATTAAAATGCATAATTATATAATTTAAATTAGTGCTCAATAGAAGTATTACGAGATACTTAAGCCTGTGTTGCCACTCAGTCAACTTGCTATCACTTTTAACTCCTGAATACCTATAATTTAGTTAGAGACAAACTGTCTTGCAATCACTGAGAAATACACAAATATAAGTGCTTTTCTTTTCCTTCATCAGATTAGAAGAGTGACTTTGGCAATTATATTAATAATAATAAATGAAGATTTAAATAGTGCATATTCACACTCCTATGGAGCATACTCTTAACGCTTACAACAGGAATGAGATATGGGCAACATACGAGGGACAGAAAATAAACAACTGTACTGACGACAAATAGAAAAGAATATTTGGTATTTTATCTCTTTATAGCTTATTTGTTGATAAATATTTGAATTTCCTGAGAACAGAATTACTGATTTACCGGATGCATCACATATCAGGGCTTCTGCTAAGGGTAAATTCTTTGGGGTCCCAGGGACCCCTTCTTCACATTTTAAGGGGTCACTGTTCTTTGCCCAAATTTGAAGGGGACCCCATTGACGAAAATTGAAGGGGTCCTCCGAACTTTTAATGCGCAGTGTACGCAATTTTTTGCGTAAGCAGAAGCCCTGCATATATTTCTAACTTATTTTAAGCATATACAAATTTGTGAGAACTTTCTGAAAATATCTTTCTTTTCTTTTTTATAGAATGGAAAAGAGAATACTTGGATCGAACATCTATTGACATATCAGAGATGAAGAGAGAAATTGATGAATTCATGAGTGACTTTGATAAATTAACTGCAGAGGTAAGCAAATTTAGATGGTAAGCTTTCTGTTAAAAAGTCCTTGCATGCAAGAGGAGTCTTGTTAAACTGTTAAGCGGTGACCATTTAAACTGTGCCTAGTGTCTTGCATGCGTACACATGCAGCACCAGTATATTGTACAGACAATGGGGAAAAAATGAAAGAAGAGTATAAGAGAGAAATATGATTAATAATTATAGAGAACACTTTAGCTTAGACACTTTTTGAAGTGTGTAGGTTTTGAGGCAGGCTATTAAAAATGTTGGGTAGGTTGTAGTTATAAGAATTTATGGCATTTTAGGCATACACTTTTACCCATTTTTTTCTTTTAAAGAAAGAGAAAAAGGCTAAGGAGATGGAAGGACAAGCTGATGATGAAGGATGGATCACAGTGACACGTGTTGGTAAAAACAAAGGAGCTCCTCGCACAGAAGCAGAAGCTAAACGAGTCACAAGTAAAGACAAAAAAAGAAGGAAAGAAAAGGTTGGAATGCCTTTTTTTTTGTTTTGTTATTACCTTATGACAGAATATATAGAAAGTTTCTAGCAAAGACCATGCAAGAGAAAAATAAATTTTGTTTGCTTAGAAGAATTGTTTTACACCTCCACATATCTGTAAATAATGTCATAACTAGCATTTATTGATGCTTGTGAAATGCTTTAAGAGTCGTAGCTTTGATTGCAGTGATGGTAGGTCAGGATCACGTCATTGATTCATTACTAAAAGAAAATATTTCACATTAAGAAATCATTCCTCTGCTAAAGGAGAAAAAAAATTAATGCTGTAGTATTTACCCGTTTAAAGACATATACATTTCCATTTGCTTACACTTAATATTTTTCTTCAACAGGAGCTGATAAATTTCTATTCTTTTCAAGTTCGAGAATCCAAGAAGCAAGGTATGCATGCACACTTGTGTCTTCCATTTGCTTGTTCAGTTTTATGGTAAACATTTTCCATTTCACTTCATTTACCATGTCAGTTGAAGACATTTACACCTTGTGAAAATACAAAGTATGCTGCAGAACAAACATTAAAAAAAAAAATTAATTTACCTCATTGGCAGCATGTCATTGACCATAGATATGTTAAAGGAATTTGAAATATGACCATTCTATCATCAGTTTCTAAACTGTCATAAGTAAAGGGAATAATTGTAGAGGGGCATGCAGTAGCCCGGTGGTGACTGGTTAGGGCTATCGGCGCTAATTAAAGCAAGCCTAAAGGAGCATTGTAAAAAGTTTAGCCCTGCGAGATGTATTATAATAAATGCAAGCTTTATATAGCGCATACTCACACTCGTAAGGAGTGTGCTCTTAGTGCTTGAGACAAGGAGACATAGATAGCATAGGAAGGACAAATAACATATGATTGATGGAATAATAAACAACAGTAGTGATGGCTAGCAAAAGACAAATATAGTAAACGCAAAGAGGAACCAAGTAACAAGAACTGAGGGAAGTAGCAATGAGCAGAAAAAGGACTAGCATTATTTGTACTATGTTAGGAGTAATGCTCAAGGAAGAGGTGCATTTTCACTGCACATTTAAAGGATTCAATGGTGGATAGGTGGCGGATATGGAAAGGGGGAGAGTTTCATTGTTTTGTTGCATAGTCATTAAACATTCTGTGACTACATGTTGTTCTGGTAATAGGAATAGTTAGGATACAGTCATCCGATGAAGAGTGTAGTTTTCTGGCCGGGATTTAGGGGACGAGAAGTTCAGAGAAATATTAGGGCTTTTGGGCCCAATTTCTTGGGGGAAGACACCTTTGTCAAAGTCTACATCTAAATACATGCAATTTTAATATGTGCAAGGTAAATTTCGAGGCACAGGACTCCGCCCTTAGATCTTATGACACATGCATATTATAGAGGCGGATTTCTGAGCACATTCCTGCATCTGGTTAGAAGGTATAAGCTTCATATGATACGGCACCCCCACCCCACCCACCCAAAAGGTTACATGATGAAGGAATTAGATGAAATGCAAATATTAATCAGTTTGATAATTTTGCCTTACTGCATTTATTTTTGATTCAGAAATCATGGAGCTTCGAAGAAAATTTGAAGAAGACAAGCAGAAGATTGCACTGATGAAAGCTGCACGTAAATTTAGACCATACTGATCTCATCGTTGTGTTTTCATGTAAAAGTGCCAAAAGAGATGGCTGTGTCAATCATATCTAACATATTTTACAACTGAGAAGTATGGCAGACAAAAACAACCCAGAAAAGACTTTGAGCATGCAACTACCCACGTACAAAATACTGTTTAATGTAATTTTTAAAAAAAATTGACTGTAATTTTTGTTCCTGTGAAATATTTGAAAAAGATGGAGAGATAATCCTTTTGTTTTCACGAATTGGCAGTACAAAAATCAAATGCCTGTTGCAGCAAAACTGTAGAAGTTGTCAATTTGAGAAGCTGCTGCCTGTGATATGATGTACTGCAAAGCGAAATAATAATAATAAAAAAAACAAACTTGTAGTGTTCTTCACAAAGGCTCTTATCAACTGTGAGACTGACACATCCAACATTTATCCGCACAGGTTAACATATTTACAAACAAGACCTTCTCTCTTAGCAGCACTTCAGTTTAATTTACAGTCTGCAAGATTAGCTGATATCCATAGGTGTGTGTCGAGATGATCTTTCAGAATGCTGAGCTATAACCATGCTTAGAAGCCTGAAAAGGGAGGATACGCATATACAATAGTGTGACAAAGAGCATTTATTCTGACAGACGTACAATGAAGTTTATTTCTTAAAATTTGCCACTCCTTGTCCAGGGAGGTTCTTTGTGATTCAAATGTTGAAGAGTACAAAAATTTCACCTAGAACAAAATTAAGTGCAATAACCATCTACTCTTAAGTGAACTTGTTGAAGAAAGTGGAACGTTAGAAGATGTGGCCATTATTAATAATAATAGTGATGAAATAATAAAGCCAAGTGTTTATTATTTACCTGTTGTGAGGCAAGTGCTTTTTGACTACCTTTCCTAGTTCTGGAAGCTGACCTGAAGGAGAAAGAAAAAAAATTTTATTGCTCTAAACTCTGGACATCTTCAGAATTGCTTATCAGATTGCTTTCGATCACCCCGCATTATCGGTAATACTCTTCTAGTAATAGAAGTGATGATGGTGATACATTTGAGACTCGGCAACAGATCTAGCATACTAGCTCTGTAGATGAAGAATTTAATCATCTCTGAGCTCATAGAACTGATGATATCATTTGATAACAATACTTCAGAGTAAATTTCCACAGGAAAAAGAGGAAGGAGAACTGAACTTTCCACACATCCACACTTTGCCCACTCCAATTTTTATACATTTAAAAGATGTAGACCGAAATACCATTGTACAATCTTTTATCAGAATAAGTGCATTAGAATTGCTAATTTACTGGAAGCAACAACAAACAAAGTTGAATAGTAGCACTTGCCTAGCTGTGCCCTTAGGCACCCAGCCATCTTTGCTACCTGCAGCACTTGTGCCAACCTCTCCAAAGTTATATGAGTTACTTCATCTTCTTCAACCTTTACACCAGAGTCACTCTGACTTTCCCTCACCCTGTCTAAGAGCGTTGAAAGCTGTTTTACTAGACACATAGCATCTGTCACACTGAGAAGGCAATGTGATAACGAGCTCGACTGACAGAAGTCCAAGCTCTGGAGCAAACCAAGATGCAATTTTGATAATGTTGTCATAGTTTTTGTTACTGATGGTTTATACATTTGGCTGTGGGGTTTGTTGGAAGCTGAAGCTGCTGAAGAACCTGGTTTCATCAGATGTGAACAGATGATGGGTCCAAGAACACACCAGCCAAGTAGGCCTGGTACAGGTGATGAACAGGTGCCATGAATAGCAACTTGACGGACAGACTCGCAACACAAAGTGCAATCTGAAGTAATCCATGTTGTCACATGTTCCAATAAACTTGCTGGTGGGATTGACTCGACATCTGCAGCAGATTTATATGCAAATTAAATGTGTAATTGCCATGAAACAAGAGGCAATAAGTGTAGAAGCTATGGGTACATGTTAGATGGCATTAAGAAAACTCACCATGAAAAGGGAAAACAGACGTAACAGATGTGGTAAAGTTACAGACAAATAATGGAGAGATGGATGGCAACTTCTGAAACATATTCGATGGATCTGGAAAAAGTAGGCAGTAGTCTTCAACCAACTGTTTAGTCAACTGGAGAGAGTCTGAACTATGGCTGTTCCGATCCTGTAAGGAAAAATTCATACAAGAAACCCTTCAAAAACGCAGTACCATTAAAATGAATAAAAAATATTCCCATTTTATCACTGCTCACAATGTTCAGCATTAGAATATTTGTTAGCTATTTACAAAGTGTGGATCTATTAATACCTGATGCAATCATGAGTAATCTGAGCAATTGCAAATCAGTTGTTAAAAAAGGGGAGGAACGAAATATACTGTTTCTCTTTTTGGTCAGTAAATTCTACTGCACATACAATCTAGAAATTGTTCCATTTAGACCATGTTCATAAGTCATCTTATATGATACACCTGTGTGTGTGCAAGAGAGAGAAGAGGGCAAGATAGACTTAAGAACTGTCTATGACTGGCATGAGTATTTTCACATGACACCATAATCAGCTTCTATTCCATCACTCCAATTTCTTCTCCAAGCTTAATTTAGATGTCTGTCAGTAATAGGCATCCCCCTCCCCTCAAGATTTTCTCAATATGCTTCACCCAACACGGTGAAGATGCCATTGTGGTACCTGCATCCAGATTGCTGCACAGTCCAGTACTGATGTACAGCTGACTGAGAGTGCCATAGAAACCAATTTGGTAAGCAGTGTGTTGGCTTGTTCATCACCTCTAGCACCAAACATTAAGTTGAAGATCTGATACTTGGTCTTTTCCAAAGCTGTCCTGAAATGCTCACACAGGAGCTGCAGTAGCTGAAGCTCTTGGAGAGCACTTAGTTTCTGTGAGGACAAAAATCTTGAAATTGATATGTTGGCATGTTATAGCAACAGCTGCAAGATTGGACAATAACTCAACAAATGATTCCAAAAGCATTCCTGAAATTTGCAATGGTGCCAACAAAACATGAGTAATACAAGTGAAACTTTTGGCATCAAGAATAATACATATTATCTGTAAGTTTTAGAAAGCGAAATTAAGGGTTATTCTTAAGCAGTAAAGGAAGCACATGAATCTACACAATTCCAAAGCACTCATTAGTTGATATTCCATGGAATTACGTCTTTTTCAGCTGCCCATGAAGTACTTCATGGGGATCAACCTCAATATAAGAGGGTAGAGGTACTTTGCAGCCTGGCTTGTTACACACCTCAGCCAACATCTGCATAGTAACAGTGGTGCTATTAAAATGAAGGACCAAAGGTTTAGGGTTAAGGTGGTGATGGCAAGGCAGACAACACTGTCGCATGATCTCCCTAAATCCACTGCCTGCTTAACCACATCCATGACAGAAAGCCCACCTTCCCTCCTTTATCAAAGTCATTCCCTTTCTAGTTGCACAACCACAGCCTTGCTTTTACAAATTAATAATCTTAAAATTTATTTTAACAAATTTCACCTTTGTGCTTCGCTTAGATCCAAACAGGACAAAGGCCTGGCATACTTCTGCTAAAATTGGTTCTTTATCTCCCCCAAGACCTGGTATTGCTGCTCCTTCTTGTGAGGAAAATGTTTCCGTGATAAACTCTAGAGCTTCTCTGGTGCAGTCTGGAAATTCTAGTCTTTGCAAACGTTTCATTATACTTCCATAAGACATTTTATTTTCAACTTTCTCCACATTTAATCCTTCTGTGCACAAATCTTGGTTCTGTCACATCCTATAGAATCTGCAGCAAGTCAATCACAAAGGTATTAATCAGATAAATGAAGCAGTAATTACAAAGAGCGAAACATATTGCTACTCGGATGCCAGCTGCAATTAAATAAAATACATTTGGTTTATAAAATACAACTCTCTCTCAATCAAGGTACACATATCAGTGTGCTAGAAACTTTGCCTAGTACAAGTGAAAGAACATTACGTATCATGGAAATATTGCGAACAATAGTTTTCTGACCTATAATACCGTAAATTCATACAACTATTGAATGCGACACAAAATAAAACCGGGTTCAATCTCAACGGAAACTTCTGCAATGTTGAAAATGATCCTTACACAGACTTACCATGAACGTGTATTTACAGAATTCATAGAAGTCTGTGGGGTCTTAACTTTATCATTTCCGGTTTGACATCATTGCCTCCCTTTACGCTCTTCCATACAAAATATTAATTTTTAATATTATAACACATAAAATAATAAGATGTCATGAAAAGAAGCTTGAAAATTTATGGTCAATTACATTAATAAACATTAAAAACAAATTTTCTTTGGAAGCAGTTACTGCATCTGGTTACCAATGTAAACCACTGAGGCTAGAAGGATTTGTATGCATTATTTTCATTGGGTAATATTTTCAACATCCAATAAAATGTTAGTTACATTCGAAGGAAATACACTTATGCATCTGCGCAGAAGCTACATACTTCTGCAGTAGTTGTCTGTGCAGTTATGTTTGTTTCGATCTGATTCTTCACCAGGCTTAAATACAAAAGATGGTAAATATCTTTTTACAGTTAAACTATCATTGTGTTTTTACTCAAATTGTCTGTTAAATTCTGTTGTAGCGATTGCATAGGTTGTATACGAATTTTTCTCGTTCTTAGTTGTCACTGCTGTGAAGAGAGCGCAACATATCCCGCTCCCTTGTTTTGTCCGAACGTATACGTGTCATTTGTTTCATTTTCATATCTATAATTTAGTTTATATAGTAGGGAATTCATATAAAAACAGTTGTATTGTCATTGAACCGGCGATTTTGTGTACCAGCATGTATGGGAAATAAACTGAAGATTTCCTTAGTCTGTATGCTACTGTGCTCGAATGAATGTAGATTATTTGCGAGTCAAAATCATATGATTGTATGAGGGTCTGTCTCGGGGAGCGAGTATGAATGTGTTATGGTATTGTTGATTGTTGTTGTCGATTGCTGTGTGGCTTTAACCCTTGCTTCCACACAGAGCTGCTACTAATTGCTCTATGATATAAAGAAACTCATGTCTTATCATGCTTTTCCTTAGAAAACTATACCATAAAACGTTTCAATAATCAGCCAGACATTGTGTGAAGTTGTCATCTAAGAGTAACTAATTATTTATCAGATTGCTTAAGTGTAAGCAAAGTCATGTCACAAACTGACAATAGTTGCATTTTTGTCTTGTGGTTACAAGATGCTCTCAAGGACCAAGCCAGCCATTGGGCTAGGCGCAGGTCAGCAAGCAAAAGATCCAAAGAAAAAGAAGTCACTGCCAAAGGTCGAAGACTTCTTGGATGCCAGAGACTACACAGGAGCTATCACACTTTTGGAGGTATGATTGACTGTTTTATGTTTTTGGTTTTATGATTGATCTTTGAGTGGTTTAGAACAGCTATCTAGAGATTACAGGTAAAATATAGGACATAGATTATTGCTATAAAAAGATATAAAAATATAGCCGAAAAAAGAGCAAAATGCTTGGTAGTCTTAAAAAAAAAAAACCACCAACAACCCTGTAAGTATTCTAACAGAAGAATAAAAGAGATAGAAGATAGTGCAGAGGGAGTGAGTGAATCAAGAAGAACCAGCATCACTTGGGACTTAAAATCATATCCTGTAATACATTAGCCAGAGGTATTTATTTTTAAAAGTTGAATATTTGATAAATTTTATTTCGGTTCATAAGTTTAAATTAACTTCTTATTTAACATTGCATTAAGCCTACCATTACAAGGTCTGCCTACAATTCATTAGATGTTTGTAGCTGTTGTTTTGCATTCTAATGATGTTTTTGGATCGCTACTTTTATAGCTTGTTTTTGCAGTTTAGCCGTGCTAGTGGTAAAGGCAACACTGATACAGACATGTGGATTGCTTACTGCGCATTTCATCTTGGTGATCACAAAAGAGCTATGGAGGTCAATTTTTTTTTTTTTTTTGCATTTTGTGGGTAAAAAATACACGGGATACACAGAGGGTGTTTCAGTGCATGTTTGGAGATGGTTAATGAAAATTGCATAATGCATGTAGATATAATTTGTTTGCTGTCAGTATATATAATCCTCTGAGAGATTAATATTTTGTCCAGGAAATAACTTTCTTAGCAGAAGTATTATTTTCAATGAGAAATGGTCTGAGGCAACATGCATTTAAACTAAACATAGCCTGTGACAAAGCCAAAGATGCATAAATGTAACGCTGCTTTGTTATTTTGTGACACAGATTCACATTGATAGTAAATTATTGTATTTGGATCAGTCTTTTAATTGAGACCTTCAGTAAAGCATACAGATACACATACACAATGCTACATAAAAACACTTGTTTTTCTTTCATCTAGGAGTATGAGAGGCTCTGTAAGAAAGATGGATCCAATCCAGAATTATGTCTGTACTTAGCCTGTTGCTACTTTTTTCTGGGCATGTATCCAGAAGCTGATGAATCTTGTCAAAAAGGTAAAAAAAAGGCTTTGAAGATGCTACAAATAGAAAAAGACTATAAGTAACTGGTGCTTTTTAGGAACAAATGAGTGATCAGGAGTAGGGAGAGAAAAGTGATGCATATCAGGGCTTCTGCTTACGCAAAAAATTGCATACAGTACGCATTAAAAGTTCGGAGGACCCCTTCAATTTTCGTCAATGGGGTCCCAGGGGACCCCTTCAAATTTGGGCGAAGAACAGGGACCCCTTAAAAATCTGAAGAAGGGGTCCCTGGGACCCCAAAGAATTTAGCCTTAGCAGAAGCCCTGCATATATTAAGATCCACATAATTTGAATCAAACTACCTTGGTCTGTGGGAGGACTCAAGACAACATTCAATTGCAGTATCTTAATGTTCAATCTGCTTAATTTTTTTTTATTAATTATAAAATAAGAAATAAGTGTAGGACAAGTAGCTGCAACCATTATTACAAAATCAAGAAATTTAAGGACACTAGTACTACTGTGTCTTTGTGTAGTGTCATCTGTGACTACTATGGTCTGGTGATATGAGTCTGATTAAGAAACAAAAAGAAATAAAACTTGTCATTGTTTAGCAGAATATTGTTGGTGAGTGAAAAAGTTGCAATCAACGAGATTTAAAAGGTGGTTTGCTTGCAATTAAATTTGTAGCTCCCAAGGGTAGACTGCAAAATCGACTGCTGTTTCACCTTTCCCATAAGTTTGGAGATGAACGCCGATTGATGGGTTACCACCAACACCTGCAAGATGTAATAGAGGATCAGCTAACTTTGGCCTCCATTCATTATCTTCGCAGTCACTATCAGGAAGCTATTGATATTTACAAGAGGATTCTTCTTGACAACAGGTTAGTCTGAAGAGTTGCATTATAAAACTTTGTTAAAATGGGTTGAGATTACATTGGCTGTAGAATAAAAAAAGGTGGTGAAATTATTAATATTTGATTTTAAGTATTATAAGTGAAATTGAGAAATGCTTGATGAGGACATATTTCTGTTCATAAAATTTGTAAACCTGATGTAGCTGTAAGTGTTCTTATTTTTCTTTCAGAGATTATCTGGCTTTGAATGTTTATGTGGCTCTGTGTTACTACAAGCTAGACTACTATGATGTTTCACAAGTGAGTGCAGTTTGGAATTACTTTGGCACCACAAAGAGTATGCTGATAAACCAATGTAGTTACCTTTAATAGAAGAGCTTGGCTAGTTCTGCGAATGTGTTGTCTGCTTTGTTTACCACTTTCAGCTCCATGATGATTCATTTAATTCATTTTTTAAAACTGAAATTAATATACATAATTTTACATGGATCATTTTGTGTATCATAACTGTGCTAAGATGAATCCTTCAGAAATAGGAAGATAATAAAAATGAATAATGTTGCTGTAGAATAATAATTTCCACATAATGAAACAGTGACAGTCATGCAGAAAAATCTTTCATTTGCAGGAGGTCTTAGCAATCTACCTGCAGCATTTTCCTGACAGTGCAATTGCTTTGAATTTGAAAGCCTGCAACCATTTCAGGCTTTACAATGGCAAAGCCGCTGAGGTATAATTAATTTTTGCTGGCCATAGGATACATTTAGGCTGTATCTGAAACAGGTTAGCAAGGCATGGCAAGAAATTTCTTATATAGTTATTTCTTTCTTTACCTGATCCATCTTTCTAAACCCTACGTTCACTCAGCAGGCTATTAGATGATACCCATTACTCATTTCAGAAGGAGAAACGCCAGCCACTAACATATTCTTGTCAAATAATAAACTAATTTGCAACAACAGGTAGAGAGATATTTTAAGAAGAATGAATTCATACAATCTGACCCCATGAAGCTAGGAAAAAACTTATTTCTATCTTGCAACAGCTTGAGCTACTGTAATAAGCTTAAATGACATTGCAGAGACAATTTCTGATTTGTTATAAACCCTATTTGAAACATTATTTGAATCTTCATATACATTTTAAAAATTTCTTAGGCAGAGTTAAAAGCCCTTCAGGAAATGTCTTCACAATCATTCCAGTATGCTCAGGATCTCATTAGACATAATCTGGTAAGTGGGAAAGAAGTTGTTCAAAGAAGATGCATTACAAATGTTGACTGTGTTATTGTAATGGCTTAACTTTTCATAATTTTGTACAGAAATTTCTTTTCTCTTAAAGTTTGAGACGTAGAAGAGAGTAGGTTTTTTTAATTGATATTTTCTACTCAGGTTTTACTGTTTAAAGTTGTCATTTAAACGTACAATGTTAATAAGTTGGTGATGATTGTTAGATGTTGTAGACTTGGGTAGTTATTCCTTTCTGATATATGATATGTGATTAGAAAAAAGTTAGCATGTAAACAGTTTTGATAGTGGGTGGTTCAGTTCTTATGATTATTGAATATTATTTATTTGTTATAATCAGAATGTGACAACCAGGGGTTTCAATTTATTCAACAGTGTGTATTTCGCAATGGAGAAGGGGCTCTGCAGGTGTTACCACCATTGATTGATGTTTTGCCTGAAGCCAGACTCAACCTTGTCATCTACTACTTGAAGCAGGGTCAGTTATTTTTCACTTGAAGTGCATTAGGTGGAAGAAAGTCATGCTCAATGGGTCAAAGATATTTGATTTATTTTTTCATTAGTGGAGAGGAGAGTGAGGAAAGGCAACAGGCTTAGCCAATCTTTACTTTTTTGCTTATAATGACAGATGACATTACAGAAGCTTACAATTTGATCAAGGACTTGGAACCCACCACACCTCAGGAGTACATCTTGAAGGGAGTTGTGAATGCTGCCCTAGGGCAGGAGCAGGGATCTGTAAGTGGCTGTGTTTTGTCTTGTCTTGTTTTCTCCTTTTCTTGCTAAATCTCCAACTTCAAATACCCTGTAGCCATTTCCTAAAAGTTTTCAAAATGTTGAGAATTCATGACAATATAAAAACATTTTTGTTTATCTTGACTCAGAAAGAAACTAAATGCACAGATTCCCCTGTCTGTATTCAAACGTTTACAGGTATGACCAACTGTCTCAGCGAGTGCATTAGGAATCCCACACACTGTTCATTAAGCGAAAAACCTAGAGGTGACCTCTTGTTACTAGTGTCGTCAGTTATGCTCCTGCAGGGGATTTACGAATTAGACCCTTTTTTTTTCATTCTTACGCGGTACACACACTCGCTGACTCTTGCGAACTACGCACACAAAGGAAATAAAGCATTTCCCTGACAGTTGTTGAGGTCCTGAAAAACTTGAGAATGGTATTTCGGCATGAACCTCTTTTCCGTAATTGTAGACCTTTGTTTGCCTGTGTCCTTGCAGAAGGACTTAAGTGGTTTAAAGTTATTTTTTAAGTAAAGTATTGCAAAAAGAAAGCTTGTATGTTGCTACATAGAAGTTACATTTGCTTCTCAATCTTTTGTATGTTGTGTTCTTTTTTAATTTGTTAAATAAACAATCCATGGAATAAACAATTTCAGCAATTTTTGGATACTCAAAGATGGTTTCCAAAGTATTATATTTCATTTGAAATATTCAAGTGTAAGAAATTTTAATCCTTTTTTGTAATTTTGTCTTTTAGAGAGAGCATCTAAAAATTGCTCAGCAGTATTTCCAGCTTGTTGGTGGCTCAGCCAGTGAATGTGGTATGTGGTAACCAGTTTATCAGAATAACTTGTATTCAGTTACTTAGAGAGTTTGCCATTGTTTACTGATAAAAATTTAGTTTCTGATCTTTAGAATATTAAGCTTCATTGACAGCTACATTTACTTCCAAGACATTTTATTACACTGATGGAATGCATTATTGTCATTTTATAATTCAGATGGACTGCATTATTGTCATTTTCAGACACAATTCCTGGGCGTCAGTGCATGGGGTCCTGCTTTTTTTTGCTGAAGCAGTTTGAGGATGTACTTATTTATCTCAACTCTATCAAGGTAGGAAACAATAATTACACTCACTTTGTGCTGCTATCATAGCCTTTATCTTGGCCAGAAGTGTCAGTAGAGTGAGAGTGATACTTGGAAAGATCTTCTTTGAGCTTCAGTGGAGCAGACCAATAACTGCTTTTTGTATACATATATTTGTTATAAATTTACCAGAACGTCTTGGTGGAGCTAGGTCTTTGTAAATAGATAAAGTGAGAGATCATTGTTGTTAATTTTTTATTATTGCTATATTTATCGTAATTTTTATTTTTATATTTGCAGAGCTATTTCTACAATGATGACCTTTTCAACTTCAACTATGCTCAGGCAAAAGCAGCAGTTGGCAATTTCAAAGAAGCTGAAGAGGTTGACTGCTGTGCTTTATTTATAAAAAAATAACTACATAGATGATAGCAATACTCATTTTGTGAGATTATGTCATTGTTTGAACTGAGCAATGTTATAATTTGTGCCAGTCAATTTTCCTTTAAGAGTAATATAACCAATAGCAGGATATCTTAGTGTACAGTTATTTTGCAGTTGTAATAATTTTTAGTGAGTGTTAAAAATGAAAGGAAAATTTGTTGAATATTTGACATTGAATGATTGTGTTGGACTATGGCAGTTAGTAACATAAATGCATATGCTTGATCTTGTTTGATGTCCTGGCATGGAGTCAACTACGTTTTTGTTGCTGGTGTTTCAGGTGTTTCTGTTGATACAAAGTGACAAACTGAAGAGTGACTATACCTACCTTAGTTGGCTGGCTCGGTGCTGTCAGTATTATTGTGGATACCTTCATTTGATTACATGTATTCATGGATTTAAATGACGGATAAAATAAGCAAACATTTGCATGAGACTTGGGGATATATAGAAGACATAACTTGAAAAAATTGAAACACAAAGATTTCTTTGTTGCATATTTTTTCTGCATACATTTGTGTAAAATGCTAAGGCAATTAAAATATGCATAATATGAAGTTTAGAAAGGGTAACTGTTTGCTTATAGATATCATGAACCGCAAAGCCCGGCTAGCCTGGGAGCTTTACCTGAAAATGGAGACTTCTGGCGAGTCTTTCAGCTTGCTACAGCTTATTGCCAATGATTGCTACAAGGTATAGCTATTTTATATTTTTCATTAATGTTTCAGGTTTCGTGCATCCTTTCATATAATATGGTGATAATTTATAATCATGATATTCCTTCTTCTTTCTGTAATGAAATAGATTCAAATATGCATTTAATTTACCTTTTAAGTTTACTTTTGTCTTTAAATAGATGGGTCACTTTTACTATGCTGCCAAAGCATTTGATGTGTTGGAGCGCCTCGATCCAAATCCTGAATACTGGGAAGGCAAGCGTGGCGCCTGTGTTGGGGTCTTCCAGCTAATCATTGCAGGACATGAACAGAGGTTTGTAAGCAGGAAGTTCCTCTCACCCCACAGCCTTGAACTTCTGCCCCTATGCTTGTCTTTATGTTTCAACATATGTTTGAAACCTGTGACACTCACATTTTCATCACAGTTTACTGAAATTTAGATGTTATGTTTTTGTCACTCTATCTTTGAAAATGTTCCAAAATTTTCTATTGTGAATTTTGTTTCCCCTCATGTGTGGGTGTTTTTAAAAATAATATAATAATTATAACTATTAGAGTATTATACAGTTATAATAATTCTACTGTGTATTTTTTAAGCCAAAGGATTGCTCTCAGTGCTAACATCATCAATAATGAAATAAACCATAACTAACACTAGAATCAAATGATAGTAAAAGAAAGATGGCTGTCAGGTATAAAGTTCTTATTGTAAGGTATGAGAGAAAGACATTACTTTGAGCAACATCCAGTGTCTCTTTTTTTGTCATACCTGTCTTAGCTACTGATGCCTTACCATCAGTTGGTCTCCTAGGTCTGCTTGTGTTGCCCTTCTCTAGGTGCCATGCATCAGATAAGAGAAATTTGGCAGACTATCCTTTACTTTTTCAGGGCTCAGTGTTTGGAATTTTTTTCCCCTTTCTTTTCAAACTGTCTGCATTTGAATGCTTTAAATCCAGCCTCAAAATCTGTCTCTTTAAGAAATATCTTGCATAATCAGGAGTATGGTTCTGCCCACTCCTCATCCGTTGACCCAAATACTGCTGATGATCATTTGCAATAGTTTACAAGGATTACTTTGGTTGTACAAGTTGAAAGTTATTCTGAGACCTCATTGTATATTCTACATGAGTAAATAATATTAGATTATTTGAAAAACTGTTCTGGTGTAGATAATGAAAATAGATGCAACCACTTTGTAATCAATACAGTCCCCAACAATATCCATAGTTTGGTTTTGGAGCTTTTGTTTTACTTTTTTTTCATGGTTTAGCATCATAGATGCTGCAAGGAGCAGATTTTGTGTTGGTTATGTTAGATGATAAATTTTATGACTGATTGCCATGTTCCAGCATTTAGTTCTTTTTGTCTCTTCCCCTCTTGCCATCTATTATTTCCTTCCCTATCACTATATGCATGCAGGCATATCTTCATAAATTCTGTTTAAATTCATTGGAAATAGATGCACAGCGACAACTCACGGGAATCTAACAGAAATAATATTAAGGATGTTCAATTATTGCCAAATCCCAGCCTGTGACCACCATGTACCCCTGCTTTTGTGTGTGTGTTTGTCCACACATGCACGGGTGTGCGCGTGCATTTGTGCATCTACATGAGAAAGATCCATTACTACTTTATTTATTAAATAATGCTGTTTAAGTTTAAAAACTGTTTGTTGTAAAATGCACTAGTAGTTAAGTTAGTGACTGATGTCTGTTATTTTCCAGCTTTTCTTTCGATTTACATTTAACTGTTGCCCTAAACCGGTATTAAACACAGCCATTGTATTGTTATTTTATTTACAAATATTTCTGGAATCTTTGAAAGAATGGAATAGGTGTGTTTTCTTTTTTTCCTTATCCTACAAAGGGACCAACTCAAAGAGATCCTTCATCTGCTTCGTAACACTAGCAACCCACAAGTCGAGTACATTGTTCGAACTCTTAGAAAATGGGGCCGTGACAACAAAGTTCAATTATGAAAGGGCATCTTCCAAACAGTAAGGTCTTCTTCAGATCTGCTGCTGTACTGTTCTTTATCGTCTGGAAAAATCAGCACTTGACGCATACTTTTGTGTAACCAGCAGGTCCTTTTACTGGAGTGCATGCTTATGTTGGCAAGCATATAAATCGCTGTCATGTCTGCAGACTTGTCATGGATTTATAATTTTGCACTTTTCCCTGTAGTTTCTTTTGGTGTTGTGTTGTTGTTAATGTATGCTTAGGTAAGCACATTATTTGTAAACTTGCTGTTAATCCTAAAATCACAACATTTGTTGAATAAATTCTGTGGTTTTTTTTTTTTCCTTACTCTTTGATGTGCTTACTGTTTACATCTTTTATCTCATTTTTCAAGTGATTTTAAAGGAAGCCTGAGAGGGTGGTGTAGGCAGAAACATTTATATCAAGATTAATCGTTGCTAAGAAAGTAGATGAATATATGAAGGTAAAATAAGGTGGCAGAAACATTTGGATCAAGATTAATTATTGCTGAGCAAGTAAATGAATTGTGTGAAAGCAAAACAAGAAGTTTATTTCTTAGAAGTGGACTAAACCTTCAAAGAAATGTACAGAGACTGTGCAGTAATATTGCTTTCATAATCACTGCATGGGCACTTGAAAGGTTGAAAAACAGTTGATTTTTGCTTTGTTCTATTACACTGTGCATTTTTGAGGAATAATAAGTGGAATGTGATCTCCTGACATACCTTGCTGGTAAAACCAAAGAGGTTGTCTGTTCTGCCCTCACTCTGCACCAGCAATGTTGCAGAGCTTTTTGTGATCACTGTGCTGGGCTTGCAAAGATATCAGCACCATGATACTTTTGAGCAGTTTATTCTTTTGCATGATATTTTTACATAGCTTTTGAAGAATTCTTGCAACAGACTCCATCTCATATATGTTTTTCTTAATGGTTCTTTGCCATCATTAAATGTGTTGAAAAGTGAATGCGTGTGTGCCTGTGACCAATGTACTTAAAATTTCACAGATTTAGTGGATATTTTTCCTGAGATTACTCATTGATTTAAATGAAAGGCCATTACAAACTCATCAAGATCAGTATAACTGATTATACTTGGATGTCTTATAATTAAGATTTTTACATACATGTAATCACCTTTGTTCTATTCTCATCTCATATATTAATGTATAAGTGTAAATCACAGAAAGGAAGTAATGTGTTAAATTTTACTCTGTTTAGGGAGACACTGCGAGATGTAATCAACATGCTTCGGAACACAAGTAGTCCACAGGTGGAATACATTATCCGCACCATGAAAAAATGGGCCAAGGATAATCTTGTACCTGTTCCCTGATCTACGAAAGTAATTTTTTTTTGTTCTGCAACAGATTTTATTATGTGTGAGGGAGTAATTCGTGTTGTTCTCCACATTAAACTTTAAGGAAAAATATATTTAGAAGGGAGTGGGAGAACCACCAATGCTTGGGTTTACCTTAGCACATGTTTATTTTTCTTCTAAGAAACCACTGAAATCCGTCCATAAAAGACTTGCTAATTACATCTTCTGGTTTGAGTACTTAGTTGTTATACTTCATAAAATGGTTGACAGAGTTTGTGGTGCCTGGGTGGGTGAATGAATGTGGATGTGTTGGAGAGTACATCTGACTTTTTAACATTACGGATAGCTTTTCATAAACTAGTTAAAAACATTTGTTTGGTGTAAAACTCATACATTCCTTCTAGTTATTTGTTCAGATTTGAAATTTCACTGTTTGTTTTTAATAGTTTTTGTCATGAACTCTAGCCATTGGAAAATCTTGATGCATTTGAAAGTTTCATGAAGACAATTTTTCCTGCTGTTTCTGATTAATATGCTCAGAAATTAAAAATTGTTGTTAATGAATAATATGTACTTTTGAAATCATTTTTTTCATTAATGAATATGATGGCATCATTAAAAAAAAAGAAGAGTTGTCAGAGATTTTTCCCCCTAAGAGTAATCAAGCAATAAGAATCTGCTACAAAAACTTTTATAAAAAAAATACATGAGTTTTGTTTTCATCTGTAGAACAACAGGAAAGAACTGCTTAGCGTTTAAACATAATTTGTTAAAAAATAATTTTCAAGTACACAGATAATGCTAGAAGAATTGCAGAAGCTCTATGTTTGAGAGTGAAATAGGGGAAGAGGGAATGGTGAGGGAAAAGACTCATGGGAAGCAACTCTGATTTTGCAAGTACTATCGAAAAACCAGTTGCGTCTCTTGACACGGCATGCGCCTCGCTCTGTGTATGTGTGTTATTTAATGTTGGTGTTTGTGATTGATTTTATGCGTGTGTGTGTGAGAGAGGAAGAGAGAGAGAGTGGAACAGCAAGAACAAAAGAGTTTAAAGACAAAGGTCGTCTCATGACCTTTTTAAGGTCGTTAGAGAGTGAGATGATAAAAACCTCACGAGAGTGCCCATCTCACCATCGCTGCCTTAACCGACTCGTTAAACATAAACTGTGGGAACGTTTATCTCAATTATTTTTTCCTCTCTCACCTCTTCAATGCTTCCATAAAAGCTTCCTTTCAACGAACGCATGCAAATGTAGCAGCACTCATCATTATGCACGGTGTCAACTACCGCCACTCGTGTGTCTGGAGCACGATGCTGATGCAGCTTTTCGCTTAACGCGAGGTCAAAAGTTTTTAGAAAGGTTACTGTGGGCCGGTGTTCCTTTCTTTCCCATCCCTACTACTCCTACCCTGTCTGCTCTGTAGTTCGACAATGCTTTTAAAGTGCCGATAAACTGCGACTGTTATTACCAGCCCCAGGAAACTTCCAGGAAAGAAAAACCTCGTTTGTCATCCTGGAATGCCGGAAGTGCGTGCTCGCACTTTCTTTGTCAATGCGTCTTTCTTGATGTTTTCACTGTGAAAACACTTGGAAAAAACTTATGGCATTTTCACTGTAATTTTGCGCCGAAAAGCTTAGGTCAAGCTGCAGAGGATTAACAGTATCCCCAAGGTTTGGTGTTCGGGTCTCAACATTTCTTCAAAACACTACCCCTAATTCTTAAGATGTGTAAAAGATGCGTAATCATACGAATTAGAGCTTAGTTTAGAAAACAAATACTACCGTGTTCGAACCCCGTGATCTTCATTCTTTTCCCTGTATTAACGCGCTTTACCACTGAGCTTACGGACTTAAGGCAGCCTGACCTCTTGACCCCTCTTCATCACGTAAGCTGACGTAGTGCATTAAAGTGTGGATTGCACGAGTTTGAATGCAAACGCTGCGAAGCATAGACAAAATGTGAGGACTTGTGGTCAAGCACTCTGTAGGTCATGACGCAGCCGTCGTAAACGTGTGGTCACAGTCACGTGGTGTGCACTGACTGCCAAGTCCAGCAGCGAGAATGTACTGTCATCTGATGCTGCAAGCTGGAGAGGTCAAAGGTTGCTGCACCCTAACACGTCTTACAGTTTATTGCCCGCTGTTATGGCAATTTCATGCCGGCTGGCGGAGTCCTGCCATGATGCGCGCGGCCGGTGTCTTTTATTAAATCCGAAGAGGATAACAAATGACATTTTATTATATCTGCTGTGCAAGTAAACGTCCTGCCGCAAGACTCTATATAAGCTTTTAGAACTGCATTACCGACCCCCTGGCCTTCTCTCCACTCTCCCCATCTCTCTCTTCCTCTTTATATTTCCCCAATCCTTCCCTCTCTCTACTTCCCCAGCATTTTGTTCTTCTCTCTGAGGAAATCATTTATAGGCACTTTTCGCTGTCCCTTCCCATCTTGCATCTGCTGTAAGCAGCTAGCTGTCCTCTGGCTCGTGGGCCGAAGCAATGGTCAACGACAAAGTCTCTCATACTCTTCAGACATTGGAGGTTTTCTCCCTTCTTGCCTTCCTCTTCCACCTTTTCGTTCACCTTTTTTTGTTCCTTCTTTTTGTCCATCTTCCCCTTCCTCTCTGTTCTCTATTTACATTTGTCTTGTACTTTACTGTCTGTGATTCTTGATTCTCTCCTTCCTCTCTTTCGATTTCGCACATGCTCACTTGGCGAAGCTTTGCTATGTTTGTGGACCAGAGTCCCCGGATGTTACAAACCCGGGAGATGAGCGAGTGGGCGGGTACATAATATTTTACGAACCCCATTTTATGCTGAAGGCATCACACCCACCCGAGAGACCCGTGTGAGGATGAAAATTATTTCGCCTGCAATCAAAACATTTTATACGACGCATGTGAAAACTAAAAGACCGTCTCTATCGTGTCTCTATCTCTCCCTTCTGATAGTACTTCTGTCCTCAAGACTGCGTGCAAAATGCTTGATGCTTGAGAACCCGGCATTCTTGACTACTTCCACACGAACCGTCCAATTAGTCTTTCCTTCCTTCTTTCTTTCCGACATGACTGTTTACACCGCACATGATGGCATTAATATTAAAAAAAAAAACAATTGCTTTACAACCAACTGTCTGTTTACTCGCAAAATTTGCTGTATTACAAAAATCATGAATCAGAAATAATTCTGCACATTTCTGCACGTCCGATGACGAGACCACGACTCGAATGGTGGTCACACGGATGTGAAGTATTAGGCCCGCCTAATGCATGCATTATGAACAAAATCAAGTCCTCTACGAATTTTGACCACGGGGCGAGAATGAATTTTCCACGTATTGACCCTGCAAATTCCATCCTCTCGGGAAATGTGTTCCTTGAGTGCACCTTTAAAATTACCGCGTTCGTGTGTGTGTGTGTGTTGATGTTCGATAGCGGGGGTGAAGATGTAAGGTTCCCTGCACACGGAACAGTGGATAGAAATTGAAATGCACGTGCGTGTTAAAATGCAATCTATGCTGTGTGTGTGTGTTTGTGTGTCTGTGTGTGTATCGAATATCCAGCAGCAGTAAAGTGATGTAGTGACGTAAGCTTTGTGTAAAGAAGAGTTATTATTATTATTATTTACAAAGGGAGAGACGTGTTACAATAAGATTATGCGCCCAAGTTAATAAGATAGCGAAAAATAAAGAAAGGAGCGAAACAATGAAGTAAAAGAAACAAGGAACACGTAGAAGAAAAAAAAAAAAAGAGAGACAGTACATCCAGAAATAATTTTCTTACCACCGTATGAACATGCCGAGAGATGCAGCACGCACGAGAGGAGAGAGTAGCTTGCCCTGTAATTTGTTGACAGCTCGGATGGTGACAGAGAGGCTGGCAGTGGCTGCCAGGACCCACCACGTGTATAAAGATCAGGGTTCAATACCAGCACCGAGTCATGCTTCTATCTTCGGCTTCCATGAATAATAGATTCCAGAAAGCTCTCGGCCAGTCGTTTTTCTCACGTGCAGCTAAGTGCACCCCTTTCCGAAATTCGTCATCAAGCGGAGCTCTTTCGTTTCATTAACCACTTCAGCGCCGAACATTTTGCGTACAGAGGTAGCACCGCGGTCATCCGCAACTCACTGCGCGTTAATTAGTGGAATTTCGTTAGCTGGCCGTCCGACAACCACTTTATTCATCGCAGCTTACCTATCAGATCGTTGATGCAGTTTTTAATGGAGTACTATCTCGCCACCAGCAAGTAGTAAAAGACGACTCGACCTCCGACAGACGAGACGACCTGTGTGCTCCTTGTACACAGAAGCCAAAACATGTATGACGATCTGACTAGAGCATGCAGTAGGTTAATGCCAGTCTAACTTGGGTGGCCGATCTGATCAGGTGTCAGGAAGACTTTAATGTCAGCCTTGTAGTACACAGACTTTTCTTTGTTTCACAGAATCCGTCGGATTCGACCTCCGGTTACTAAAATATCACAGGTCGCACGCGTTCAGGGAAGGTAACCCTCTGATATTTACTTCCTGACTATTTTCTTTCAGTTGAAACTCTACATTTTAGGATATTGTTCAGTCAAAATCACACACACACACAAACACACATTCTTGATTTACATAAAGTTAAAAAAACTGAAACTATTCCATGTCATATCTCATTTTGTTAATTTATTACTCAAGCGGGTGTCGTTTATGAAAACTACTGCCATAAAATAGGTTTTAAAAATGCGGAAAAAAATTAGGTTGATTTATTTCCAGAAAAAAAGTCATCACCAGACGAGCATGCTATGGAAATGTTGGCCATGAAGAATCCAGCATCGCCCTCAAATACCCGCTGTTCGTAAACACCAAATGTGCGTTTGTCATGCGTAAATTTGCGAAAACGCCTCCATCCGAAAAAGCGGGTTGACAAAACATGACAACACGTGACCTGGTCTGATGAGCCGCAAACATTGCACAGTGTAAACATCTCCGTGTCCTACATATCAATGATTAGAATAAATGAGGTCTGCTGAAGTTTTTACTCCTTTCTTTATTTTTCGAGGTTAGCCGTAGGAGACCGCAGATCCGAATTTAAAGTTACAAAAAAAAATTTTTTTTTTAATACTACAGTGTTTAGTGGGATAATTCTTGATGTTGATATTCTTTGTAAAAGTTGGTAATCTAACTTTAGTGAAAATGCTGTTTGTTGCTCCATAGAATGGTAAAGCACACACACATATACACACTTGATGCTGCTAGTCAACTACTGGTTCTCCTTTCAAAAGCTTTTTCTTCTCTTAAAAATGAGCAATAACCTGAATTATAAGTTTATTATGGTAGTCTGTTATATAGTGAGTCCCGTTGGATTTTTCTGATCAAACAATTTGTTGATACACATTTTCAGTAAATGTCTGATGAAAACGCAGTTGAAAACATTTGTTTCAGAACCACGTTTGGAATGAAAAAAGTCTGAAAATTAGGAGCAGAGCCAAGCTTTTATTGCACTCATTTCTTCTGTTTATTCATCGGCTCCGTCACAGTCCTCTTTTTGTATGATTCTCTGCTTTGTTGTCACATTCATCTTTTAACGCAGTTAATTCACAGAGCGAGCAAGCGAAAGAGAGAGAGCGAGAAAGAGAGAGAGGGGGGGGGGTAAGAAGAAGAAAAGGTCAGAGAGAGAGGATATTAAGAAAGGAAAACACAGACCCATCCTCGCAAACAAACATACTTTCTTCTCTTTGCCTCCGATGTGAAGGATGTCGGGAAATATCTCCACTGTGCGCCATATCAATCATGTTGGCGGAGTGTTTGTAGACGAACGAGTAAAAGTGTCTATCAGTGTGTATTTGTGTTTGTGTGTGTGTGCGTGCGAGCAGGTGTAGGTTACATGATTGTATAGGTTTCAAAGTCATGTAGGTTGAGTTAGTTACAATGTGTGTAGGCTATGCAGGCTGCATTACAAAGGTTGAGCTAATTACATGGCTATGTTGTGTAGGCTCTGTAAATCACATGGTGTAGGTTACCAAAAAAAACCCCCCAAAAAACAAACAAAACAAAACAAAACAAACAAACAAACAAACAAACAAAACAAAGCAAAAAAAAAAAAAACAACAAAAAACAAAACAAAAACAAACAAAACTCTAATTGTCAGTGAAATATTTCATTCGCATTATCATGAGAGCAAAAGTCTTCAAAGCCAACATTCATTCAGCTGAATTAATAAAAAATATTAATAATGAGTGTTCCCCCATTTTTCTTTATTTTGAAGGCCGTGATGGTGAATCTCATCCGTTTGGATTTAATGTCAACACAACTATTTCTTGCCCACTCGGCCAACTGGAATGCATGCAGGAAAGGCAGCGAAGTCGCGGAGATGATCGGCTCCACAGACTTCCGGGAGTGCGCTGCGCATCTCCGTCGCTCTGTTTGAAGTATCGAACAGTTTGTGAATGAAATATGTGTCTCGGTGTTTGGTTTTCTTAAGCTGGAGATCAGGATTTCTCTGAAGTGTGCCCACTATTTACGGTTTGTGTGTGTGTGTGTGTGCACGCGCGCGCGCGGAAGCTTATGAAACAGAAGGTCCTCCTCGTACATCAGACTTGGACTCCAGCAGCCGTGGACCGAGGCCATGGTGGTGACGTGCAGGCTTCTTTATATCTCACTTTCTGATCATCAACTCCAATCATGGTTTATTTATAACCCACAGGGGGGCAATCGCACCGCTTAAAGCAGGCGGTACCTTCGGGTTTCCTGTGGTCCTAATCACACTTCAGGACCGGGGGGAAGGTGTGACTGACGATTCTCATGATAACAACGCACGCGCTCCCGTCCTCTGCCCGCCTGCTCTTCGCCTGACAGAAAATGAACGATGCTTTCACCTGTTTCCGTTGTCCAGTGACTGGCGCCGCTTGTGTGGATTGGATTTCATCATATCATCCTCCTCCCTCAGCTCCTCCATCCTTTCTGATGCAAATTTAATTTTGATTGAATGCTACTCTGCTTATACTGCAATTTACTCGGTACTGCAGATTTCTGGCTTGTAAACTTTTTGGTTACTAAAACTCCACATCGTTTTATGTGTCTGAATGTATTCTAGGGTGTTGAAATATGTCTTAATAAGGGTGCTTATGGTACAGGTTTGAGTATATTCATATGTATGCACGTATATTCAAATTTTCGATAGACAAGTAAAATAAGCCCTGACTAGCGCTGCCATTCAATCAACGAAATTTATAAGTTCAACCATTAAACTAAAAATAAGTTTTAAAGAAAAATTGTTATTCAAAATTAAGATACCACTCCCCTTGGTATTCTTTTTTTGACCATTTGAAATGTTAAGTAATTTTAACTGCACCGTATGTGTATTGTCAAGAAATGAAGCGTGTCCAATGAGACCATGTGTTCTGTGAACAAGTCAACCAGAGAATTCGTTGCTTGAGAAAGAGCTGAGAGGGAGAGTATATACACGATGACCACTTCTTCTGGAGATGATGCAAACAGGGTTTCTTCCACTCCTTGTCATTAGCGGGATCTGTTTTGCTCCGGCAAATCCACTCAGCCTCCAGATTCGGTACATAAGGGCGAAAAAAAAAGAAAAAAAGAAAAAAAAAAAAAGAAAGAAAAAGAAAACCCTAAAAAATCCAAATTTTTTAAATGAGAGAAAAAAATGTTGGAAAGTTTGTTTTGAAGTTTGCTTAATATTTGCGAAGGCTTTTTATATCTGTATTTATATTTACATATTTACATTACGCATGCAATAGAGAGAGAGAAAGAGAGAGAGAAAGAGAAACAGAGGTTAAGAAAGGGTTAAAAAATACTAGTTTATTGATAGACACCGAGTGTGTTAGGAAAACTAATCCGTTGCAGTTTATCTCTCTCTCACACACACAATTCTAAAGCGCGCACAAACGTACACATATACAAACAGACAAAAGAATGTACATGCCTACCCATCCACACGCGTACACAGATGCGTGCACAAAAACACCTGGACACCCACACACACATACATCAATCACACGAGTGATTTAATTGTGTCACACACCTGTTCTCACAACCAAAAGAAGCTGACTCGATGCAAACGAAATTGATATTTTTATTACAAAATGCTTGCAGATTTTAACAACAAGTGGTACATCTACTGATACAGTGTCGATTGGTTTGATTTGAAGTCACATTGATATCAACCGTCAACACAACGACGGACTGGTGGAGGTTATAATAATGATAGCTGACCGAGGCATGATGGGAACGAACTCTGACCTGAAGCCCGGTGTGGGCGTCAGCCTCCGCAATGATGGCGAACTATTTCTTGCAGGATGTGCAGACCACACCAGTGTGCATAGACCATAAAGAGTTGCGGAGCTAACTAAATATACGTGCGTGAGTGTCATCATGTGTGTGTATGTGTGTGTGTGATCACAGGTGATTTGTAGTTCCTATTTATAAAGGGGTCAAAGGTTTTTGTGTATTCCGGCATTTAGTGCAAACTGTGTCTCACATTTACACACATGTGTATTCTTGATGACAATCCACAGACCTTCATTAACTGAACGTAAGACAGCGAAGAATTCGACCAGTCGAGATATACTAAATGTAGCTTTACATCCATCCATGCATACAGATAAACAAACACACAAACACATGCATAAAATCAAGAAAGATAGAGATAAAGAGAAGGAGTGAAAGAAAAGAGAAACAAAACTTTCTTTTTTAAAATGAAAATTTGAAAATAAAAAATGGGATCCATGAAGTATTTGATGGTGCACATTGACTTGATATTTATTAAGGGAATAATACATTTAGTGATTCAAAAATTCTCAGTATTCATATTGTCAAAGTGCAGTGTGCACATCAGCATCATTTCTCTATACACCAGTGTCTACACCACTCACACCAACACTGTAGTTAACTACAATAGACCAGTCTACAATTTCATCCAAACATGACTTTGATAAAGGAACAGGTAGTAAGTAGACTATCGTTGGTTGTTTTGTGAGGTTTCGTTACTTCCAGTTCTTACTCGTGGTCATATTCGATGTCATGTTTGAGGATACCACGGAGATTGTAGCATGACCTTTGCCCCTTGTCGACCTTTCGCATTTTTGTCGATAACAAGAAATTTACATTTTTCTTGCAAAATACAAAATTATTCCTGATTAATTATTAAATGATTTGTGGTAAATTCATCGTGATTTTAGCAGTCCACCCGCTTGCCTAGATGTAGACACGAAAGTGAACATTCAAGTCGTGAATTCGGTGACAACTGCTCAGTGTGCCAAAAGGTTGATTAGTGATTAGAAAGTCTAGCTATTGCAGACATTGTTTGACATGACAGTTTAATCATCAACAGTCATGTAAAGATGCCGACATTCACATTAAGAATATTGTGCATTCTCTGTTAATACTCTTCTAGCCATTACCTCCCATCCCCGCTGAAAAAATCTAGAAAATAGCTAGAAAAAGCTAGAAAAATAGCTAGAAAAAGAAATAAAATGTCTTCACAGAAAGAACAAACTTTCACATAATTTTTTTCTGTTTTTTTTTGAGTGTAATAGGAGAAAAATCAATTGCTCAAGGCACTCCACTAATCCGACACAGGTTCAGCGCAATACTCATCAGAAGAACTGAATAGAGAAAGGAAGAAAGAAATGAAGAGAAAAAGTAAGAGACAAAGGGGGAGTCTGGTGAGGGGTTGGGGTGGCTGGATGCGTTAGTTAAGTAAAATAAAGATGGCCACGAGAGATCTTCAAGCGAGGATACCTCCCGGTATCTTAGGAACAGTCCTTGCAGAGTGGATTGTAAATTTCTTTGATCCTTAAGGTGAAGAAAGACAGTGATTAACACAAGAAGAACCAAGTATATCTAGCATACACAGATGCTTTCTTTCTCTCTCTCTCTCTCTCACACACATAAACGCAAGCACACACGCACGCGCTCTCCTTTTTTCTTTCTCATTCCTTCTTTCTCTCTAACTCTGTACTTCCCACACTCACACACAACTTACAGTCGCCGGCCCATGTTCACACTCTCATCCACGATAACAAACAAACACATGATCGTTTACAATGGCGGTGTCCCGTGAGTACAACGATAAGGGAAAGAAGGAAACTGGTTGAGTACAGTGATGGGAGACATTCCATAAATTAGTCCAAACACAAGCACACACAGATGCGCACGACTATAACAAAAATAATAAGTTGTTCATCTTACATTGACATCAGAATGAATATCTGTAATATTTGTAATAAAAACAACAATAATAATGCAAAACATGTTCATATATATAAATAACCACACAGACATGCACAAACACATCTGTTCACACACCTCATTACTTTGTAGACAGTTAACTAGGAACTGGAACATTTTTTTCTTTTGAGACCTTGATATTCTCTTTCTTCTTAACTTCCTTCTTTGAAACGATATTGAACTCAGAGAGACTCGCTGGTATCAGACAGTAAAAAACAACTTCTACTTGATTCGAATTTGTGGAAAACTATTTTGTCGGCGTTCGGCAGAAAACGAAACCAAATAAAGATTTCCTGTTCTGACATTCGATCGTGTCTGGGAAATAACAAGCCAAAAATGTTTTGGTCAATTCCTCTGTTCTCTGAAGAAAAACATCATGAACTTGTTGTACTAATTTTTTCACCTATTTTGGCGGTGAAATGTGTTGTAAACAAAATGACTTGCTTATTGCTTAAATATTCAATGTGTCTCCTAAAACAAAACAAGATCCACCAACACACATACACACACTCAGACACAGAAAAAAATACATGTATACACAAGCTCGCGAACACACACACAGAGGCATGCACACACACACAATCAACTCACTCTTCCATGCACAAGATGCGAGTACACTACTAGATATATACAAAGTTTGAGTTATTACTTCACTACACGAAATAACTGCAGTCTTGCAATTGTGATTCGGGCTATATACACATATTTGATTTTACTTTTTACAGATTGCCTTGTAATGTAAGAAACTCTATAAATACATCAAACATTCATTCATCTCGCTGATGAAGGTTTGTCTGACTTTTTGGGGGGCGGGTGATGAACAACATAACAACAAAATCACAAGTCAGACATATTGTGTAACACAGTTGATACAGGCCTCGCCAGGACCGCTCTGTAACATCCAGAAATAAACTTCACAACAAGACAATCAGGTGCAGTCACGTGAGCAGTCGGCGAAAGGTTAACAGCACGAAGACCTTAATAAGGACGACCCGCAGATATTTCAATCAGTGACTCTAAGCTCTGGGAATCTTCAGGGTGAGAGGCTGGGAGGGGAGGATACTGCCGATGGCTGGACGAGAAACCAAGTCCCCCGAGGATGTCTGGTCCAGATCCCATGGGAGGAAATCTGCTTTAATACCATGGACTAAATGTGTATTGTCTCTCTGTCTCCCTTCCTCTTCTGCTCCATCTTCCCATCTCCGTTTTATTTTCCACGCAGTTTCTCCCCCAACCCTTTTTCCTTTCTTTCTTTTACGGTTAGGTCATGTTGACTGACTGTGACACCATTTCCTTTAATTATTTAAATAAAAATTGCCCAATCACATACCTGACACATTTTTATCACGGCGACTATGGCACCCCCAAAGACGAAAGATAAGTATCGTGAAAGTGGAGCAAATACATGTAATATTGCAGCAACTTTAGTGTTTACCTATGCAAGACATAAACCCATCCATAGGTACATACATTCACACATACACACATCCATGAATACATGCGTACGAGTGCTGGTTAGTCGAGTGAACTTCAGGACTCGTTAAAGTAAAAGTTTACAGGAAGGACAAAAGCAAAAGTAGCGACAAGAAAATTGACATCACTACGAAAATGATTTGATTAAAATATCACACACCACTTACCATATTACTCTGAATGAACAATCTTTAATAAACAAAAACAAGTAACACGAGACCAGAGCGCAAGTCGCATGAAAGGCAGAAAGTGACCAAAACCCAAGAAGTCAAACAGAAACACAAAAGTGAAGAATCGTCAAAGAGATAACTGCTCTTTCTAAGGACAGCAACAAAGACAATTACAGAAGAAAACGATGAACCAGAAAACACCCGTGTTTGCCTTGTTTGTCTCCGTGTCCACCTTCTCCATCATCAGCATCCATTCTGCTCGTCTTCGGCATCCTTCCTGCTCATCGTTCCTCTTGGCTAGAGCTCTCCTTGCTCACCATCTCTCCTGCTCTGTCCATCCTGGTTAGCAACGACCATGCTGAATGTCCCTCTTTCTCACCTGCGAGAAACAGACCGTACGCAACCTCCAAGAGATCGGGTCCAAAGATCGATGGTGATTATGCAACAGCATCTCAAGAGGCTCCGGAAAGAATAAAATGTTTGTTCCAGTCGGTTAAGCACACTACATTTTTTTACCTCTTTCAACACGGCGATGGGTTTGTGTAAACTTAAGCCACCTCTGGAACAATATGGAAGCAAAGAAGAGACGTGGAACACGAGTCGAGTGCCAGTTCCCTCAGGTGTCTCGCGCGGTCCACGAGAAAGGACGCTTTCGCCGAGGGTTTAAAAGCAACGCAGATTGGACAGGAACAGTTTTTAAGAACGTGGCTTCTACTCGTAATTTGAAAGTAAGGGCTTTGACCGTGGTTATGAATTCGTCAACTCTCGATAGTTTAATGATGCTGCACATTGAAGCCGTTCCGGAGACGCCGTTGTTTGTGGATGACGTGGCAAAATGTTTGGGTACACCAGTTCATGCCCGTTCCCGAACGGAGGCTCCCACATCAGCGGTCATGGAAACCTTACAGAATGATTAACGCACGAAAATGAGCAGAACAAACACGTAATTAATAGACAGATAGACAGAGCATGTCCAGGATCGAAGAATCCCTCTTGTTGAATTCACTCGCCGACTTTTAACAGAGGTTATATACCCCAGATCCTCCGATTTCCAGGAGTGTGTCGTGGACAACCGACTGCTATGATGTCTAAGTGTAGAGGAGAAGTTAATCAGTTTCATCAATGGAACAAACGACACTGACTGCCCACCCCCCCAACACACACTCTCTCATTCCCTCCATTGAACCAGCATTTTTCGAAATGGTAATCTGAATACAGAAGATGTGACATAAATCTCGGATGAACATTTGTATGTGCAATGTGGATTGACAGAACAGAAAAGGATGTGACTCACGTCTCTAACCTGTACAAGTGATACATCATAAAAGGGAGAGAAAAATGATCAATGTCAATATGGATAACAATGTGCTATTTGTCAATAGTTTAAACTTCAGGCTTCGACTGAAGGGTTTTTGCTTTTATACGGACGTAAACCGAAGACAAAAGAAAACAGCAGAAGAATAAACAATTTTGTCTGCTGTGTGACTAATAGTGATGCTGTACATAACAAGAGATGTATAATGTAGAGTGATCAGGTTTAACTGTATTGCACGGGCCGTGATATGAACTAAAAGATATAGGAGTAATATACAACAGACCGAAAAGTACATAAACAAATGTACAATGTGGACAGGATGAGATACGCAGTGAGAATACAACACTAGTACCAGGACACAATCACGTGACCACGCTTGTATCCTGCGAGTCTAGAGAACCCTTCCTTTAGTGAATAACAAAAATAATTTTAAAATGTATTCCGACAAGTTTCCAAAAAAAAAAAAGACAATAATGTTGAAGGAACAACGCTGAGTCACAAACAAACAAACAAGTTGGAGTGGCAGCAAAGGTGTGCAGTGAACTGATGCAAAGGTCACGACGATATATAACGGTTGATTTTCCAAGGGAAACCCAGACGGCGTTGCTAACATCTCATTCCGCCAGCACTGGTCAGTGTTCCGGGCTGCAACACTGACAAATTCCAACACATTTCCCCCAGGAACGTGACAAAGGGCCGGCCAGGCAGCCACCCTCATCTCCCTGAAGTGAACCTTGTAGAACAACCCTCACTGCTGTCTGCTACAGAGCCACAGAACAGGGGAAGCTTCCTCCAAAGACGGGAATTATCGCATCTCAACTCTTTTTTTTTCTTTTCTTGACGAAGAAATAATAATAATAATAATAATAATAATAATAATAATAATAATGTCTTGCATAAAATGCGAGGATTTTCTCATTTTGCATTTTCCTCTTGTTTTAGCAGTGGGTTTTTTTTCCCTCCTTTTTTTTCAGTCTTCCTATTCTGGTTGTAGTGTGTTCATTTCAAGACAAAGTGCTATTCTAAATGATGTTGCTCCGGTTCAGGGAGGTAGCTTTCTGCAAGGGCAAGGTCTCTGTAATAACCCTGCTCTTGTTGGTTTTGAGAAAAAAAAAAAAGGGAGTCGTGTTTAGATTTTCGGTTTCAACGCACCCTTATTGTTCTCGAATGTCCCGTGGCAGTTATGCCGGGCTTGATGCTGTTTTGTTTGCCGTACACAAGAAGGAGTTAACATTTTCAAAAGCTTCAGTGCCTTTGACTGACCACAAAAAAATGTTTTAGTTATGTAAATTGGTGTCAGGAATTCAAGATTTCTGCGCATGGGGCTGCTGGATGATTACACGTTCCTGTGCCTCTGAATAACTGGCTCAAAGAATGTGACATATGCAAAACTGGACGTTCCTCCTGTCATTTTGCCATCGATTTTCCATGCATCGGCTGAAAAAAAATGAAAGAAAGAAAAAAAAAAAAAAAGAAAAATAAACCTCGCCGGAATCAGGAGAGGAGTCTGTGAATGTACCTGATAACTTACCACACTGCTGACGCTACACCTTTGTTACCTTCTTTCTAACCGCTTTTTTTTTTCTCGGGAGAATCTTGTTTGGTCTTCTTGTTTTCCTGGCAGATGTTCGCGAGAGATTGAGAGAACATTTCAAGCTGTGGCGTCCGACCTCCACCCTCGATTTTACACTCTTGAGGTGGGTTGCACAAACATTGGTGTGTTATCTCCTAGAGATGTTTGCACACTCTGCGAACTCTGTACGGACATTTTTATGTGTGGAGGGGATGTGCAGACGGTTGGAGACTCTGTCCTGATGCCAAGGACAGGCAGTTTCCCTAAGGCTTTCGTTCTTCGGAACAAGATGGATGTGAGAGGAAGAAACGAGGCAGCTTGGTTCTTCTTCACGCCTTCGACGATGTCTTGTTGGCTGGCTCGCTGGCTGGACAGCTTCTGTAGACAGCGTTATCACGCCGGTCCTTTCTCAGGGAAGAAAAGCTTGGCTGACATCTGCCCGCCAGGCGGCGAGATATATGGCAGAGCCAGGAATTGCCGAGAAGGGAAAAACATCGTCTGCGACTTGCCCTCCGGACGCATTGTCTTGACCAGCACAAACATTACTGTCGACAGCGGAAATGGAAGAAGGCGTCGCGCCTCGTTTTGAACTTGGTCAGCATCAGCGGTTGCTGTTGTGGACCCACGACTGGTCAGGTTTCTGCGTCTGCGAGATGTCTGCTAAGAATTTATCAACCTTCGCCGATAACATCATTCTGTATTTTTTTCAGCATCGTCCTTGCTACCATCCTCCCCTCCCTCATCGATGTACACTCACAAACTTGCAAGCAGCTGAAATGTTGTGAAGTAAAAATAACCATTATTTCTTGAAGGTTATTATTTCCTAAGGGATTCAATGGAGGATGGTGGGAGGATCATTAAAGCCAAACGAACCTTTTTCGATCTCAATCGCTTGCCGGGAATTTGAACCCGTGAGTCACAGAGAGAAAGAAGCACAACATCATTCAAGCATGGTCATCGGCGATTTCTGATAATGTTGCGAGACTCAGAATTGTTCTAATAATGAGCCAAGCAGATGAAATCCCCCCTACCCCGTGACAAACATTAGTCAGAGGCCTCGATGTTTATGTACCTTGCCAGCACCAAAGATGGGTTAGCTCTGAGATTTCAAAGGGTTTCGAACGTTAGTTTGGTAGTTTTTTTTTATTTGGAGAAAGCATCCTTCCGAGTGCATCACAAACCGTCCCTAACTGGCTCTACTATTCGCGGCCAGTGGTGATGATGGGCATGACCACGCACAGTGACGTCACAATGGCCGTCAAGTAGATGAGGAAGAAGATGCGGTCGAAGATGAGGCCGGCAGCCTTCCACTCTTTGGCCGTTTTTTCCTTGCGGTCCTTCTCCGCGATACGCTCTCGGTAGCGCTTGATGAAGTCCATCAGCTCCGACAGGTGGTAGTTGATGAGCGCTAGCTGGCTCGTCTGGTCGTCTGTCCCACGGTTGACGTGCACGAGAATCTCGTTGGAGGAGCGAGAATCCGTGGTGGCCCACTTGCTCCCGCTCTCCCCATTCACCCCCAGCATGCGGGTGTGGTCCGTGGTCGGAGGGCGACCCCCAGCAAGTCCTCCACCGGGAGGGCTTCCGTATGGCGGTTGTTGCTGTTGTTGTTGTTGCTGCTGCTGCTGGTTTTGCTGCTCGATGTGCGGGCGAACGAGGTTGTCCATACACAAGATGCGCCCGAAAAACTCGAACAAAATCTGCAACAGGGTAGATGGTGTGAAAGGTGGGATGAGCGAGACAGTGTTGAATCAGAGATTCCTCCATGTTTGTTATGCAATGCTTTATCTCCTACAGAGCTACACAAGCACACACGATTTGTCACTTCTGTGCGCCGGAGCTTGAAGACATGTTTCCCTTTTTTTTTTCTTAAAAAAATGCGTTAAAGCGATTCGTTCTGTGCAATACCGCGTTCGTAGACAGTTATTTCTTTGTATTGACAAATACATCCTTGTTATCGATTGCAGAACTAGGATAAACAATTAGTTGCTCCCAGAGGAGACATGCATCTTCTAAGAAACTGTCGGAAATAAATGTGTGTGGTTCTTATTTCACTTGCTTAATGCATTTTAACTCAGATCATTCAATTTTATTATATTTAGACATTCTAAAATGTCGAAAATATTCCCTTCCCACAATGTATCTTAGTTGTGACAGGTACTGGGAAAACAAAAGGAGAAGAAAGATAATGTTTTATGCCGACCCAGCTACTAAGGTCATATCACGGCTAAGCAGCAGACTTGGTATTACATGCAAAGCAGAAAGAAAACAGTTTGAAAAATTAGTGTAAACCTTTGATATATATATATAATTAATATAAATAAACAAAGAAAAAAAGCAATGGTCAATAAAATTAAAATTTGAAGGAAGAAAAGAAAAAAAGAATGAAAGAACAAATGAATGAAAGAAAGAGAAAACTAATTATAGCAAATAATGCATTAAAATGTAGGAGAGAAGGAGAATGCTGACAATTATTATTTCGATTGCTTCCAAAGAGGAAGTGAAAACAAGTCATGCGCACTGTTAACCTTTTTCATTATCCTGGGCACTGGGCGACGAGCACCGTAGAAAGACATGTACACCACGAACGCATTGAGGAATGAGGACAAGGTGATGAGGATCATGTTGAGGCAGTAGTATGTACCTGGGGAAAGAAGAGGAAGGTGTTTAATAGTCCATCTACCCGCATCCCCTACTCCCCTCATTAGTTCATTGATCAAGCATACATCCAAATATCGAAAGGTCACGTGAAAGAGGTCACTAGCGACTTTTACAAAGACATTCTTGAAATGATGTACAATATTTATTATATGTGTGTGTTGTTATGTACTATGTTCGTGGTGAGATTATGTATGAGAAATTTTAGCATCTTCACAAAGAAAGAGAAGAGAAGGAAGGAACCAAAAGGGACTTAAGCAAGTGGGGGCAGAAGGAGTGAGAGACAGACAGAGAGAGACAGACAGAGAGAGTGAGAGAGTTAAAAACTTAAATAAGCAGAGATGCCAGAATGTGATGCTGTCCTATTCCCCTGCCACATCTGGATAATACAACCGAGGTAACGACCTGAGGACACCATCAGCTCTGTCGCAGGTGTCGGCTGGAATCAAGGGGGACGTGACCTGACCCCTGACATTCGTACGACTGAAGTAATGAACTCGTTTAATGACCTAATAACCTTTGACTGACTGATCCGAAGACATTTGTGTAATTGACCGAATACAATTTGGCTTACTGACCCAGTTAAAAGAACAGAATTTATTTCACTGACCTGATACGTTTCGTATAACTGACCGAATAATTTTAGAATTGTTGAATTTGCCAATTCCACAAATTGAAACTTTTGTGGTAAAGAGGTACCTTGGGAACTTCAAGCACGAAATAGTTGATTTAATTTCGTCCTGTTTCTAATAGTTTGCTGCTGTTTATCAAAAACTAATACAAAGGTATCATTACAAAGTAACCTCATGGGACTTTAATCCTTGTGAAGTCCATGGATCCACTTTAAACTCAGATCGAAATACATCATTAGTCTTCATCAACGAGAGAAGACAATAAAAGTGGTTCACTGTTGGCATAATTTTTAATATACAAAGTATCCGAAAATTAAACAGGTGGCAGAAGAGAGCGGTTACTGTAGGACACACCCTGTTGCCTGTCTGAGGTCCACCTGGTCCTGTGGGCTGAACACTCACCCTGCCCACCCAGTAGAAGACTGTACTCGGTCTGTCAAACAAGGCAAAGGGGGTAGAAATAAAAGGGTTGGGCTTGGTGGAGATGATGCTTCGTCAGCAAAGGACCATGAAGGACGTGAAGTGCATTTTGTTAACGAGAGTAAAGCTTACTCAATGTAAATCCCATTTGTTTCAGATTTTTCGGACATCCTTGAGAAAAACATGAAAGGCCCCATCGTAGCATTTAGCTTTAAATGAGACTTTTCCCCTCCAGTCACGCTTTTCATAGTGGTTCTCATGAAGTATAAAAAAAGAACCTTTTCCCTTAATCTCGCGTAATGACGAGAGCACAAAGATCACGTGGTGCCCTTAATGCGCCGCGCCGTCAGATGTGTGGGGTTTATTTTGCCTTCAAAGGTAGAATGGCACAAAATGTAGGGCTCAGGGTCTCAGCGCAGCAGTCTCTTGTCCGCCGGCTACTGTTATGAAAGCAGTTGATGCCACATTAAATTTAATAGCCGAGGCTTTGAAACAGCTAGCCCTCTCTTTGGCCAAATGATCTGACGTCATTTCCGCATTAACTGCGACCATGATATTACGCTTATCAGACTGAATGAAAAAGATGTTTTGCAGTTGAAGCATTTTTCACTTTTTTTTCTTCCATTTATTTTATTTTTATTATTTTTTTTTTTTGTTCCCGCGAGGCTGAAAGTCGAGAAGGGATAGAAGTCACAAAACAGAACAAAGTCGAATGAAAGGACCCAGGAGGACAAGAGGATGGTGAAGGGGAAAGGGGCTGGGTGGACGAGGAAGGCAGAAGGACAGTTAACAGTATCTTACATTTACGCATGCGCAACCACGAGTCGAAATCATGGCCTTTCCGACTTCCGTCAAGGTCTGTGTTACCCATCCGATCATTCAACCATCGACGCTCAGTCCTATCCTCAAGCAGGGGAACCGATTCTTGCAAGATTCTCATCTTTGGCCAGGGGTTTGTGACGTCACAATAGGATTGAACCCCAGGTCGTAGGCTCCAAGTCTTATTGACAGAAGGTGGACTACAACAGGGAGCTTGAAACGATCTGCAGCTCAACGAGAGAGGTCTTCGGGAAACGGGGAGCAGAGATTAGAAGTGAAAATGTCTTTGCTGTGCAGTCAAGGCTGGATTGGTTGATGGCCAAGAGGCCACTGGATTTAGCTCTTCTCTTCTTCTCTCTCTCTTTCCGATCCCCCACAACCCACAACCACCACCTCTACCAACTTTCTCCAGCGCTATGAATGCAGTATATTTTCTCTCGTGTGTCTACAACCCTTGGATGTGAACGAAATCAATGGCCAAATCGACACAGTAAGACCATAATTCTAGCCCCATGATGGTTTTTCCTCGTATTCTAGGATCTGGGGAGCCGTTCCATCGGATCTTCTTGCCCGTATATGCTGCTTTATGAGGACAGCAGCCCAAGCAGCTCCCTACGATGGGGTCGCATCCATCGCCGGAGAGTCCAAGATGACCGCAAGAAGGAGACAGATGTAGGTGCTGGCACTTTACCACCTACGATAGATGCCACTTAGTCCATCCTACATTCTCGAAAGCTCCGTGGAGGAGAGAGGCAATCCACTTTAGTCCAGGGCTCGTCATGGTCAGTTAAAACTCGTGTGTCGGGCCTGCTGCCTCACTTTCAGAGGGCTTGGAGGACTCGGGAGGAAGAAGCAGAATTCTTTAAGGTGAACTTATTGGCAGTCAGCACACGGATCAGGGTTAAAGGACTGAGTGCACTCCTGGCGATGTCCAAGCCTTTCAGCTTTTGATAAATAGTCAATCAATCACCTGCACTTCTTAATTCAATATCTACAACTTAATTCAAGATCTGCTTAGCAAAATTAAAGTCCGCCATTGACAAAAAGAAAAAAAAAAAAGAAATGAAATAAAAAAAATAAAATAAAAAAATTAATTAAAAAAAAAGAAAAAGAAAAAATAAAGGAAGTAGGATAAACCGTGGTAACGGAATTAGAAAAAGATCAAGGAAAGATAGAAAGAAAGAAATTGAGAAGGAAAGAACATTGAAAGGAACACAGAAAGAAAAGACAATAAAAGTAAGAAAAAGAAAGAAAGGATGAATGACAGCAGAAAATGAAGAAATAAAGATAAAAAAGAGCAGTTAAAGAGAAGGGCATGGAATATATAATTATAAAAGATATATACTAATTGTGTATAATAAATGCTATTTAAAAGAAAGTTGCTACTGGTAGTTACAAACACTCAGTTTTTATTCTAATTTGCCTATGTAGAATAACCTTAACGAGCAGACAACTAGAGCGCCTTTAGGGAGCAGACAACTCACCAAGAAGGGGGACGTTAGCAGCGGCAGGGGGCAGGTTTGCCTCCATGAGGAGCAGGAGGAGGAAAAATGCAACGAAGATGCTGATACCTGCAACACAAACATGTCAGGGTTAGGTACACCCGGGGTACATGAGGGCTGACCGAGACTGCTGCCACCCACAATATTCTTCTAACAATTCTTTCAAATGTGGTACTTAAGTGGTCACATGACTACTTGTTAATGAAGGCAGAAGATTTAGTGATAAATGAAGATTGTATACAACATTATGTGAAGTGACATTGTAAACCAACAAAAAAGGCAATCCCAGGCAACCAATCAAATGAACTGGAAATTTTAAATTAAGCTTAAAAAATTCGCGCTCATCCAAACTAAAGACAGACGAAATTATTTCCAGTACCAGATAATGTCCTGTAACTCAGACAGAAATAGCCAGGTACATCTCCACAATTCTCTTACAGACAACAAGCGCTGGCTCTCTCAGAGGATGGGGAAGGTGTCACGCGTGGGTGGTGCGTGGAAAAACTAATTCTAATAATTGAAGGTCTGCATCTCCTCGATTGCCTCCGTCAACGCAAAGTATTTTTTTTTCTCAACTCCGCATTTCAAATGCCTATCCAATGCCAAACACATTGATCCCCGTTCTCCACCCTCGGCAATCATTTTGTGAAGTCCGCGATGATCCGAGTGGATATTCCTGTTCTGCGAACAACAGTTACTAAGACGGTCAACAGTTAAACTCCGTGGCCATGGTGGGCTGCAATTCGTAATAGCAATAGATGAGTACTTATCGATGTTGATCTTCAAAAGGTTATTTAGGAAAAAAAAAACGGAATGAAATGAAGAAGAAAAAGGTGAAGAGATGATGTAAACTTAAGAGGACATTCTCTAATTTATTGTAAATGGTCATAATACCATGGATTTGCAATTTTTTACAATTTTATTCTGCTACTGCTCCTGAAAATATTCCTTCAGCTAATGGCACACCATTGATAGAATCATCATCATCATCATCATCATCATCATGAAGAAAAAAATGAGAAAGAAGGAGGATATCATGACGCCTTTGAAAAGCACATATTGTGGCCAGACCTTCCCAAGTTTTTCCAGCAGACGGCTTCCACCTGTACAGGTAACCGGCGTTGCTGGCAGTCGGGATGGTGGGGGCCATATTTTCCCCGAGACACGACAGCACCGATAGCTGTTTGCTTGTGATGCCCGTGCGCCGGCCCACAGCAGTTAAAGCAGTCAAAAGATAATGTCGAGGCGTTTAGGGAAACGAACTCCCCCGTCTCGTCCCGAGGTTTACGGCGAGGAGTGCGCGAGTGAGGAGTTGACCCCGGCTCATGTCACGTTTCGCACATAAAATGTTTTAATGACACTGTGGTTAGAGGGTCTTATGCCATCTTCTTTTAATCAGGTAATAGCTATTTAGTAAGGTTAAAGTTCCTTTGAATTCACTCCCCCCTAAGCAGAAATAGAGAGAGATGTTGTTTGTTTGAGTTTACGCCGTACCAGCAACTAAGGCTAATTCACAGCAGACAGACAGACAAAGAGAATGGAGATGTCAGCAGCAATAATGTAAGAATAACAATTCTTAATTTATCAGATTGATAGAATAAGCAATGAAGTGTGTTTATTTTAGTAACCTTCGTCCTAAAGAGGGTAAAGTAGACTAAACTGATAGACTGGATTAGCAACAGTAAATATCATAAGATAAAGAAATGAGTCGTGAAATATGGATATAAACTTGTTTAGGAGGTTTATGAAATTGCCGTCATCTTACCTGCGAAAAGGTTGATGGCATTCGGTACTTCTGCAAAATCAAGGTGGGATGCTTTTGCAGGGTTGTTTGTAGATAAAGGAACTCATCAAGGGAGTTTCTACTTTAAAAAAAAGCGTGCACTTATTTTGTTTGCTTGGTGTGCGTGTGTGTGTGTGTGTGAGGGAGAGAGAGGGAGAGGGAGTAGAAAGGGCAACCATGTGTGAAACCGTTTTCTGATCGTGTAGTCGCAACTAACTTTGCCAAACACAACACCATTCCACAACATCAGGAAATCTTCGCTCGTTTCCACCATCAACCCTACAGACGCTGGCTCCCTTCCTGCCCCTGGCCAAAGCTGGAAAGACCGCCAAGGTATCCGGCACGCCATCTTGCCATTGGAATCCCAGTTCAGCCCCGTGACAACTGCTAAAGATTCGCGCAGCGTCCAACCCCTCGACAATCGGCGACAAGAGAGTGGAATTGAAATCTGTCCTTCTGGGCTTAGGGCATTATCCTTGCGCGGTCGCCAACCTCCCTAATCTGACCGCGAGGCCTTTTACGAACTGTCATGGCTGCGACAGCCTGTTTCTGTATGCATGAAGAACGCGTTCTCTGGCCGACAGCCGCCCTGGACCACAATGCTTCTTGAATTGGAAATCAGTGAACGGTGGGGTGGGACGATGGGGGACCGTTTCTGACCAAGCGTAGGACAGGCATTTGTGGTCCGACGAGAAGGCGAGAGGGTGAGTCTACCACAACCCCCTTGGTTGGGAGTTCGTCCCCTTGTTTCTTTGCCTTGCTCCCTGGACGTCCATCGTGAGTTGTTCAGGATAGGATGGAAATTCAAGGGAGGCTATCTGTCTGGTAAGGTAAATAAATACCGGGAAGGGTGTTTGCTTGACTCAATAAGCAGAGGGTCTACACGGTAACCAATTAAGGGAGCAGGGATTTATTTCCGGAAGTATCAAATGGCAGGCCCACGAACCATCCCGGCAGCTGCGCATGAATACACATGCAATCACTTACAGGCACATGACGGAGGATAGAGGGATCGAGGGCCAGGCATTGTGATAGTTGATAGCCGTGAACACAAAAATAATCAAGCTGATAGCACACACACACACTCAAGCATGCCGACACCTACATATCTTTTACAAACTATTTTGTGTTAGGGTTTTTATTTTGCATTCGCCAATACACACGTATATGATGTTTTGTTGGTTTTCACTCTTTCTTCAATCTTCTTCGTAATTTAAATTTTGGCAAGTATTACTTTATTTTTCAGATAAAATAATTCAGGCCCATGCACACGAATAGAAGTGTATTTGGATCCCGAGATTAGCCCTCTTCAAAGGGACATCGGAGCAGCTGGACATTGGAAGCAGAATATCAAGTGTATGTGATCGAATTTCAGAAGAATTAATTCTGAAATGAATGAGCATTTCTTGTAAGTGTATCTTAGAAAGACCATTGAAGAAGATATCAAGCGCTATCTCCCATTAAAAAATGTTTCTCTTTCGTTACTTAATGCTTAATGAAGAAAGTTCTGCTGAAACAAAGTCCGACTAATCTTTCTTTGCAAACTTGAAAGAACAACTTAATGTCTCCCATTCCTTAGTTTTCCCAGACAAAGTCAAAATTGTTTTTGCAAAGACCATTCTGTATATTCTAAACTTAAAGTATGAAGTAGAAGAAATCTTTTTCTTTGCATCTTGTCACACAACTCATAAGCAGTTTTTTTTCTGGTTTCTCCAGGCATTTTAAAAGCTCAAGATGAATGAGCCACCGAAAACAGATTGAGACAAGAGAAGAATGAGTTATTTTATAGGAATAGTTAACTAAAAGTGCATTCAACCAACAGAAAAAAATTATACAAGGCTTGTTTCTCTTTTGCTTCACGTAACTTAGTTCCTTTTGTTTTATAGTTTTTAGAACAAGTCCCAGTCCAAACTTGTAAATGAGATCATTATTTAGAAAGAAATTCCGACAGAAACTGTACAATGTTTGATAGCACGTGTAAAACAACTCCTTTGTGATACGTGATTATTCAGAGAAATACCGGTCAAGAGCAGACAACCGAGGCTCTGTAAAGGAAATGGGATTTTATACTTCGGACCTCCCTATCCACAGAGACAAATGGTCCAAAAATGGATCATAATTATAATCTTCTAATGATCGTAGTATAAAATTTAGCTAAGCGCAAACACACATAACATTTTGGAGACTATCTGGTGAGGACGGCCATCAGGCTTGAGTGCACCATGCACACTCGCTCCGCTACAATCGACGGGAGGGTGAGCGCGGGCACAGACGGAACTAAATTTGGAAGTTACGGGGGATTATTATAGGGCCCGACTTTTATGGCGATAATGCCAGCGCCTGGGAATACAGGCTTTGCCAGTATGTGCTGCATTGCTTCAGTTGAGGCTAAGTGGCTGAAAAGAGAAACAGGGCAAAGGTCGAGTTTGCCGTCCTTACCTCCCCTGTGCTGTGGGTATTTTTATTTTTCTTCTTCCACTTCTACCACCCGCTACAGTAACGACCAGAGACTAACAGGGAACGCTTAATAGCATTGTTTCTACCTACATGCTTATTGTCATGACTAATAGAAGCTTGCATAAATTTGATGAGACGAGTCGCAGCGGAGAGAGAAACAAAGAGGATTGGTTGTACTAACCACAGTGGTCACAGTAGCTGGGTGCTAACTTTTAACATTTTAGAATTTAGCTGATTGCTAGGCGACTGTTCACCCTGCCCTAGGCCTCTGTAGACCTTGCCAAACATTGGTGAAGATATTCATTCTGTCAGCAGTTAAATGAGATTTCTAAACGAATACGCCAGAAACCACTTTTAAACCGCCTGCCCTTTGAACCCGACGTTGATAGGGATTTGGCCACTGAGCAAGATGAAGGATGATGTCTAGATTCCTCAAAACTGGATACACTCCCAGACGCCTATTTCCCGCCATCTAAAACTCTCTTCCCCTGTCTTTATCTCCATCCTTGAGTTCTCCATGTTGTGAGGGCTACCTGCTGCAGACATATCTGACATACTGATCTACACAAGCATGCTTGTGTCCTCGAAAGAGGTACTGCATCAACTTCAAGTACTTATGGAAGTTCTTTGATGGAGCACAACATTCCAAACAACGCTGGCATTACATAACAAAATTGCTAGGAAATGAACGGTGTTTGAAAGTCTGAAGAAGACTTTGACCGATGGAGGTAAAATGTCATCGAGACCAGGGTGTCCAGGTAGCGCAGTGGTGGTCTCGGTTGTCGCACTGCAATGACGGTCATGAAGTCGTCTCTGAATCAAGATCCTGCCTCGAGACACAGAAGATGTTGCAGCAGCTGTTGCTGATGACAATGACGATGAAGTTGAGGATGACTTTCTGATACAGTCTTACTGATTGATGACAAATGTCAGTCTTCGGCCAGCTTTCTGGCAGCACTGGTTCCAAAAAAAAAAAATAATAATCTGATAAGATGAAAGTCGGTCGCTGTCGTTTCACTGGCATTGCCTACTACAAAACCAAATATATAAAAGACGAAACGACTACTTGGCTATAACTTCAGCCCCAACGCTCACACATTCCTGATAACACATGAAGCGAATCTATCAGAACCGAACATGCAGTAATGGGAAAACAGTTTTTATTATTATTTTATTTTTGTTGTTGTTGTTGCCCAACGCGCGTGACCGTGAGCACTGACACGGGCCCACTACGAGGACGCATTGTGACTGTGAATCCCTCCCCTAAGTGCAGCTCGCTGTCATGGGCGGTCGCCCGGTGCAGGCTACTTGTCTCCCCCACCTTTTTTTTTTTCTCTCACCCACTTCTTTATTCCGCCCCGGGACCCTGAGCACGCTGGAGGGAGGAAGGATGGAGAGGGAGGGGAAAGGAGGGAGCTGGGGGGGAATGGTGCGCGTTTGCAACATAGCAACAAGACCCTCTCTCCCCGCCACGCTCCACTTCTTCCAGCACTGAGATCGCCACGCACGCGCTCCTGTTTCTTATAACGTCACAGACTCCCACCCATCCACCCATACCCCCCCCACCCGTGGTCGTCACAGAAAAGTGGTCAATGCGCGCGCACTCTGGTGGAAGTGACCCGGTGACGAGCGGCTAAGCGAGCAAGGTGCCCGACGTGGCGTGAATGGCGCCATTATTGGTGATTAGGCAACGCGCTTTGCTACTCGCAGGACGCTCGGCTCCCAGCTTCTGGCCAAGCAGCTTCTTCCCAGTATCCTGTCCCTCCATCCCTCAATCCTTCCATCGCTCAGCCGTGAACTGACAGAGTCCGGTCTCCTACCCACTGTCCTCCCCCTTTCAGAAGAGCCGATGTTTAGTCATGGTTTGGTGTGGCTTGGGACAGGTTAATTTAATGGGAATATTAATGGGACAAAGACCATGGACAGTGTTTGGGATGGGGTAGGGGTGTTGGTAGGAGCACTGGATTGTGATGAAAAGGTTGAGGCGTCAATAGTTTTCAGAGAAGGTGAACTGTAATCCCATTGAAGATCGATGTCACGAAAGAAAGATCAAACGATGTGTTTATGTAAAGGATAAACTAATGTTGTTAAACAAGTTCTTTCACTACCTGTTCCGAGTGTTTCCAAGCTTTCAACAACAAAAACACTTGAACCCCATGAAGTGCCAGGTATAACAAAAGTTCTCCAAATCCACACCAGCTTTATCGGGTCTTTGTACATGGATGTGCCAGCAACAGGAGAAAGGTTGAAATTTGTTGAACCTGTGTGTGGGTGTGTCTGTGTGTGGGTGTGTCTGTGTGTGGGTGTGTCTGTGTGTGGGTGGGTGAGGGGAAGAGTTCAAAGATATCTTGACCTTTGGCTCTAGATATCACATTGTCAGTGGCTAGATTACTTTGCTTATTAATGCAGACGTGTCTTAAGCAGCCAGAAGCTCAAAATCGTCTAGTCCGTGTAGATATGCAGGCAGCCAGGGATAAATCCACCATCTTTTTCTTCTCCTTCTTTTCATCCTCATCATCATGATCTCGTCATCGTCGTCGGTGTCAAGACTCATCCCTTTTCAGAATGGAATGTCATCGCTGAAGAGGATCTCAATCCCCATTTCTTCTCCTCCTTGTTGATTCTTCCTTGTCTAATGGAGGGAGATGTGGAAGCCGTAAAGTACCACATATATCTACTATTTGTTTGGCTGGTTTATTTAGTATGAAAGTGCTTCCACCTTTAGGTGATTTCGTAGTATTGGGGAGAGATGGTTGGGAGGAAACCGTAGTACCAGGAGAAAATCCCCGACGCCCAGGTTTGCGGACAGGTGTCACATAAAGAGATGGTCCTATGACGAGATCTGAACCCCGAGTTTCTCACTGAAGGCGACAAGCGAATGTTTTAACCCCTACACTACCTGCCGTCCCAATATCTCCTCTAAAGTAATATATCGTCTTTTATTCTCTCTTCTATTTCATTTTCCGCTAGACAGAATCTTGCGTTTACCTTGCATAATAAACACAGGTTTATTTTACATAAACACAGGTTTGTATTGGAAGTGTGACGAGGCTTGTTTGTAGCGGGAGGCCACACAATGTAAACTCACACCACTTATCTGATCCACACTAACTTGGCAGGAACCTTAGTTTTGATGATGTCTCGGTGTTGTTTGTTTGATGGTTGTACCTTGCTCAGGAGCATGTTTATTTTGTGTGTGAATGCTTTTCCGTAATTTTCCCGGTGGGCGGCTCTCGAGGAAACAATACTTGGAAGAAGAAATTACGACATATAATACTTACATGGTAGTTATACAAGAGTTGGAGGGATTTGTTTTGGGGGAAGAGAACATGCTAGCGATTATCTTGCAAACTTCACTCAAAATGTGCATCCATTGCCGAACCTAAGATTTCAAATTAGGTAAGGTACGCCAAGAGCACAAGTGTTTCACTAATTTGCTTCATTGAAAGCCGGGTATAAATACCCCAGACTCAAAGGAAGCTTGCGAATGGACAATAACATAACAGCTGGGAGGGTCAGAGACAGACATTAGCACGGAGGAGGCCGAGTTCCCCAGTTAGTCTTGCATAAACACATGTTTGTCATGCGTACATGCCGAAAATCGAACCGAGTCTCTGCTGTCTCTCCCCTTACCCTTTCCTCTGGCACGTGGCCCGCAAATTTGTCTGTGCGAGCCCTTCTAATCACGTGACCCGACTAGACCAGCACAGCCTGGCTTCCGGGTCTGGGTCGTCCATCTTCACAGTCTCCAACATCATCGCTAATTAGGTCGTCACCCAGCGAAATGTCAAAGAGACTATAAGTCTGGCAGTAAGAGAAAACCTCTGGTCGTCACGCACTGTTGACAATGTCAGCAAAAGAGGACAGAGACTGGAACACAGGCAGTCCCCGGGCTGCTACAGATGGGCAAGGAATACTCACTCAGAAGTACCAGTTAATGCCGAACGGATGGTAGTAACAAACGCACGAACTAGTTTATTTTGCTATTATTGTGTTTAATTTGTTTTAAGATACTTGGACGTGCTTCTGAAATTTTTTGAGGATTGAAAGGTAAGTATATGAGACTTAGCGATGCTGAAGACGAACTGTAAATGATCCCCTCTTGGATAGAAAATAAATTTAAAGACGGTCTAAGTAATTCTTTCGTAGCATTTACACAGATGTGTTGAGAGAAATTTTGAGCATAGAGAGTTTAATTAATTAATTTTTTGTAGAAAACATTTTTGATCTGCTAGATAGGATTTTTGAAAAAGACACACACACACAAGCACGCACACCCTCTCACACAACTCTGAACTGTCCCTGAACATTGAAGTATCCCCCATTCTGGTTTCCCGTGATTCAATGTTATTTTTAAACTACTGGGTCAGACTAATTGCCATTCCCTTGTTACACAGGCGTTAGGACTTTCAACCATCGGCGTCTAACGGACTTCCTGTGACAAAGGAGGGTCGACTTCACACTAAAGTCTTCGGGAAGGTACTAATGGAGTACAACTATTTGTTTCTAATGATGTGGTCAAGCTTTGTGCTACTTAGTGTTTCCCCAAATGTAGATTAATACCTCTCTTAGTTCTCGAGATATACAAAAAATGTTTACAAACAGAAACTTGTCGAAATTGTGTCATCACGATATGTTAAAATTATGTTTCCAGCTCTCCCATTGGTTGAGGTTTCTCACAAAGTAAACAAATCCTGATGTCATTGATGTTGATCTTTTTCTTTTGAGAGAGAGGCGAAGATGGCGGCACAAAGAAGTCAGATGATGCAGAAATGATTGCAACTTTGAGGGAATTCGTAGGAGATGCGAGAGGAGTATAGCAAGGTGACGGGTGGAGAGAAAACGGGGTGAGACTGTATTTCTGAATAGACAAAGGTTTCTGCCAAACAGCTTGTGGTAGAGCTTTGAAAGACGAATTTTACAGCCATGCTTTAGGAAAAATATATCTTATAAGTATAGTCTGGAATAATGTTTTATAAATGCTTATTTTATGAGTTTCAAAGTGATAGAATGGAGTAGTCAGGACGAGGTCAAGAAGTACACCCAACTCAATAATCAAAGGGGTCGGGGAGGGGAGTAGGGGTTCACTTCACACCAATTTTGTTCTTAATGTTTCAGACTTTTTTCTTTATGTTTTGCCGTACTGCGATAATGATTGGCAAGAATCTAATTTCGACCATCCTAAAGGGAAGCTTCTGTTTCACAGTTCAAGCAGTTTCTCCTATTCCAATAAGATCCAGTAATGCTTCAATTCTCCTAAGATTCGGACTGAGAGAAGAACGAAAATAGAAAACAAGATAGAGGGATATTAAGTGAAAGAAAACGAAGGTGAAATCGGCTGTAAAAGAATTAATTTTTCTCTTTAGGCAAAAAATAAATAAAACATGGGTAAATTAAGGTTTTAATATACTGGATTTTTTTCGACTGGGAAGAATGCATGACAGCCGATACATTCGAAAAAAGAGAAGCAGACAGTAGAAGGTGACATTTTGAAGTGAGTAATTGAAACTAGACGAAAGAAGTAAATTCACTTTCTGTAGAAATGGTTTCATCCAAATAAAGTCAAACCAGAGAAACACAAAACTACTAGAATGATAATCTTTAACGACTTGCCTAATGGCCAATAACATGTACCTTCAGAAACATTAACATCGAACCCATCCACCTCCTAACTAGTCCCTAAACACATCATGACATGTTGATGTTTCTATGGTCACACTAGATACAGTGGACTTCTTTCATAATCAGCATTGCTTCTTTCATCCCTTATACCTTGAAGAATATTACTTTGAAAAATGTCTGCGAGAAAAACCAAAGTGTGAAGAAGCTTTCACGGTACCACATGACTGGCAAGACTGTGAAATAATGTAACAACACTTTCTCTGCCAACATGGCACCTTCTGATATTGCACCACAGATTGTCAGATTGAAAGTTTCTCTAGTGTCAAAGATTCCATACCTTTCAGAATTTTTTTCTTTTGCTCAGAGTAATGATGTTTTGCTTTGTTTTGTCTGAGACTGACGTTTGCTTTTCTCTACTGATAAGACAGACGAAGCGGTGAGCTGGAACTAATAAGCAGCCAACAGACCGATGAGAAATGGCGTCTGGAGAAAACCGGAAATAAATGTCACATCTTAGAGCCGCTTGTAACGGGAGCTTTGCCAGCGAGTCTCTCTTCATCCACCGATTGTCCATGACGAATGTCTTTCCTCTTTTTTTTTAAAAACATAAATCCTAACACTACACCAATCGTACGTTGTATTTGGAATAATTATCAACTCAGCTCTGACCAACTGAATAACTTAACAGACCGTTGTCTTTCAGAATATCATTATCCTTCATTCGTTAAGTGGAGGCGGGAGAGTTCAGAAACTAACTATGCAGCTCAAAGCATCCTTCCCAAGACACCAATGAATCATATAAACATTTAACACTGCAGACAAACCAGCACCGGAACAACATGGTGTTCAAATGTGTAAACACTCTGCGCTCAACACACGTTGTATATAAACAAAACTGGTGTTTGGGGGGTGGTGTCACCCCAGTTTTGCGGAAATCCAAGCCATCTTCATTCAAATACCTACTTACCCAGCATCAGCTTGGCCGGGGACTCAGGCGGAATCCAAAAGAGAACGAGGGTGATGGAGGTGAGCAGGATGCAAGGCAGGATGAGGATGTAGTTGTACAAGGTGGATCGACGCTGGAAGATGAGCGTGAACTTGAGGTCAACGTACGGCTCCGGGCAGCAGGTGTAGTACTGAATATTTCTACGAGCGGGCGCCGCCATGATCTGCCACGAGTTGCTCTTGACATACTCGGAGAGGTCGATCTGGTCCCCGGCGACCTCGTTGTCGGCCAGAACAGCAAGGTCCAGCTTGTTGCCGTCGTAGGTCCACGACCCGAACTTGAGCTCGCACTGCTGCTTGTCGAAGGGGAAGGTGGACACGTCCAGCACGCACGAGCTTCTGTAGATGGCCTGAGGCATCCACAGGATCTCCCCGTTGTACATGATGACCAGCAGGGCGTCCCGATGTTCTTGCAGTCGGCTGTCAGCACTGGAAGGGTTAAACGGCAAAGGGAAATCATCAAAGTAATAGGCAGTGAAAATGGGCAGACGCTAATTAAAGTTTTCGTTGCAAGAATGAATTAAAAACACTTTTTATTTGGCAGAGAATTAAGAACGGAAGCAAAGACTGATTAAAAAAATAACAGGTGGTAGCATCGAGGATAATTCTGTTTATATAAAGATACACCAGTCACCCCCAATTACTTGTGTTACTTGGTAGAGAAATACAAAGGTAAGGATCTTAAAATAGAAAATTAACTTTTGTTTTGAAAAGATGGGTAAAAGATAGATAAGAGAGTGGATCCTGTTGCATCGAGGTGATGATGATCATCAGACAGAATGCAATCATCAAAAAAGACTTTGACAGACTGAACAGCAATCACCCGCTAAACAAAAGTACTTACTAGTTGTACAGCTTTAAATCTGGGACCCAGAGTTTTTTAGATGGCAGTCTGATGGTATCAACATCGCCCCAGTCTTTAGGGTCCCACTGCATGTGAATGTCAGTCCACTTCTGCAATGAAGACAGAATTTTGTGCTACAGCTGACGAAAATATGAAAGAGGTACATGATACCGCTACGAGAAACCTACAAACAGCATAAATACATCTTAGATAGAAATACTTACAAATACAGTAAAGGTGATGATAAATAACATATCACACGTCGGCAGGAAATAAAAGAAACATTGTTATTGTCACTAGGAACTGTGTTTGTGATTTTTGCACACGGATCCATGGTTTTCAGTTCCCATCATCCCTTTTTTCATCAGCTAAAAACTATAAACATGTTGCACAAAGTTTTCACCAGAAACGTGAACTTGAAAACTTCACTTAATGTCAACAAACAGATTCCAGGGACTGTAAATTCAAACTCTTCAGGATTTTGCAAACAGGGATATCTTTTCAGACTTTGCAAATATTCATTCAATTCATAAAAAAAGTTAAATGAAAAATTCGTCTTTTCGAGACAAAAATATGCGACACTCTTTCTCGAAGCACTGCTTCCACGCAGTCGCATTCTACATCACGTGACCCTGTGGGTATCCTGTAGAGGAGTCAGAGGAAAAGTGAGGACAGCAATGCCTACACAGACCAAACGGCTCCCTACTGTCAACAAAAATGAATAAAATGTGTGGAGAGGTGAAATAAACTCCTTGATATTAAAACTATAAAAAAAATATATGAAAGAAAGAAACAATGGTTGCTTTAATGATCAGCAAGCGAAAAGAATTCAAAATCATGGTCGGGATGTGGTGAAAGCATGAAAAGCAAGCAAGCATTTAGAGTTTTATAAGCACAGTATCAACAATTTTCCGAGCCTTGAAGGATCAAAGGAAAAGTGATACCCCAGACAGGAGATACTATGCATACACACAGAGAATTGTTATCAAAACACACACACACACAAAGATTTCTGAGTGTCCCACGACAAACCCCTAATGGCCCAGTTTATGGAGAAGCATTAAGATACCCCTTACATGTGACTGTATTTGTAAAAAGTATTAAATATTGGCTACATATTTTGAGCAGGACTGCAAGCAGCCATCCACATAAAGTTTACAACATGTTGTCAAACATACATAATCAAAACAAGATAACATGGGCGTCTTCTACATGCTCTGTGTTGTATCTCTGTCTTCGGGTATGTCGGGCAAGATCAAAGCCTTGGAAACCCTGAACTATTTGTTACAATTAAAGAGACCCCAAGACCGTTATGTTATCAACAAGAATGACCTTTTACTATATCTTCCAATGAACTATATCATTTCTATAATTCGTTTAAATCCTCTTTTACTGATAGTCATCATCGGTACTTAGGAAATGGCGTAGAAGTACTTTAATCAGATTGAGAGTAGGTGTCTCTTTAATAAAAGTCCGTACCTTTGGCCTAAACAATAAAATAGTCTATATTCGATGTCTACAGTCTCACACACACAGCTGTATGTCAGTGAGTATCGGGGTGTGTGAATGCCAGATGACAGCTGGTCAAGTAATTCTAATTGTCCAGCAAAGATTTTTGCGTATCTTCACACGCACTTGGTGCTGACTAAACAACTAGTTTCTCAGGAATTTCGTGGGGGAGACATACATCGCTTTAGTTTGCTGTAAAGAATACTCAGAGTGCAGCAGTGGGTAGCACGTACTCTCCTCGTGAGTAGCCTGGACCTGATTGGAAAGTAAACTCTTGAGTGAGTGGATGTCTCTCCCCCCTGGTAGTCGGCTGATCAATCAACGTTGCGGCCAGCATGGAGGACCTGAGCGCTTTCCCTCTTAGATATAGTCAGTGGGAGATCTTTCTATTTACATTGTGGATTGTATTTTTCAGTGGATTACTAAATGCTGAGATGCTTTTTTTGTATTAAAGGAAAATATCTCTCAACTACGTATAAAATATATATATATATCCCCCATGTGTAACTATTCGTGTACAGGTGTGTCTGCTTGCAGTACTGTCGGATTTCATAAGTGCTGGCCAGTCTCCCTCTTACACATCACAGTGGGCGTACCTTATACTAGGTGTGTCCCCAAAGTAACAAGATTGGTGCCACAAACAACTTATTTTAATTACAAACAACAGACCACGACACCTGCTCACAACGCCCCGAGTATCCGGCAGTTCCTGGGAGAGAAGCACATCGCGGGACTGCAACAACCTCCCTGTTCACCTGATCCTGCTCCACGTGACTTTTTTCTTGTCCCCATGCTCAAGGGGATCATCAAGGGGATCATCAAGGGAACCTGTTTTGAAGGCGTGGAGGCCATCAAGAGGGCCGTGACGACGGAGCTGAGGGACATCCCACAAGAATCCTTCCAGCAGTGCATAGAAGTATGGCAGAGAAGGATGGTCAAGTGCATTAGACTCGAGTGGGATTACTTTCCAAGTGAAACCATGTAGTTTGTTGTTTAGAATTGAAATAAATTGTTTGTGACACCAGTCTTGCTATTTTTCAGACACTTTTATATTATTATTGATAGTCAGATATTGATGGAAGTTTCATGAGTCCATGGAATTGAAGTAGCTATACTTTATGAACTTGTGCTTTCAATATTATCATGAGTGCAGGGAATCGAAGTCGCTGTACTTCGTGAACCTTTCTAGGATCAAATGCTTGCAAGCAACTTGCTCAACAGTGGCTTGAGATTTTTTAGAGGGTTCCCTAGCTCCTCTTTCTCAGCGCAACCAATCTCCATTTGCTGACAATCTCTGATAACCAAGTAAGAAATATTATGGAAACAATGTCAAGCGGAAGAAATTGTCTGAAGGATGCATACTTTCATCAGGTGATGACTGATGTGAAGTTGAAGCTTCCAGCCAATCTGCCCTGTGAAACAATGTTTACATGAAGATCACAAGATGTTTACTAAATGAACGGCTACTGTCACATGAAAGTATCGGTGCCACGGACTTACGTATCTGTCCCAGACGTTCAGGGTCAGGATCTGGTTCTTTTCGTCCAGGTCCATGATCTGAATGAGCTGCATGTTGAACCGGATGAGGATGGACTCGTTGTAGTGCAGGACAGGTCGCCCATACTTGCCGCGGATGCGGTACCGGCCTAGTAGGTGTTTGATCAGCTTGTCCTCCCACGACAGGTGAACATCCTTCTTCTCTCCTGCCAACAGAGTATGAAGTGGTACTACTAACAACATTGTTGTTGATGATGATGATGATGATGATGATGATGATGACGACCATGGCGATAATGATGATGGAGTGGTGATGTTGATGATGGAAAAAAGAGGAAAATAAGAATGTAAAGAGGAAAGAAGGGGAAGGGAAAACGGACAAGGAATGATTTAAAAAGGAGGAGAAAGGCGATGTGAAATAGAAGACAAGGGGTGTTGTTATGAGGATCTCTATGTAAACTGTAATGACAGTAATTGCAGAAAATTGTTTAAAGTGAAACAGCGGAGGCGGAGGAGGAGGAGGAGGAGGAGGAGGAGGAGGAGGAGGAGGAGGAGGAGGAGGAGGAGGAGGAGGAGGAGGAGGATAAAAATATTCTTCCTGAAGATTGAAGCCGAGTTCGTGAGGGATTGTTGTTCTAAACAGTAGGCTACTTTTGTTTCCAAGGATTTGCATTGACCATGACATTGCATAGAAGATCTTACAGATGGTGCAGTTATTGGTAATTCAGAGTTTTGTGAAAAGGCCCAGATTAAAACTGCATTATGCACATCAGCTTGCTGACAATAGGGCTCCACACGAGGAGCTGTGCAGAACACTAACAAGTGTTCCCTCGCTAACCTTTTCATCATGTTGTCTTATCCGTCCTCCCCGTCGAGAGCCAGAGCTCGCATTGCCTCGCATGTTGTTCGCGAGTTAAATGCAGAAAACCGAGAAGTCTGAAGACAGCAAATGGGACATGACACGACACGGAAGACATAAGCTCGGGTAGATAAAACAAGGGTGGATGGGGTGGTGGGGAGGGAGGAACTGCTCGAGCGCCCAATGCCACCCCGCAGTACACCTGTACTCGTCTGTTAAAGCGATCGTCAGCAGCGTGACTGAAAAAAAAAAAAACCGCACCGGAGTCGGCACCACGGCGACCGGCCATTGTCGTTGCTGTTTCCTGCAGCCAATCATTTTGCTTGCAGCAGGCGATAAAAATGGCGGGGGCTAGACACACTTTTCTCAGCTGTTGCTCCCAGCTCAATAACGCGAGAAACGTCTTTTCATTTTGGCTGCTGCGTGTTTGTTGTTGTCTTTAACGGAATAATCAAAGCTCGTAAAACACGCAGCCAAGGTCTTCACGAGGACGGGAGGAAGTATCCACCAAACACAGCTTTTGAAATAAAAAACCAACCGGTCTAACTACTGCGTAAGATATTCCACCTGTCTGTTGGCTTGTGAAGACTGAATGTATGCCATCATTTCGCAGGTAATAGGTTATTACATAACAGATATGATGTACGGCAGGCGAGGAAATAAAGTAGAGATTGTATCACCGTGCGTCTGTGAAGTGTCTGGTGGATATCCTGAAGACTAGTAAGTGGAAGAGTCTACGAATCCACGAAGGGAAACGGTTTGGTGTAGACACAAGTGCGGTAAGCACTGGGCAAACCAAACCAAACCAAACTAAACCAACCAAACCCAACCCCAAACCAAACCCAAACCCAAAACCAAAACCAAACCCAAACCCAAATCCAAAGCAAAGCAAACCAAAACCAAAGCCAAACCAAAGCCAAAGCCAAAGCCAAACCAAAACAAAACCAAAACCAAGACCAAGCCATACCAAACCAAAACCCAAAACCAAACCAAACCAAAACCAAAATAAACCAACCTAACCAAAATGAAGAACCTCATCAATATAGCAGGATTACACAAATACAGAACCTTCACGCAGCTTCACAGGTGTGTGTGTGTGTGATCCTGCAAAGTTTAGGGAGGATGTACAGCTGCACCACTGCGTGGATGCTGATGGTGGCGCACCGTCCTCCCAGTGATTGATGGCGAACAGCAAGTCTGTATCACACGCACAATCTGCCCAGGATATCTGGGCCGACTTCCAGCCGCCAGACGAGAGGAGAGATCGGCGTGAATTGTGATCAAGTACGAGAGGGAAGCAACTCTGACTGCAATGCCCTGCACGCTCAATATTGTGCATGAAAAAAAAGGAAATCTCGATCTCCAGCTACACTTACCCCTAACAAACTCACTCGCTGACTTAGGGAGGCTCAACGTATGAGTACCATCCACCAAGTGCAGCAAGGGTCGGGATGTTCCTTGGTTCAAATCTCGTGTTGGTCACGATTTTTTTTTCTCTGTGTTACACCTGCTTACATGGCAGATAACTTTGCAACAAAAAGCAAACGCCTTCATTCTGTGACAGCTCGTAAAATACATTCAACAAGACTTTGAAGAATCAGCACTGTAGCCCAGGTAGCAGGTATTTAAACAAAAACTAGATAGGGGAGGATGGTGGCGGCGGGCTTCTGCAAGGGAGGGAAGCCGGCGTCCCGATCCCTAAAATCGAAGTGACTTTCAGAGTTTTCGCATTTCATCGGCCGGCACCAGGGACACCAAATCTTTGGAGATTGGAAACACGAAGAATCAATCACAGAGGGGAACTCTCAAGCAAGCGGTATTGAGCGGACACGGGGACCTGTGGTCGGCACCTCACTCGGCGACAAATCAGTCTGTCGTATGGTGGTGTTGACACAACACACAAAACAATCCTCTCACCTGTACTTATGTATCTACAGACAAAGGTGTAAGATCTTCAGACTACAATATTCAAGGCCCTCTCTCATTGTCTGCCTATCTCACGTGCCAACACCCACAAATAGAAGGAAAGAAAAAAAGACACAAATATTTATAATTCGTCGATATAGTATTTTTCATTTGAGTAAAGATATATTTGTTCTTTTCATGCTTTGTTGTTTCTTTCTTCCCTTCTATGTTCCTGTCTCTATTTTTTCTCTACACATTTCTCTCCGTTCCTTGTCGTTTAGTTATTAATTTATTCCTGCTTCTTTAGCCATTTCGCAGTCGTTCAGCAAGTTCGCGTCAGTTGACACCGCCCACGCGTACCGATAAGAAAATTTTCATTTTCATTATTCGATTATTACAGAATCTGTCATCACTTTCGGATGAACACATCCGTATTGAGTCTTTACGGTCAGACGATGCAAGGCAATTGCTCCATTGGTCTCCCCGCGTTAACAGAAGTAATTGCTTGCGAAACGTGTGCTCACCCAACCATGCCGAGCGCTCGGTCGGTCCGTGTAGGGTTCGCGAGCGCTCGCGCCGAGCGGTTGGTTGGAAGGCGTGGAGCCTTGACACGGTATAAATGTATGTACTCGTGTTATTAATGTTGGTTGCAAGGTTGACTGACCCCCATGTTGCCTGCAAGGTTGTCTTGATGATGCTTCCTCGCTCAATGCCGCGATGGTTATGAGAGATGGAAGTGGTGGTGCCCGTGCTCAATGCCCATTGGTTGCTGGGATTTACTGTCGTTTGAATATTGGTGGATGTTTTACTGTCCTCCAAATATTGGGTAAGAGTGCCAGAGTAGTGTCCTGCAACTCTTGTCAGCTATTCATTCAGCTCTAGAGCAATCTTTCGCAGACATGCTTTATGAGAAAGAGCGTGAAGGAAAAGGAGAGAAAGAACAGACGTGGGAAGGAGAGTTTCAACATTTTGAATCCTGAAGACCTACACCACCATCTTACCACTGCACTCTTCATTCTTTTGTTGTTGTTTTTTGGTCCACCCTCTTTTTTGTTTGCTTTTGAAATGGTAGTGGAAGACAAATGTCATTGCCGCGGCGCAAAAGTAAAGGGTTAAGCAAAGGTTTTCTATCGATGAACAACAGTCGTGACATGCAGTAAATATTGCGCTGCCAGCCACCACAATGCGCCAGTGTATTCATTACTCAACAAAAGTCGTGCAGGCTGGGTTTGGCGACGAAGAGACTCACTTAAAGATATTGCTTGCAGCCACGCATTCAATAGCCGAGCCTCTAGGGGGGTCCTTTAAGCTTTGGATTTGGTGGCTGCAATGGAAGGGCAGTGAGAGTGGGTAGAGAAAGGCCAACGATCAGCCAGTCCAGTCGATCCTGTGAAGGACATGCCCCAATATCAGACCTTTTTGAACGGGGGTGCCAGTGCTGTGACAGTGTGGAAGCTCATGTGGTCAAATCCGTTGTACATAAATGTCAGTGCCAATGCTGCAGGACACTGTACAGGCTGCCAAGGTGGACTACTGAGCCCGCTGTCATTGTCAGAACAAATGTTGCCTGGCAATATCTAGATTATAAAGGTGGGATAGTATTGGTCTTAAATGTCACTAGCTATGCTACATGAAGATGTGCAGGTAATAAACATGGACTAATAAACTATTTTGTTCTGAAGAGGCCAAGTTCGGTGTTGTGTGGCAACGTCGGCATTTTGTAAAAGGAAGATGACTAAATAAATTAGATTAAATTATAACAAATATGAGCGGACGCACCCAACCAACCAACCAACCAACCAACCAACCAACCCAAACCCCCAACCAACCAACCAACCAACCAACCAACCAACCAAACCACCAACCAACCAACCAACCAACCAACCAACCAACCAACCAACCAAAAAAATAATAAAAAATAAATAAAAAATAAAAATAAAAGTTAAAAAAATAAAAGTTAAAAAAAATTGCAATAATTATTGCGGATTAATGCTTTAGAAGAACTTTCCAGAACTAACCAGGTCAGAAACAGCTGATTTGAACAAGTCAGCAAGAGTGAATGCCGCTGATTGTGAGACGAATAAAAACGATGATATTATGTCCCTTGGTGCTTTTTTAGCTGGCGCTCTGCTGCGTTTTCTGAACTTTATACATTTTCCTTCAAATCAAACTCGATGTAAAGTGGGCAACATTTTGAACATTCAAACAGACAAAGTTGCAGCATGGGACCTGAAACGGCCGATCAACAGTCACCGGAATGTCCAGAGGAGCAATGAGTGGATTTGGTTGATGAACCTGAAGGCAAACAAAATCCAATCCATCATACTTCGTTCGAGAGGTATAAAAGAAGGAGGAGCCAGGATTACTCACCGTGGCTCGTGTATACCCAAGGTATTTCGACAAGACGAAAAAGAATGACTGCTTTATCCCTGTACTCACGGAAGAAGATGCTTCACCACGTCAAAGCTTCACTGTTTACTTTCCATCAGTCGCCATTTCACAATAGAGACAGCGCCTCCTACTCTCGAGGAATCACGTGACACCAGACACGTACCCCTCGTGCGAAGGAACGGAAATAACAATGTCGAGAGCTTTGACAATGTTTCGTCAGACAAGGTGTCCTGAAAACATCGAGGACAACTCATGCAAGGAAAGAGTTATCTTTCATAGCCTTCATGGCTGTTCCTTCGCGGTCTGGACTGATCTGTTCGAAACCTCAAGCCAAACACGAGGAACAGGTCAGTGTTAGTGACTGCCTTCAACTACCTCATAAAAATTATGTAATATTTAATGTTAGCATATGCGAATCCATGCCTGCGTTCTAAAATCCGCGTTTAATATTAAGCACCCTTTGATCAGCAGGGAAAATATGTTCCAGCAGAGACATCCCTTCCATGTCCCTCCATGGCCTACAAGGTTCGAACCTTGTGATCTTCTTGTCCATTTATGTCACACGGCGTAAAACACCAATCCGCCCTCCCCAATCATGTCCCTTAGGTTCACACTCGACAGTTGTATTATTTTCAATTGTTTTTCGGTTATAAATCATTATTCTCGGTATAAAAATTAGACTGTTTCTTAACATGGATGTCTAAAGACACTGTATGCATTCAAATATTAAACTAAAGATATGAGAAGCATAAACGGGTTAAGCCAAGCATGTCAAAATCTTTTTTATTATCTGGACAGTTCGACAGTTTATTTTTCCCCATGAGAGGAACTGAAGTTGCTTTACAAAGAAAGGAAACGCGCACAGATTGTCTAGAAAAACGGATTGGTGGCAGCAACTGAATATAAGACCAGACGGCTCCATTCAATGCAGGTCAGAGTTCAGACTGGCAAAGGACATTCGGCTTTGATGGTTTCTATCGTTGTGTCTATCAGCTGCTTTGATGTTTATTTTCTTTTCATATCTGTTTTTCCACCCCACTCACCTAGACTCTCCTTGTCTCTCGCTGACACATTTTCTCCTTCTCTCTGTTGTTTTTTTCAGTATATGTATATATAAATATATATCTCCATGTGTGAGTTTTTGTAACAGTGTGGTCAAATGAATCTTATTACAAACTGCAAATTCCTTGCATGGGTAGCTCAGTTAGTCGAGTTCTTCAAGAACCTCTATAACCAGCCTCATTTTATTTAAAAAAAAAAAAAAGAAATGATGGAGTATTCCTCAAGGAACTGGGTCTGGTTCCAGACTGCAATATTTTCTTCACAAGCGCTCGAGTTTCCAGAAATATTGTCTTTGTTAGGTTAATATAGCGGTACGGCTGGCGGATGGGTGGCCATTATCAACATTAACCCTTCTAGACAAGCAGGAGTCATACAGAACATGTTTACTTCACACGAAGACAAAAACAATTGAGAGAGGAGTGTGAAATAGAGAGATAGAAAAACAGGAGTGGTGGGGGAGGGGAGCAAAAATTAGAATACAATAGAGAGAAGGGAGATGGGAGAGAGAGAAGAACAAAGTGATTAAAAATGATGGGAATATGTGCGTCTGTGTGTGTGTGTGTGGGTGTGTGAGAGAATGGGAAGTAGTAGTAGTGTGCGTGTGTGTGTGAGAGAGAGAGGGAGGGAAGTAGTTGAGAAAGTATTGTGCGAGTGCAAGCATGAATGTGAGCGAAAGTGAAGTGACAGAACAAACAGTGTATATATATGTGTGTGTGTGTGTTTAAATGTGTAAGAAATATGGCAAGAAATAGAGAAAGTAGCATATGCACGAGTGTATACGTGCGTGCGCGTGAGAACAAGAGAGAACAGCAATAGAGAAAGTAATGTATGCCACAGCGCGTGTGTGAGAGATTGAGAGAGAAAGATGGGAGGAGTGGGCGAGAGATGAAATATGTGTGTGCGCGCGCGGGGATGTGTGTGTGTGTGGGTGTGTATGTGCACGTGTGTGTGCAAGGTAAGGAGAGAGAGAGAGGGGACAGAAAAGAAAGAGAAAGAGAGAGAAATGTGAACAACTCATCATCTTTCGATCAATGGCGCGTGTTTGGGAGGCGATCATGTGCACGCCCATGTCCCTTGCCAGACCACAAAGGTCTGGTCGTTGTCGCTCTAGCGGTCTCGGCCAACGCATAGTGGAAACTTCATCAGACGGTCAAATTTATTGTCCGTTAGCTTTTACACTCGGCAAACGAGGGTAAAAGATGAGGAGTACTTAAGCCCACTTAGGAAATACCGCTCTCTAGCGAACCACCCCCGGCACGTGGAGGGTGGGGAGATTGGTGAGAGGTGGGGGGGTCCTCCCGGTCCTACCAGCTTCCGGGCAACGATGTATTTCTTAATGAAATTTACCCGGAAGTGCTCTGCCAGACGACACTCGGCCGCCGAAGTCCCAAACGCCGACAACTTTGGTGAAAGGTGTTTGACGTAGACAATGCTGCCGCAGCTGGTTCACTTCTCCTTCGCTGAGTGCGATCGAAAACAGGTGACATAAAACATAGCGCAGGGCGAGAACCATACACCGCCAGGAGAGCGGTGCTCACTGAGGCTGAGGTCTCGCAGGACCTCGAGTTACGAGACTGTGACGTCAGGGCTGTATACGGCGAACGCCTTTTATTTTTGTGTCGCTGGCTTTTGCCAGAACAGTAACAAAAATTCGGTCATAATGGAAATGAAATCATGCGCTTTTTACGGTTAGGGACTGGGTGTTCAGAGTCCATGTCTCTGACCAGCATTGATGGCAAGAGTTTTGTGGGTTGTATATATATATAACACCTAGAACAAACTAAGATAGAACACACGTCTTCTATATTTCTGTAGTAAGATGGACTATCAAATATTTTAAAAAATTTAAGAAACCCCTAAAATACTTTTTAAAAAATTGACGAAGTAAATACATCATAATTCATGATATTTAACAATGGAAGCCAAAGTACGCTTGTATAGATTATAATTAAAGCTACAAACCGGGGATTAGTAGATGAATCATCGATCCAAAAATTCATTTTATTAGAAGAGAAACTAAAACTAAAATAGCAACTGACATTGAAGTAGAGGGATTATCTCGATAAGGACAGACGGAATTCATCTCTAAAACGAGTAAAAATAGCAGGACTAAGTCTGGAAGCAGCATACAAACAGGAAAAGTCAAAGAAAAACCCTAAAAGAAAATTTTCGTTAAATAAAATAAAGTGAAACATCTTCCCCAAAAGCAGCTAAAAGTGTGGCTCTTATTTTTATATCAGTTCTAGATAAAATAACTTTTTCTTGTATTTTGGGAGCACGATACTGGCTGATATTTTGCAGAGTGGAGGCGATAAGCCAGTCTCCTCACTCGTACATTAGTCTTGCTGTAGATGTTTGTGGTCTTAAAGGTTGTGATAACTGAAGTTACACGGAGGGCCAAACCTTCGTCTAGGAGAGGCTTGCCTGAGATAAAGAAAGTGGAAGATGGAGGTTATGGGTCACACACACACACACATACACTCACACAAACATACTCACACACACAAACACACTCACGAAAGCAGACATGCAGACACAAATACGAATATATTCAAGATGACCAACCGAGTGAAGAATAGAAATACACTTTTTATCTTGAAGTTATGAGGCACAAGAGTATCAGCTAGATTTGACTTTCGCTTTACATATATTTCTGTAACGATCAATTTACAAATGCAAATTTGATTTTTAAAGACGATTTGCTTACTCCCTGTGCACGCAAATGTCTTCATTTCCATAATCAAGCTCTAAAGGCCATTTTACACTGCGAGAGACGGGACATTACTTACAGAGAGCATGCAGGGAGGTATAAATATCTCTCTTTTTTTCTCTGAAGTTGCAGAGGCGAGGGATGATAACGCTCCTTTAGAGAGAGAGAGAAACTAAAAGAGGGAAGGAGGAGAAGGAAGTTCGAGTTGAGGATCAATGTCTCAAAGGTATACTGTAACTTCTTTAGACGGACAGGGCTCACATATATCTACTCATTATAGTTGTGTATCGTTGACATCAACTTTTTTTTGCAGTTTGACAACAGGCAAAAATTTCACATTTGAAAAAAATATATAACTGTTGGCGGTGTTCTTCACAGTTCATCATGTCAGTAGATGCAAATAAACGAATATACAAAAAAACAAAAACAAAAACAAAAAAACAAAAAAAAACAAAAAAATACAAAAAAATAAATAAATGAACAAATAATAATAATAAAAAAATAGAGAAGGCAAGAAGTAAGTGCACCAGACATCTACCCGGGCCCCTCCAGTCAATTTTTTAGGCTCCACCAGGAGTCGTCAGCAACGTGGATCTTTCGCAATCACCCCCTAGACCTGAGGCAGAGATAAGTTGTCTGAAGTAAATGGGAATAGACAGAAGATGGGTAATCGCCTTCACAACCAGTATATAGGTGAACATAGATACTGGGCACCTGCTGACAGGTGCATGCGCCGAGCTGATGGTTGGCGGGTCAGAAAGTCTCGACATCAGAAGGGCGTTGACATTGAGTTTGTTGCAAGACAAATCATGTTGAAAGACTAGGTCACGTGATGTTGGTGGAAGAGTGAGTTTTCTCAACAGAAAGATCTATGGTAATGAGTTAGTACTAGAACAAAAATATTTTTGTAACTTCTTTGTGAGTGAAGGATGTTTATCGGTGTTTGTTAGGTGTTGTTGGTTTGAGAGAAGGAGGAAGAGGGTCTGACATTAAGGGTTATTTATTTCTCAGTAAATAAGAGCTTTTATCAGAGGGATAAAGTTTGCTAAGATGAAACTAATGATTTCTCCTGAGGTTTGTCTTGTTCTTTCAGAAAAAACGTGATGAATAATCAAGCTATGAATTACACTGGATTCTCTTGTTGAAATTATTGCAAGAAAAAGGGAAGATTTATCGAATAAATTTCAGTAGGGATTGGTAATAACACAGACAATACGAAAAAAGAGGATATGATCCCCATCCTCCTTCTCTAAGACTAGCTGGTGATTATTCCTATCATACGAAATAAGAAAAATAATTCAAGGAAGACAATGGAAAACGAAAGCAAGAAAGAATTAGGCTTAAGGAGGGATTCGAAAGGATTTAGCATGCTAACAGTTTAGCTTCTCTTACACTCGCGTACGTACATATCTAATCGACTACCTGCATGCACGTATTCGTAATACATATATGTACATACGTATGTACACACATAATACGTAGGTACATACATAGACGCTCAGGATCAGACCTATACAGAGTCACACATGGGTGTGAAGATCAAATGTCAGTGGTTCGAGACTTTCCCTGAGCAGATTACACCCATCAATTACCGTTAACAACTTCAAAAGGTCTTGAAATTGAGCAGTGATGAAATAATATTTCCAGGAACTATCCGAGGGGAAAAAATGATCATAAGATGAGTGTGTGTGTCGATGGTAGTTCCAATAAGTATTCTGTAGTGAGTGCCTCCTGCGCCTTGTCGTCATGGCAACGCTTCCGTGTGCACGGCAGCCGAGGAGGTGCAGCAGCACGCGGGAGACAACCCTCCCATCCTGCGGCTAACAAAGTAATGAAAACGCACACGCCAAAGTCCTCCAGCAGGTACTTCTTTCCAGCCACAGTTGTCTGTCTTGACAACTGCTCTTCCTCTACCCGTCTTCCCCACCGCCCCCCACTTTCCCTGGGAAGCGAGGGGCGAGGCGGAGAGTAGTTCATCTCCTCCCACATCCATCTTTTACTCTCCTCCTCCTCCTTCTCCTCCTTCCCTTGCTGTCTCCCAGATCCTGGTCCACCACCCTCCCCACTCCCACTCCTATCTTTATTTATTTATTTATTTTTTTGTCTTTGGCCTCCTGCTACATGCGCCACGGTGTTGGAATCCGCTTCACACCTTCGAGCACCGCATGATGATTTCACCAGAAAGAACTCTGCAGTGTGAACAAAGACGAAGGCGTTTTTATAGCAAAAATTTCGTGGGAATGAAACGATGAGCTAGCAGCAAGAGGGAGTCGGTGGGGGGAGAAACACACCTTTAAATCGAGGTAAGATGTCTACCGTGTCTGGCCAACGGATCAGGCGTCTTGTGTCTCGCTCAGAGCCTCCGCCAGGAAACACAAAGTACCGGGGAGCATCTGATAAAGCCAGGCACATACAGCAGCTTCTTGCACACATAGGTAGCTACATCTACAGACGCATCTCTTCTTTCCCTTCATATTTACTGCTGTCATGTGATGACTAGTCTATGTGCTTGAAATTGATAGATGTTAGCAATCATTTCAAGCGATAAGGCTAACGATTCCGTGATGAGTTTCTTTGAAATGTAGGTTTGTCCGCGCGCGTGCTTGTGAGTGTGTTTATTTGCGTGCTCGTGTGTGCTCGTGCTAGTAAGTGGGTATCCGTGCATGAAGCGTTCATGTTCAAGTCCAAATGTAGTTTGTTCCAGGAAATATAAATTAACTGATCAAATTCTACCCTGGAGAAACGATTTGAGAGGTTTCCGACACACAACCAATGTGAGAATATCCAACTTTCTGCCTAAAACATTTGATGGTGCGTAGCGGGAAGGACTTACGACATCACAGTAGGAGGCAGAATCATTAACAAACTGCGCTTGGCTGATGAAATCGATCTCACACAGAACCCCAAGAACGAAGTGTCACACTCATCACAAGTGCAAGCACATATGGAAAAGACGAGGGCTGAGAGAAGAGCAAATTCTCCATCCACGGTCAACAGCACATCTGATGGCGAGCTTTGCCAGGGATGGAAGCCCGTTGAATGACTTGATGCTTTCACGAATGTAGTGCATAAAGAGTGCGAGTTCAGCTGGAGAGGTCCAGACTAAAATTACTCAGACAATAATAGCAATGACGAAATTCAACAAAACGAGAGAAAAAATCTTCCTGGCCAAGGTCTACAAGATCCAGGGCATCCTTTTTTTCACTGGGAGACGTTGAAAGCCGAGCCCCGATGGCTGACTCTGAGAAGAAAATTGTTTCTTTTGAGATGAAGTGCTTCCTTGGTATTTCATGGACTGATCACGACCAATTTCTACCATCAAGAGAACCAACACCCTAGCCAGCATCCAGGAGCCAGTCCCTACAATAATCAAGATGAAGAAGCCATTGGATATGTGATACCCCACAACATTCTCGCCAAGAGTTTCAAAGAAAGCAGGCTGGATGAAGGCAGGAGGAAGGGGTTAGCATCAAAGAGTAGACATCCTAACTTTTGCTGGACCTAGTCTTCTCAACTGTATCGCCTCTAACATCTATCCCTCAACATCCCTTACTCCGAAGAGAGAGAGAGATGGTTGAGGGAATCAACAAAACCAACTCACAAGAAGCTCAGCCATATTAAAAAAATCTTTTGGTTTCCAAACCGACGCTGACAGACGAGTCTTTTGGACCAATCAGAGCACATAATAGGCTGGCGTCGCATTCTATTTTCTTCTCTTAGTATTTACAGGCGGGAAGCCATGGCAACTCTTTTGGAAGAGCCCCATCGTCTGACATCATCTTAAAATAGCCGATCCAGCACAACAAGGCGGCGTACCTTGGCTCAGCCTTCATCATCCTGATTATTACTAGTTTTTTTGAGGATGAAAACCTTTTGGTTCCTACGAAGAGCCAAAGAGTTCCCTCATCCCCTTACTCTAAAACCGCTTCTACGCAGTCAGCGCCAAAGTAACCGTAGAGGTGGTATCCATGGTACCAAACCCAAGGACCCCTGCCCCCTACCCCCCGAGAACCTCTGAGGTTTCAACCTAGAGAACGGCTCTTCGTTGCAGTCCATAACTATCTCCGAGGTAGCCATACTTTCAACTATCGTCCTGATCATCATGGACGAGGTAAAGGCGGTGTTTATCGTCTATCTGCATGGATGGAGTTTACAGTATGATTATTGCAAATGCTTGCCTCCAGGATGAATCTATGACAACCGCCATACATCAATGTCATCGGCAAAAATTTGTGCAGAATACTCTGGCAGCCCACAGAAAGGTTGGAGCTGGTGGCACAAACTCAGCCAACGCACCAACAATATAGTTCCTCTCGCTTCAGTTTCCTAGCCTTTCATTCAACAACAGTATTGCGTGCTGCAAACATTTTAGACATGTTTATGGAAGAGATCGTATCTGATACACTGGTGTGGGGGTAAGGATGCCCCGTATTTACCGGTAAAGCACGCCTTTTCCCAGAAGACCTCAAACATCAAACGTAGGTGAACTAGTTATCATTCAGTCATCAAGCTATGAGCATTATCATACAGGGACTTCATGACTGTTGTCCAACTCCCCAAATTTCTGGAACTTTTTTATGTGTGTGGCATAAATCATACATTTTATACAAGGGATATACAATATAGATCACTCTAGATGACTCAGACGGATGGTTCAAGTAGTGCTGAGATTATCAGAATGGATAATTTCCACAAGAACCATGTAAAGATCTCCAAGTTACACGTTTGATGGCCAGGCAGTCTGTTGGGGATGCTGCACGCCAGGCCTGTAATCACCGGCAGGCCAGCTTCATTTTTATGATGCTCTTGTTTCGTGTAACGATCCAAGCTCGGGAGGCACTCCCTCGCCAGGGTCCAGAATAGAAAAGGTTAACGAAAAACTTCCGGAATTCAAAGGCATGTAAAGATAATCTAAAAAGCAGCATTTCAATGCAGTAGAAATTATGCTAGTTATGAACACCGGTGCCAGACAGAGTAGGTATTAGTGTGAAGGTGAGTGTGCAACAGAGAAGGGAATGTAAGTGGAGATGAATTAGGCAGATCCGAGACCAAAAGTCGAGCTCGTGAAAGCTCGGCTGTGAGTGTGGTATGTGAGAAGATGAGGAACGTGGAGGGTTACATGATTCACCTCTTTGGGGAAGTAAGTGCTTAAAAAGCTAAGCTGAAAGTTGGAAGAGGAGAGAATGAACATATAAAGCGAATCTACGTTAGCTTTGCAATAACTTCAATTAAAGTGTGTAGTTGTATGTCACATATATATATATATAACAAAATAATGAAACTAGCAATAAAAGAAAGAGGAAGATTAAAAGAAAATATCAAAAAGAAATTAAAGATAGTAAGAAATAAAGTTAAGTCACGTACAGCACGAGACTGACATGCAGCCAGCGAGATAATGGAGGAGATAAGGTATACAGACATACTCAGCAATCATGATGTCATAAATGTATTTATAGTAACGCGATGTTTCACATTCTTTAAGGGATATAAACGAGAGAAGCTTCTATTTTTAAATTGGGAACATTTACAATCAGTCTTACATCACGATCTTATCGTCTCCACGGAGGTCCATTTACTGAAGACATGCTCAGCAGGAACTGGGAAACATGCGAAGCTAGATAACAACTTGTGTTGTGACACGTACAACATTCACAACAGATCCCATGCGAAGGGACACATGGTGCTTGGGTAAAGATTTTCCCCCTGAAACTTTCAGCCCATCGGCGGAAGCCTTGGAGGTTTCGGATGGTGAATAAGAACTCGAAAGGAGATTGCAACGAAATTGTGAGACAGTCCGCGAACATCAAATTCCCCGACCCTTTCGATCAGAGCAAGATTGTTTTCAAAGTTGGACAACAGCCGAAACAGTTTTAGAATCCCCAAGTGTGTTTGTCAGGTGCTAAAAAAGCGGGCAGACTGTGGCTGGATGTCTTTTACAAACTCTTGAGCTTTTTTACGGAACACGTAGCTCGTAGACAAAATGGCGATGGGACTTTGAAGACAACATGGCTCTGAAGCACATAATAAAGTACTTTTAATACTCTTCAGGTCAGTCTGATCAGCATTCTTTTTTCAAAACAATCATTGAAGTCCTGGGCTATATACTGTCGGTCTCTCTATTCAGCAGTAGGATTAATTTTGATTGAAAAATTCTAGTTCCTTAGAGTTCAGCCAAAAATAAGGAAATAAAAGTGATTGCCGATTTTGAGCAAGACTTATGGAAAAAAAATAACAGTTCTTGTCCTTTGATTGCAGGAGAGACTTGAGAGGAGTATGCTGGTCACGTGACATCAAGAGAGTTCGCGGATTATCGTCCTTTGCAGTCCCACTTGTTCAGGACATGGCGCCAATATCGATTAACGTTAGTCAATGGTAACAATTCAAGGGTTCGACAGGTGCTGTGAACCATCATGGAAGAAGACTTAAAGGGCAAATACAAGACAAGGACACACACACACACAAACCATAAGGTGCTTATTTATTTAGCATGCAAACAATTATAACATTTTTCATTCAAGCTGGTAATAAAAGAAATTGGCTATTAATATTTGTGTTATGGAGTCATACATAATCATTAAAAAGAGAGATATTCAGCAACATTTTCAGACGATAATACTGCACGATTGTCCCCCCTCTCTGTCGAGAGACTTACAAGCATGTACACGCACACATGTACACAAATTGTTTTCTTAGGACAAGTTAGACTAAGCTGTAGCACCTTCCCGCCAAGTTCTCGTAGGACCAGTTCACGCCGTGACATTTACGCATACTCGTACGCACTGAAAGTCGATACAAACCTTCCTGCAAACTTTCCCAAGGATAGTTACCTTTAGTCAACATTCAGCTCCACCTTAACTCAGCCGTAAGTCGCTACAACTCTCTCCCCTCATCGTCAACAAAAGACAGCTGTCAACAGTCCCTGGACCAGCTAGGACAAACACAACTCTGTGACAGCATCAATAAGAAGGCCAAACAGAAGAATTAAGAGGCAGAAACCCAATCTGGAAGGGCCCGGTCCAGGACTCAGCCAGTCGCCATATCGGTCTGACCACCCGCGGTCCCTAACGGATAGTGTTTCCGCAACCGGTCCGCCAGACACCGGCTGCCCACCCGCACCTCGGCTGCCCACTCGGACACAGACTTTGATTGTGGGAGGCTATACGTCGCCGCTTCTGGTCTCGCAGCTTCACCGATGCATCCGTGCAATCTACGAAGGCGATCAGGTCCTAGCAGGGTAAGTAAACAATCGTCATTCCAGCGCCCTCCGCTTGGAGCGCTGACGTCTCCAGTTCCCGCGTAGGCTGCAGTTATGCCCCTTATTCTTTTTGAGAAAAACTTATCAAAATTTTCCATCACGAAAAGGTCACAAAGAGGCCCAACAACCGTGCAGACATTAAGGTGTAAGTGGTTCACCGGATCTAGGAGAGGACCTTAAAGACCTAACCCCTGCTGGTGGGTTATGACTAGACAAATTCCTGATACATCCAACAGTACCATTGCTAAAGAGCAGGGAAAGATAGATGAGTAATCACAGTACATGCCCACCCAGGAGATATAGAGGCTTGATTTATCTGAATTCAAGGATAAATTTATTTAAACATAAATTTTTATTTATTTATTAAAAGCCGAAAAAAGGAGAGTGTTGGGCTCAACTTTCCACATCCTAGACCTATGCACAGGTTACATCTCTACCTCCAACAGCCAATACATCTCTTCACTTTTACCAAATAACAGCATTCAGAGCTGGATGGAAGGTACTAAACAATCATTACAATCATTATGATCATCAAGCCAGCAGCTTTCTCCTGCTGATGCTGTGTACTGTGAAGCAAAAGACACATTGCAGTAACAATCAACGCTCATTTTAGTATGCCCCTGGACACTCTGCCGCCTTTGTAAAATTATCCCCCTTTCCCAGTAGACAATGAAGTCTTATTTTGCCAGGCCTCTAGAGCTTGCACCACCTATAAAATTATCGCCCCTTCCCACCAAAATGACCACTCATTTGACAGCGTGTTCCCCCAACCTTCTAGCTCCCGACCTTTGCGCACAGCAGGGGATGCTATCCTTATCTTGTCGGATAAGTGGTTAACTAGGAATCTAACACTGATGAAGGTTGCAATCAACCTCGTCTGAGCAGCTTCGATCCTGAGCTGCCCAGGGCACTGTTAACCGTCTAAACTTTTCCTCACCCTCCCCCGTCCACACACCACCAGGTCCTTAGCTTCACAGGGCCAGGACTCTGCTTGCATGCCCAGAGTAGGTGATTAAAACTCATCGACTCGGAGCTAACTTCTCGGCTGTGAGCGACTAAAAACAAGTTAACCTTCTTCAACTGATGTAGCGTGAAACTGGACCACCTCAGTCAAAGGTGTCCGATTTAACGATGCATTTGTTTTTGTGTGTGAAAAATACAACCATCGAGAAGGACAAGGGGTCTTAAGATGTGTATCTAGAGTCTTTTTGCCATGTTCTCCTCTCTTGATGTTATAGAGCACAGTTATATTTGGTCATTCACTATGAAGGAGTAAACTGATTTTTGTATTGTCCATGACATTAGTATGTTGGTTGCAAACAGTATATATATTTAATATTTACTTAGATACAAGCGTTGACACATTCTCAACAGCTTGGAAAAGTTCTCTACGTGATTCGAAATTAAAAATATGAAAGGGTAGGACATTGTAAGTAATGAAGATGTATCGCCTTACGAGTACCAACATGGCTGCTAGCAGCTTCAAGCAGAGCCAGGCAGGGCTGGTCCATTAGATACTGCTCAGTGATGCAACCTAGCACTAAACATAGCTCCGTGTACGAACTAATTACCCTATCATCCCAAGAGGCCACAGTTTTGAATTTTATATCGCAAAAACTCGCGAGATTTTCAGAGCGAGCGCGAGACAGGAAGACAAACCAAAGCGTTACATGGTTTTCCAATATTAGCCACAAAGCTATTTTTTCGAGTAAGGAACTGCGGCTCGTTACAGACTAACCGCCAGCGAGCCACGAGACGTCAGACCGAACATACGTTGGACGTCATGCCGACGACTCTGCGGTTCAGGGTGCATGCTGGATGCCGGGTAGGGGTATTGGTACGGGTAACGGGAGGCAGGAGAGGAGATGCTGAGTCAGCACGAGAAGAACGCCACCACGCATGCTCACAGGAGCGCGAAATGAATACTCCCTGGAGGCACGGAGGCTCATTGGCTGACGAAGAGGTGGGAAATGGCATCTAGCTTGTGCCTTCCTCTCAGCACGTTGTCTAAACTATTTAGGCATACCTTGCTTAAAACCCGGGGTGTATTTACAGTCTGCGGTTCAATGATGATTTACTCTGACGGGATCTTCATTGAGAATAAGGATCGTCTGCTTGCATCTACCCCAGATGGGTGTGGAGGAGGTCAGAGGGTAGCTCCACCCATAGAAGAGGTGGACGGTATCGATTGACACACACACACACACACACACACAAACATACAGACAATAAGTATGCAAGAATACAGAAGGACCGACAGTATGCACATTAATCTGAGAGTTGTCAATATATAATAACAAGATATAAATCGCAGATGTTTCAGAAGGTGTAGTCTGGAGATAATAGTCCATGATGTCGATCACAAAAAAATCCAAACCGCGATTTTCGTTTACATATAATCGTCTGCAGCTGCCCTTTTATTATTCTCCTCCCTAAGTCATAAAAGCTGCTTTTTCTTCAAGCTCACTTTTTAGTTTACTGATATTTATATCAACGTGCCCGTTTCTCCCTGTGAACAAATTGAAATCGATTGCTAAAGGCCGATATTTTAGGAGCTTGCACGTGGTGCACTTTCATCTGCTCGATGGTTAGTCTAACCCTTCCCCCTTTCACACTTTTTTTCTACAAAAATTCTCTTATCTACAATCACAAGGTAACATGCCACAGGACTCACGTTCTAATGTTTAAATCAAGATGCTACATTTTCAATTGTTAAATTCAACAAATAAGAAAAAAAGACATGACATTTTCTATTGAAACTTCTACAGTAATTTTCGTGTCACAAGGGCGGATGATAAGGAGAAAATAAAAAAGACAGACAATATTTATGTTTGCTGTTATTGCTGCTGTTTGTAATGGTGGTGGTGGTAGAGGCGGTGGGACATTTTATGAATTTTAGCCCTCACTGAACAGAAAGGAGAGAGTTGGGTTGGGGTGTGGCTGAGAGTCAAGAAGAGGAAAAAAAAAACAGAGAGGAGACGCAGACTGAAAGAGAGATAGACAAACAAGAGTAAGAGAGATAAAGTAATATAGGAAATTTGGACAATAGACATTCAAGCAGTCAGAATGACCGACAAAGTCTAGAGAAGACAGACAGGCAAAGAGTCCAAAAGTCAGACAACAAGACAGACAAATATACAGACAAGGAAGTAGGTAGGCAGTCAAACGTCAGGCACGCGGACAGACAGACAGACGGACAGACAATCTTCACTCAGCAAGAGTTAGTTTCGGGTAGCGACTGGGAGAGAGAGGGGTGGGGCGAGCACTCACCCTGAGCGAGGTGGAGCAGGAGGGCGAGGAGCAGCAGCACCAGATGCAGGAGCAGGCGGTCCCGGCGCATCTCCGTCGCGAGCCGCGTGCCAAGGTGTCTGTGGAGCAGAAACAGAGCACGAGCGTTACCATGACAACCGAGGCTGGTAAGCGAGAATCAACAGACTGTAGTGTTACCACGACAAGCGAGGAGACCGTGTAGAGTAACAACAGCGTGACTGCGATGACCTCTCGAGGAGGAGGAGGAGGAGGAGGAGGAGGAGGAGGAGGAGGCGGAGGAGGAGGAGGAGAAGAAGAAGACACAGCAGACTAGTGTTGTTACCACAAGGTAGACCAGGGACACACTACACTCCACAACATCACACGCCAGCCTCCCCCCTATTAAAAATTTCTGTCAGATGAGTGGAAGTCGGTCAGTGTTAATAATCGGAACTTTTTTTAATCGAATCTTTTTCAATCAAAATATATTTGGTCTTAGTTCAGCGTGTTTAAAAAAAGCAAAATACGCAATTTATTTCTTCGTTCAGTGTTTACAGATGCAAGCCATCCAATTTTATTTCATAAGTTCGCTAAATATGCGCCGGAGTATTGGATGAACATTTGGAGGACGCGGAACACATCACTCAAGGTTGATAATTCTCGGAAATCAAACGAGCGTTTTGCCAAGTCGGCCCTTGACTGCAGCCAGGCTTTGAAAGAGTCGCAGGAAGCCATTCAAAGGCAGCCAGCGCCAAAGAACTGCAAATCACTACGCCAGATGTATCGAACATAGCTGATGGGTTCGGGAAGTTCAGTAAGTTTTTCAAGTTTCCCTCCCATCTACACTGTCTAGATTGTCAGCAACTAGTATATCGGTGCACACCACACCAGTACATAGCCTACTTCCAATTTAAGAAGGAAAAGTGTGAAAGGAATGTGTCACTACTAAATAAAGAAATTCCACATTAACTCCTTTTATTCTTCATTGAATCCGATTCCACATTAACTTATTTGTATATGAGTTTGTCTCTTCTTTTTAGAAAGAGATAGAGTGTGTGTATGTGTATGGGTATGTGTATGTGTATGTGTATGTGTGTATGTGTATGTGTGTATGTGTATGTGTATGTGTATGTGTCCTCGTAGAACTCTTTCTCCTTTAGTGTCTGTGATAAGCCCTTTAAAACACATCAGTCAGATCTGTTAAAACATGCGAAGAAAATAGCTTTGAAGAAAGATATACATCCAAATATTTTATCTCCATTTACAGTATCTGGTGTGAGATAACAAAAACCCTGGATAGATAGATAATCGTTTTGTACTGACACATTAAAGGAAAACACTTTCAGTAAAGTAATCTGAAAATTGTAAGATAATGGAAGAAAAGGAAGACGATGAAAAGGAGAAAGAGGAGGACTTTGATCACAATTAAGACGATGATAAGTGATGCGAAGAAGAATGATAGGGACAAGAACAACAGAGATGTTGATAAGATGTTGAGGACACGGTAAAGAAAGTTGAAGATCCAGGGGATTCAGGACAAGATATCAGATAAAGGAAACTGATATCGCCACCTGGCGGGAGTTTCTCTCTTCCTGTGAGTGCTTCATTAACCGGGCTCTGATTGCAATGCTGTTATAGCTTTGCACCTTCACTGTGCAGTTTGGTGTAGCTTTGATAAATAAAAAGTTCGTGGTAGACTTTTCAATCTTTGCTCACGACTGTAGGAGTAAATAATAAACATGAAAAGACTGCGTTTTATGGAAGGGCGGGGAGAGACTGGAAAATATATTTATCCCCTTATATATATATCATCCTGTCAGAGAGATTATGTCTATTTTTTTTAGTTCATACAATTTTTTTCAATAGACAACAGTCAACAGTAACACAGACATGGACTAAACTTTACAAAGCTGGAGAAGGAAGTGGTCCAAACAGTAATTGAAGACTTGTTTTATCAGCCAGACACAGACGTGCGCGAACACCTCATAAGAGAAGGGGTGGGTTCAAGAGGAGAGAAAATTTGTCTCCGAAACATACAGCTGAAGCAAGGTCAAATCCCTATAATTCTTTTTTTTTTATTTGTTCATTCGGGGTCTGAGAGCACGCAAACGGTCCAGCAGACTCCCCGCCCGCCAACCAATCAGTGCGATCAGAACCGCGGTATTCTGACATCAGTGTCAACAACATTCGGGTTCGGACAGCTGATCAAAAAGGCACAGCCTGCCAGGCGTCAGAGCCCTCCACTCCACCTCCAGATGAAAAAAAAAATTGACGAAGGGAGGATGAGGATGAGGGAGGAATGAAAGAACAGTGTCGCAACACATCCACTCAGCAGGGATGGTAACCCCGAGGTTTAAAAAAGAGAAGAAAGAGGAAGAAAGAAAGAGAAAAATAAGCGACAGACAACAATGCCGGGCAGCCCCCAGCGTTCAGCTGTGGAAGTCTGGGGAAGAACAGGGCTCAGCCGCCATCAGTCTCCGGCAGAACACAATAAGCTTAGGCGCTGGCAAATCGGAGCTTGCCAGCAGCCGCCAAAAAAGCATTGATCAACAAGCGGCTGTTGCGCGAGGTAAGACAGAGGCCCGGCACCTCATGACAGGCAGACATCATAGTGTTGGGGGTAGGAGGAGTGTGTGTAGGTGTGTTGGTGTGTGTGGGGGTTGGGGATGGTGAGAGAGGAATCCTGGGAGACGCCAACAAAACTTTTATTGCACTCGATTAGAAGGTCCACCCTCATACCCGCAAACCTTTCTATCGTAAGAGACGGGTGACTGTCAAGGATGGGTGGGATGTCCAGCGATGGTGGTGGTTGTTGGTGGGGAGAAAGAAATTCAAGGCGCAGTCACCGTTGTTCTGCCCAGGTATTGAATCGTCCTTACAGGTGCCACCCTAACCTCCAAAGGTTCCATGTCGACTTCCAGTCCCTAAACTTGGATTGTGGAGGCTGACAGTGGAATGTGTGAGTGTGATGGGAAGGTGTTGGTGGTGCAGGGTGTTGGGTGTGTGAGATTATCCAGCTGCGGGTTTCCAGTCACCCTATTTCACTTATTACGCGTGTGCTTGGCAAGAGCAATCAAGGAAGACATGAAATATGAGCGGAAGGCAGGGAGAGGAAGAGAGGGAGGAAGCGGGACAGACAGACACGCTCGAGGGATTACCCACGCGACAGCGACTACGGCTACAAACTGTCACTTTTCACACAGAACGGCAACAGATAGTACCCCAGTCATCCCTGTATACATATTAATAAAAATGTGTACACAGTGTAGTAATTGTATATCCACGTAAAGCTAAAACTGTCCACATAGTACCATGGTTATAACTGTGTATGAATACTACCTCGGCTATGACAGTGTACAGATAGCGCAACTGTATACACATCACAGCTGTCCAGTATTTACAGTATTTATACAACTACGAGAATAAGTATTTACAGCTGTGTACAAATAGTATAACTGTATACACACCACAGGAATACAAATCTGACAGTACACAGAGTTCCACATGTACATTGTTGTACATCTGTGCTATAGCAATGCAGAACAGCTTATTATTATTCTTATCTCTACCTAGAAGAGTATGTATAGTGAAATGAAAATATACAATAGTAATCATCATCAATAATTTTGAAAATTACCAGCCGTACTATTTATTACAGCTTACAATAAACCACAGACATTGTAATAAACAATACACCATGTCGTTATCTCAAATAGAATTCTCTTATTTTCTCTATTGCTTGTGCTTAGCGAATGACTCCCCCCCTCACCTACATCAAATAAAGCAGAAATTGTTTACTATTGCTCAAGAAGTGAGGGTCTAAAGTGAACTACATAAATAACCCATTTGACCTTTTTGCGACCTGCAAAAACTGCCGGAGCACGCCTCCCACTTCCCCGCCCCGAAAGATCTGATAGTAGATGATTGCCGAGGGAAGATGAGAGATCCAGTCAAAACATGTTGTCCCGTCAAGAGAAATATATTTAGTGGCACCGCTGCGTCTAAAATAACGACAGGGAGTTTAAAGAAGCAACCTACGTACAGCAAAGGGAGAGAACTCGTGGTAGACTGAGGATCACAAAAAGCATTTTCTGGCTGAAGAGTCCACAAGACGATGGAGTGACAGACGAAAAAAAGGCTGTAACACTAGGGACGTTGAAAATTGTAATGAGACAAAAGTACAAAGTTGTAACGAGAAGGAGGCGGACTCGATGTAGGAGAGATAGGATAAGTTATCACGTGAGTGATGCAGAAGGAAGGAAGCGAGAGACGTAGTACGTTGTACTGTTGAAGACGTAAACATCGTGACGTGATGAAAGTAGAAGCTGGAGGTGAGAGACGTAGATAACTGTAATGTTGCTTTGAGGCAAGAGACGATGTAGCTTGATGGGAAAAATTGTAGGCTGGATATATTATTAACAAAATACTCAATGGTTAAATAAGTAAAGCTGTACAAAGGAGACGGTAAATGTTGCAGCACGTGACTACTGGAAAGTAAGAGTATGAGCGATGTTAAACAAAAGCTGTCACGTGAGGAGGTAATCACTGGACCGTGAGAACATTAACCGTTGTAAAGTTGTAATCCAAGAGATGTACAAATACACGGGTGGAAACTTGTATCTCGATACAATCAGACAATACAGTGTATAGTAGCAATAATACATTATGGAGGATGGTTGACAAAGCAGATCGTTTCCACCTCTGCCAGAACTCTCGTGTTTACTTATTTCAACACCCACCATAACTGACCGGTGACCTATCAACTGATCCAATTACTGAACAGTTTTTTTTTTATTCTTCACTGAAGAGGAACAACTTCAAATCTGATCCAATTTCCAAACTGGGAGCAGTGTTTCAGTTAAATGTCTCGAGACTGCTGATATCTAAATAACTTCAGCAGTTAAGTGGGCAGACTGTTTCCCTACCTGTCTCCTGGACACTTTCCTGATTTCTTAGGGGCAGTCGATTGGTCGGGTACTCAGACGGCGCGGCGACTTCGCTGGAGGTGATGATGATGATGATGATGCACTTCTCTGAATCCCTTTCGTGAATTTCCGTGCTGTCAGTCGAGTGTATGCGTGTCCGTGTATCAATGCTTTGTTCCCAGTGGTGAAGATTACGTGTCCGCTTGTATTACACAGGGTTACAGGAGTCACTCCGCTACCACAGACTCCATTAATCTCCTTCAGACAACTATCCAGGCTCTGTTCTGACATTTATAATCCAAACATACGAGCATCTTCCATGCAATAAACTCCGCGTCCCGTTTAACTTTTGCGAGGGCGGGAAACAAGCAAAAGCTATGGACATGGCTGCATGAAGAAGGCCACAGACCGCCATATAAATAAACAATTAGAGGTAATCATTCGGATAAGAAGCTCGATCGTGCGCCGCCAGCATACACTGGCACCCGCCATAGACCCAGCTTGGCCATCTCAGCCGGTAAGTTAAACAATTTGGTAGCTGCACCGCTTAAACGAGGGCCCAGACAAGTTTATTGGGTTGTCTTGAGAACGTATCGCAAAATCAACAAAGGCTGTGTCACATCGAGATTCTGCGATAACTCCAAAGGTCGAGTATGCACGTGTTTCTCGTAGTTGTATAAGTGATAACTAATGGTAATGTGCGTGAGCTGAAAAGGGAGAAACATGAATTAGAAGAAAGGAGAGAAAAAAGATGAGACAAAAAAATAATTAAGAAACTTTTACGGATAAGTCCCTGGAGTAAGAGGAGAAACACGAACACAAATTATTTTCCATTACCTTGTGCTGTCTTTCTCACGCGGCCGACCAGCATCGCTTCGACTGCCAAACACCGCCACAACTACCGCCTTCCTCTGCGGTCACCCCTCCCAAAGGCTGATGCAGGCGCAAAGCACGTGGTCGAGGCACCACCACCACCGCCGCCGCCACCAGCAACAGTAGTAGTAGTAAGGGTACACTCAACAGCCACTGAGGACGCAGGCACGAGTGACAAACAGGAAAGAGACAAAACGTAAGCTTGAGTCCGCCGGCCAAAAGGTCAGCAACGACTCGACAGAACCACCACCAGCACCACCGCCACGACACCACAGTTCACCAGCGTGGTAACACCTCGATTACCACCATCACCACCATCATCATCACCACCACCACCACCATCATCAGCGTGGCTACACGACGACAGCGGCGACGCCAAATGCCGCATTGCCAGAGCGAGCGACGACCGCGGCCGTGGGGGGTCCCGGAGCTCAAAACGCCGAGCGCCACGCTTGCCGGAGAAGGGAGACTACTCCTAGACGAGAGAGAGAGAGGGAAGCTAGCTAGCGCAGGGCTGCTGCTCTCTGGCACTGGCTGGGTACAGCAAGTGGTTTCTTCCTTTTTCCTCTCTGTCTTTTGCCCTTATACCTTCGTGTCCACCACCGCCCCGTTTCACTTAACTCGCTGCATTTCGAGTAAACGCCTCTGTTTTCCACCCTTCTTACCTCCCTTTCCCATACTCTTCGTCTGTCTTAAAAATAAAATAAAAATAAAAATAAACACAGCTAAATAAGCAAACAAACCAAAAAAAAAACAAAAAAAAAACCTGGTGGCTTAGCTCAGACCAAATTGGCCTGTAGGTGCCAAAACTCTAACCTTTGCTTTTTTCCCCCAGACCTTCTCACCCTTCCCCCCAAGACCGCGGTTGCAATTGGCTGCAACGAGGTGAGAGCGAAAGGTTTGGTTGGGGAATCTGCTTGTGTCCAGTACGGAAGTAGACGTGAAAAGTTCAGAGTGCTGACCGGGACCTCAGAGGTAGGAATCGATGAGCCAAGAAAGGGGCGGGGGTCAGCGATCGATGGGAGGTCATGCGCATGTTGGTTATTCCCCCTTGTTTCAATATGTCGAAGACGTTCCTTCCATCCCGCTTGGCGGAACCGCGATGATTGGGACTAGGGTAAGGGGCCGCGGTTATCGGTCCTTAAGCGAGATTTGAACAAGAGAAAAAAATTAATGTTTACAGATGTTTACAAAGCAAGGGGGTGTTCACTCAGTGCCTTTTGAACACTCACTGCCAAATTTAGGGTTTGATGTCATCGCGCCTTTCAGAAACTTTGCGGCGACTGATAGAAAAGTTAAGACTTCCTGTTCCTCTCCGCCATCATCCACCCACTGAACCTTTAATGGCGACCTTTTGTCTATAAATAGACTCCACTACAGGGGCTTTTGTTGCTGACCTCCCAGAAACCTTTGAACTCATGTTTCTGAACTCAAAATTTAATGTAGAACATTCGTTGGTTGGTGCATAACCATCAGAAGCCACAAACATCAAAGTGAAAGTGTCTGTGTCCGTCCGTCCGTCCGTCTGTCTGTCTGTCTGTTTCTCTGTTTATCTGTCTCGAGAGGAGGAGAGCAAGGGAGGTAGTGATGTAGCAAGTGCAGTACCGTGCTATGAGGTCTCACAGGTGAGTGGTAGCGTTGTCAGCACCTGGCGGTGAACGTGATAAACATTTTCTCACCTGTTGTCGAATTCATTTTCGACTGGCACTGTGATAATCTAGCCCCGCTATACTTCACCCTTTGCACCGAATTGAAATCCTCAGGGTCTATTTGCTTTTCTAAAAGCAGGAAGTACATGCCAACATTACTCAGTGTATACACAACTTCTTTTAACTTAATAAATATTCTTTCAAATCCTCACTCCTTTTCCTGGTTTGTTTTTTAGTGGGGAGCTCACTTTTAAAGCTTTGTTTATTTCGTTTGTGGAACATGCAAAAAGAATGAAAATAGGTAAGAAAATGTTTATAGTTGGTCAGACAAACTAAGAAGACATAAGTGAAACACTTTATACAGGTGCTCTAATGTTTGTGGGAGCACGCGCACTCACACACGCATGCACACACACACACACAGACATACACACAAAACATATACGCATGCACACACACACACTCACTTACTCTCGCTCTCACACACACAATCGCGCGCGCGATTAGTAAAACTCGTTTATCGCTCGGCTTTGTTTCCCTCCGGCTGTCTGTGCAGCATTATCTCCTTAGTAATTTTTCACCAGTTTACCTGATTAGTAATATCTCATTTGTATGACTAGTATTATCTCATTTGTCATTGTAAAACACGATTTCCTCTCCACTATCTCCAGAGCATGACTGTAGAATATCTATATAGTGTTCTGTAATCTTACAGTGTGAACACGAACAGCAATCAACTGGCAACTACAAAGCTAATAGCTATGTAGCTGGACTGGAGTGGAAACCCTACAGGTGAGAGTGAGTGGAGACCCTACAGGTGAGAGTGAGTGGAAACCCTACAGGTGAGAGTGAGTGGAAACCCTACAGGTGAGAGTGAGTGGAAACCCTACAGGTGAGAGGGTTTCCTACTGCGCGTGTGCCTGTTATCTACCTCCTCCTGTAAAGGAACCGCTTAAATAGAGGTGTGAGGACTTTCTACACACGAAAACCATATTGTATTATGTGTGTGGAGGCATCCAATAATCTGCTCGTAGAAAATTTTCAGTCTTTCTACAAATACAGTCACATATATTATGTGTATGATGCATAATACGACCAAGAGAAAAATAAGATAATCATAATAAAAACACATGGATGCGGAACGGTGATATGCATAGTCCAAGAGAAGGGTATTCCTCACATCTCTGTCTATATCTTTCTTAGACACACGCAAATCTGAATCCACACACAGAAGCCCAAACAGACAGAGATGCACATTCAACCTAACGATTCATCGATATTATTACATCACGATACATACAAGATCACGTGACAGCTAACCGATACAGCATGCATTATGCACCAAGGGTTCATTCATTTCAATTCAACAACCTCCCATCTCCCTTTGGCCCTCCCACCTTGCCTACCTACCCCTTCCCAGGTTCATTAATGCGGCCATAAGATGGATCGCTTCAAACGTTAAAAAGGCGAAGCTTTATCAGACTTGTCTCCCTTTCACATTTTGACCCCGCCCCCATGTGTTGCGTCATCGACAACGGTTTTCACAGGAACAGAGCAGAGAGAACCAAGACCAGTCTCTTCTGACTGAAAACTCCATTTTACTGGGAGTCATCTCGCCAAGTACAATCGTCTACATCTCGACAAAGATCGACGGAAAGTGTCTTGAACGCAAGCGAGGAAAAAATCGACTTGCGTCTAATCGTGCGACAATGCATCAGAGGGCAACTGCATTACGACACTTTGAAATAAGAAAGAAAATTAAATCTTTCCTGAAAGTCTTTTTTCGTTTTCTTTTTTTTCTTTTTTGTTTGTTTGCAAAGCGCAATAACAGACGGAGAAGGGTTTTGAAGCTAAGAGTGAGACTAATGTTTGTAATCTGCTTTTCTACTTTAGAAAAAATCGTTAGAATCGTTGCTTGTTTTTTTCTTACAAAAATTTAAATAAAAAAAAATCGGACTTATTTTTAAATCAGAAAACAAACTACTATAAGAAAGGCTTAGCCATAAGAACGATATAAAACTTTCTCGTTTTCTCTAGATGTCTTCTGGCGCAGTTCGGACAATTTTTATTCACTCGAATAGGAAAAAAGAAATCCCGTTTCCTTATAGAATGTGTTGACAAGAGGTCTGCCCCTTGCCTCCAGGATAAAGTAAAGAACAGAGTCTACAGTTGTTAAAAGCCTTCAAATATTTTACTGCATTAAAAACAGCGAGAAAAGTGTTTTTTCTCTCCATCTCTCCTGCATCTTTTATTTTGCTGTAAGGAATTCAAACTGATACTTTGTTGCCTCTCTTAGCCACAAAAAGTATTTTTTTTATATTTTAACGAAGAACACGGATAAAATAAGGAATAAAAGGGTCAGGATGAGCAAACCTCACCTTTCGACTTAAAGGCGTAGTGGGGTGAAATTTTGTTTACAGGGAATGTACAATCTTTCTCAGACTGACTGAATAGTATGTCTAATACAAACATGGCCAAGAAAGGAAACAAGTCCCAAACCCTGATATTAGAAGCGGGCATAGATACATTTACATTGTCAAAGACACAGTCAAAGAGAAAAATAGATCATAGGAGGTAAAAAGTTTGATGCATTATTGTGCACCTTACTGAACCCTTTCAAAAATATTGCACTCCATTAAAAGTTTAATTAATCCAATAATTGTCTGACTGACAAAACAACTAACCAGCCTTGACTAATGTATTTGCAGATTAGAAAGGCCTGGTATAAAATATTTTCCTGACAATTAAAAAGTAGGGTAGCTTTCTTTCCACCCTTCCCACCCCAAGAGAAAATCGCACTTTTGTTGTCTCCAAAACAGAGGGAGCTAGCACCGATCTCTACAGAATAAGGAATCGATTTAAAATAGACACAGATCCTCCCAAGGAATGAGATGAGCTCAGAATGAATTATAATGGAGCTCTTGAACAATGCATGTCCCACTGGGGATGCTGGCATTGACCACAGCGCACTTCGTGCCTTGCCGTGGGAGAAAAAATAAAAGATTGATGGCAAAACAGCGTGGAGAGGAGGTTAGAGGAAACGGTTAGGTACATTTTACACAGGACTAAGCAAGTATTGGACGATCGAGACTTAGAAGCTAACTTCTCAAGTGTTCTTAAAAATAAAGTTGGGGCATTCGTCCATACATGGAGGTACACAGTTACTAGGTATTCGCAAGAGCCACATGCGTAGGAGGACCAAAACATACATTACCGAATCTTCTCAGTTACTCTTTTGTTCGATGACGGTTACAATGTTGTCGAACATCGTCTAAGATTCCGGAGCAGATCCGTTTTCATGTACCCCATACAAATGTTTGATCGGAACAGCTTTTGGATCCGTGAAAATATTGTGTGAGCTGGTAGAGCAGGATGGAGTGTCACGTGACAACACTCGACACTGTACCTTTAAAAGATGTTTTCAAGAGGAGTTTCAACTTGGACAGGAAGGACACGTATAGTTCCAAAAAAATCTGTAGCTCAAATGACAACGATTTCCTATTTTAAGATATTTGCTCGGACCCTCTAACACAGAGATCGCTTTCAATCTTTTTTCCTGTGTACTTCCGGTGTGCGCCGACTGCTCCTCAAAGGTGCAGGCAGATTGTATGAGATATGGCGAGTATTCAGTGTAGATAAAGCTGAAAGCAATGTCAGACCTTTTAGTGAGTGAATATGGAACAGCAGCTATTCTGTTGACAATGCCGGCTTTCGTGTCCGACAAGGCAGCAAACAAAAGGAACCTGAATAGACTGAAGACGACAGTGCCGGACTGGTCTGTATACATTCAGGCAATGCCAGGAGACAAAGCACGCTGGGACACCCTGACCTGGATACATACATTGTCCGCCCACAAACAAGTCCTCGAACAAACAAGCACATACACATTCGTAATTAGATACACTTTTATCTACACTGAAAGCGGGAGAAAAAGGAAGAGACAAATCGTCAAATGGACAAGCTTTGCTTCATTTGGACATTGTTTTTCATTTTTTATTTTTGGAAGTAGTTGGGTAAGTCGTATAATTAAGTAATTTTTTTAATCACCAGAATTTTACTTACACATAGTGATAATAAAATTACCAGCATTATAATGACATCAAAGTAAGGTTTACACCTACCAACCGTTCCCTGTCATATCTGGTCGCTTTAGCATACTGTCTACTTAGCGACTTTTCTTTGAATGATCGGGTTCATCATTGTCAGCTTGAGCCAGTATTTTATGCAGCGGGCATCAGTATTAATATAAAGTGAATGCCGGCCCAATGTCCCATAGACTGGATTATTTGGTATCTTTAAAGGTATATTCATATACTATTTACAAACCAGAGCGTGGACTAATGTAGTCTGTTGAATCCCGAATCTCTCAAGCTGTAGGACTTGTACCTATATATCAATTATTTTTAAAGAAAGTTATTATTTCTTTTAAATTAAATTATTCCAGTCAAAACTTTAAACGTTTTGTCGAAATTTGTTTTCCTGATGTTTCTAACTCTCCGCGAGAACTCTTCGTGAGTATAAATGTTGATTCTTTTTAATTTACTATTTTGTTTTAGAATTAGAGATTTTTCCTTAAGGAACAAATACTTTGCAATGGTAGACGAATTTGGTTTGTTTGTTAGTCTTGATACACGATCAAACACAATCAGTTTGGTAAATTGTAAAATGTCTCTAACAGGATCTCTACAACTTTCTGCTCACAGTCATGGACTGTTCCTTTGTCTCTCTGACAAATCCCACACACTATGATGATGTTTCTTTGACATCTGTCCTCAAGATCATCTTTCTTCTTTTAATTTCATTATCTTTTGCTTTCAAACCTTTGATCTTAGCTAGAGCATTACATGTTTATTTGAGCACCTTCACTTCAATATCAAAAATATAACAAAACGCTCTTAATCTCACAGAAGTCGTCTTTTAAGTAATTGAATTAGGAGTTTATCTAATTTAAAATATTCACGACGCCTTCTTAAGTCGGATTAGTTTGTTTCACCTGCAAAAACCTGCTGGCGATGACGGAATCTGGCAAATGGTATTTGGCTTGACACTGTCTCTGCGATTTGTTGACATATTAGTGTTCTTGAAAACTTGAATTTCATCGTCGACAGGGAGTAAACAATGTTGCATGCAAATAAAGGGCCATCGCTTTCTACATAGCACTGACTCACCATCTGACACTAACCTCTGACCTTACGTCGCGGCCGTGAACCTTTCACGCTTTGTCCATGGATCTGACTGGATATTAGCAGAAACTGCCGCACACTGAAAAAATTAGTGGACAAGAAGGCAATTCAATCTGAAGCACTGCAGTAATCTGGAATTTACGAGGAATAAAATTAAATAAAAATATTCAATATTTCGAGACATACGATCGTGAAAGACCTGGCGGGTGACAATCGCTCATCTCTTCCGATAGGTAGATAGATACTCTGATTGCCTCTTTGGACGGCAAGACATCTGGACACTCTCACTGCCATGATCTCGTCTTCCTGTATTCACCCGTGTGGTGAGAACTTGCTTGAGACTATGTTAATCGCATACTCGTCACTTTTCTGTATATCACTTCTTTCACTCACTCACACTCTTGTCTTTCTATCTACCTGTAACTCAATTTCTTCAGCTATAATATTTCCCTCTTTGTCTTTCTATCTAACTACCTATAACTCTGTTTCTTCAACTTTAACATTTCCCTCCTTTTTTCTCTTGGAGTTACACGTCCACACACAAAAAGGAATGAATCAGGAAGGTGGAAGACGAGAAAGAACTGCTAGTTCTCTTTCTATTGTGAGGCATAAAAATCTGTGAATATTTCAACCATCTCATATCGAATCCTTATTATCTACCTATATAGATGCAAAACCTATCGATCCCTCCTTCCGTCCACCTCTCTATCTAATCTTATCTGCTCCTATATCTTTCTGTCTTATCTGTCTGGCCGGCTGGGTGGCGTACTTGCTATCTTGTTATCTCTGAGTGACTTTGCGCCCGGCTGTGTAATAAGTACCAACAGACGCCGTCTGGCGAGAGAGTGTCGTCTGCATCTTGTTTCCACGGCGCGGACCTGCTTTTCCTCCCTCCCTCCATCCATCACATCTCCCCATCCCCAAACCCGGAGTACGCGCTCGTACACCTGCTTCATGCATCTTCATTGTAAGCTCGTTTGCCCGGCGCTGCCGGTTTCTAAATATCTTCTTTCTCCAATTCAACTTGCTTCTTTCCCGCCAGCCGGGTGCTTGAGATGCATGCTCAGTAGCATCATAATGTGCACAGTGCACGTGCTGAATTCGTGCTGTTGGCACTGTAGTACCACGAGCAGCAGACGGCAGAGGAACCTCTTTGTAACCTGCCTCTCGGGAGTTCCGCGCATGCGCATAGAATACCGGAAAGCGCTGAACTTATCAAAGAAACCCAAAAATGAAGAGCGTTGACGAGGGGAAAAAAATCTTCTGTTGCGTTTTCTGTTCTGTTGGGATATTTGCGTCCTGCAGTCTAGTCGAATTCAATTATCTATCTATGTTACCTGTCTGCTCATCAAGCAGCTCGACTTATTTGATTTTTATTTGTTTTTCCGAATTTTATCTGGTTTATATTACAAATCATATCTGTGTAAGATATTTTTTTTACATTGCTTTTACATCAACTATGAACTATACTCAGTTCCTCCTATGAGTGGCTAGTGGGACTAGGGGTGCATTTTTTTTTTTTGAAAGATTGGGTAGAGTTCAGTGCAAGATGCTATCTCGCCACACCTGAATAAATAATAACTCTTCTGTTCTCGAAATATTCGCCTACAAACATGACCGTGCGCAAAAACTCATGACGTCATGATAAACCAACGGACATTTTCCCAGCTCTCCTATTGGCTGAGGCCTTTACAATGTAAACATATTAATGCCCCATCGTAGTGTCTGTGTTGTTCCTGAGGTAAGAAACCGTTTATCTTTCTGTGGAGCTGCATGTCTGTGTGTGTGTGTGTGTTTCCCTCCCTCACACTCTCCCCTTCGTCGCCCCCATCCCTTTATTCTGTGGAAGCTGCTAACCGCTGGAGTTCAATTTCGAAAAGGACCTGATGCGAGAATCAGCTCGAAGCTTGGTGCATTGACCACTGGCTAATCTTCCCAAATCGCCCGGCATCTGCCATCTTAGAGGCCAAACTTGAATTGGTTTGTTTGCACTCAAACGAATTGGTCTGCAGCACGAAGCTTTGAAAATCCTCCCGATGACTGACAGGTCTGCATTCAACCTTTTGGCTGTGGAGGACGGATGACATGCAGATCCAAAAGAAAGAATGGCAGACAAACAAACAGACCAGGAGAAAGAAGGATGGAAGAAAGATCAGACATTCTAAAAGAAAGAAAGGAAATCGAAGGGGAGAGAGAGATAGCGAGGAAGGGAGGATAGAAAGAGAGAAAGAAAAGAGTAGCCATAAACTACTTTTGGCCAGCTTGCTCCGCGCATGCGCATGCTCAGGGATAAAGCTGTGAATCATGGAGGGATGGGAGTACGATCTGACAGATTTTCGGATGATTAGTGTCCGCGAGTGTCCAGGCAAATTGCCTTTCGCCGATTAAAGGCGGTTGCTAGCCAGACTTGTAGCGGTCGCTTACGACCTCCGAGAATGTTCTGGCCACATGAAGAGGTGATCGTGTTACAAAGCTGCTGATACGTAAAGTCGGCTGTTAGGGACACATCAGCTGACCCGGCAAATAATGGCGCTTGGGGTGTGCTGTGTTTGTACTTCATTTCCGGTGATTTTCTACTCCTCTACTTCGCTCTTAAATAAACTGCAGGAAGGAACGCACAGTCAAACCAGCGAACAAGTGTACGCATGTGTTCTAGCATAAGTTTTACCCCCTCGTACCTAATATGTCAGCTGTTCGTATATTTCATTTCCTGTCATTATTGTGGCAGAAGACTCCATTTGCCAGGATTTTACAATTGGTGTTTTTAAAACCAAAGCAACAAATCATGCTGCCGGCTCTGTCAGCAGTACCACATACAGAGAAAAAACAGTGTTTCCCAGACGAGATGCGAACCCAAGGCACCCAATCCTCACTGTATAATATACAAATAATATTGAATCTCCATCTTGACTGTGTGTCCACACATTAACACAAACAGCCATGGTGGACAGCCCGGTGGTCAAGAAGTCGCCTGGGAGGTCCACAGCTTGTCGCTGTTTCTGACCTCTGACCTCAGACGCCCTCAAACTGCTTCGGTATCTCGATGCATTGTCACACACAGCACCTTGAACTAGTCCTAAAGCACTCTTCCTCTCCAAGAATATCAACGATTCGCAGGGAATCCCACTCTTTGACAGTCATGGAGATAATTGTGGCATCTCAGTTCCTTACGGATCGTCTCGACAAAATCTTCGCTTCATTCTACAGTCAAGAGTCCTTCAGACATCTCGGCCACTTGCAATATCACAGATGTGAATGCCTATTGTCCACAAGTCCTTCGCCTGGTACTATAGATGTTTGTCTACCTCTTTGTATATCTGGTGGATTGCTAGAAACTAAAGAACACTCGGAAGTCTGTAGATATATGCAGACAAACTAAGACTTCTGGTTATTTGATGATCTCCGACATCAGTCTGATTGTGGTGACTTACTTCCCATCTTCAAATATTTCCACCATGATAGGATTTCAATGCTTAATTGTATCGGGGAGTTATTTCTTGAAAACCGGGATCATTTTCTGGATCGCCATTAATACTAATATCAGTATATTTGCACTAATGGATATTCAGACTGAGAGATGTGTGTGTTTGTGAGAGAGAGAGAGATTGGGGGGAGTGTGTCCTATGTGTATACATATTTTTTTTTCTCTTTTCTCTAAATTTCTTTATCTGCCTCGATGTTTTGTGCGCTATGTAGAGTCAAGTGAATATTTCTGCTCTCCTCCCCCACAACGAGTGCGTGCTCATGCGCGCTTCTCCTCTGGGGCACGGTTGCCATCGCTCATATCTGCGAGGGAACAATAAGCTGTGACGCAGGCAGTTCATAATAACAGTCAGCCAACCTTTGTATGTATAATGCCGCCATCTGGAGCAAGAGGCGGACGGCAAGCCCCGGATGACGGGTGCATTAAGAGGAGGTAGATACAGCGCCACCCTCGGACATGTTCCACCCCCTCCCTGCACTTAACTCCTCCTCCCTCATTGTCGGAGGAAGCTTGTAAAGCTAAGGGGGAGTATGGGCGGGGATTGTCAGCCCTTTTCTAGAACTTGTTTTCATTATCGTTGCCTGTGACGTCACCTGTATAATACCCTGGGTGTCATCATTTTTTTTTAAACATAAACGTGGATTACATGTCTAAAAATAATTGCTGGTGTGACTGCTGGCAGACGATAAGAGCTATTGCATGACAAGCCACGCGGCAGAGCGCATATAAACAGAATTTTGTTTCTCCTAAACCAATTAAATTTGTGGGAGAAAATGAGCGCCAGAGAGGAAAAACAGCTGACTCACATCTAGAATTGAAATTAATAATGTATGCAGCAACAACACGACACTCTTTTATTTTTGTTTTCTCTTACTTTCTATTGTCGGTATGATTTGAAAATGCATGATGGAATTATCAGGGATAACTTTTTGTGCGAACAATAATTATTCATAATTCTCAGGTTCAGGGAGTATTTAGAGCGACAGTAAACCACTCTGGTGTCCATGCTCTCCGAATGTGTAACAAACACAAATCATGCAAGACTGAGCACATGTATCATTAACAATAGGATCGACAGATTTCTGTAATAAAGTTTGGGCCAATAAATATCCATGTTTATTAGAATGAATCGGGAGATAATGATGGGGTTTAGCTGAGAAGCTCATAAAGTATATCCTAGCCGATTGCCAGGAAGAAATTTTGGGCCGAACATATGAAAATAAATCTGGACACGGTCCGTGAAGCCGAACAGGTCAAGCTGTTCTTTGGAAGTATGTAAACATCCTCCCAGCCACCCTTCTCATAATAAGGGGTTTTGGGAAATAAGATTCTGAAAATATGAGAACATCAGCTTTATACCTTAATGCTCTTAGCCGAAACAAGAAGATGTAATAACCGAGAAGGATGAAGCATATCAGTCGAGTATTCTGATACCAAACGCTGCTCCATAATAAATAAAATAAACAAACAAAAATTTTTGACATAAGTGGTTAAAAGTGAAGTTCTCATGTTTATTATGTTTTTACATCTGAAGGATACTAGAGTAGAGAGATGAGTCAACGCCAAAAAACTTATCAAAGTTGAGATAAGTTGAGTATTATTTTTCCCAAGTTAATTTTGTTTTCAATATTTATCGGGTTTTTATGTGATTGGAAACAATCAAAAGGCGCATTGGAATGTAACATATTACACAGCACTTGCAATCTATTTTTGTCAAAATTACTTTTTTTAAGTCAGACTAGTTGTATTTTAGCCAGCGAACTGAAGTGTTGAAGATAATAGAATTTCTAGGACATCAAAACGAAGATGACATGCATATGCAACTCTTGGCATGGTTTGAATTGTAGGAATATATTGTGGGACAAATAACTCACAACACTCACTCCACCCAGAATAGAGTGAATAATAAATAAAAATGCGGTCCAAACACGCAGTTTGGCGTAAACAAAGTCTGAAAGCTGGCTCTAAAACACAACATCGACTTGAGGTTGGCACTGGCAGACTCACCCCGCGATGCCTTATTCCCCAACTACCTTCGCTGGGTTCCAGCCATTCTTTGCGCCATCCCAGAGAAGAGAAAAACTCTTTAGAAGACAATTCAATACACAAAAGATGTATAAAGAAAACAAACAAAACTAGACATACCCAAACAACACAGTATCCCTTATCGAGGATGGTGTCACGTGATAAGTCTTTCTATATCTTGTAACCTGTCGAGTTTTCAAACTATCGCGATGAACTTCTGGTGCTCAGGACCGGAAATCATGAAAGAAAGACAGACGGACTTGCCAATACTTGCAAATACTTGCCAATCATTTTTTTAAATTTTGTTTGTAAAGGCAGAAATAGTGGCTCGATGCCACCCACCTCACCCAAACACGACCACCCGGTTTACAAGAGAAACTACTGATGACCAAGGCTTACTGTTACAAGTTAACGATGATTAACATATTTGTTTAATACTATACTAACAAGACAAGTAAAATCTGTGTTTATTTATCACTTTTTTACGTTTCACTCCTCTAGTCAAATGCCCGTATTACATGTTCCGCGAGATAACAACAGACCCTCCATTGTGTTTGATTTGGAAACCCGCAGACGGGTACAAGCTCTTACAAAGGTGTTAGAGGAAAATACGATGACTTGTTTCATTGTGCCAAACTGGCTTACATAGCAGGGTGCTGCTAGACCCTTGTCTTCTGTGAGGAAGGATAACCCCAAGAGAAGCGGCAATGATGAGTGCCAGGGGCTTGCTGTTGCTGTTGCTGGGTGGCACGTGCGGGCCTGACATGACCCTAGCATGACCCTGACATGAGCAATAAGATCAAAAAGACAAACAAACTTTAATTCATTGCCAACCGGAGTCTCTCTGTCTACGGGAGCGCGCAAGCGAACTTCAGGAAATGTTTTGTTAATATTAATATATAATACATTCGGTTCTATCTTTGAAACGACGAGCTTGTCTGTCTGCATGCTCAACACTCTCTTCTCTAATCCAATGACATGAAGGTATATTTGTGTTTTCAGAAACAGAACAAAAAACAAAAGAAATCAAGACATTAAAAAAAACATATACAAGACAAAAGAAAGCCACGAAACAAAGTAAAGCACAAAGAAAAGGAACCTCAGAAAACAAAAATATACTAAAAAGAAATATATAATTATAAAGCTAGACAGCGACAACAAAACATAAAACAATCTTAACAAAACAGAAAGCAAAGCAACACATAAAGAACACCACAAAACAAAAGAGAAACACTTGCAAGAAAAAAAAACCAAACAAAAAAAAACAAAACAAAAAACAAACAAAAAAAACAAAACAAAAAACAAACAAAAACAAAAAACAAAACAAAAACAAAACCCAAACAAACAAACCATAAACAAAGACAATTACATAACGAAAGCAAAGCACTAAACAAAATCTTAACAAAACAGTGCAAAACAACACAAAACAAAGGAAACCACAAAGCACAAGCGAAACACTAACAAAAAAACATACACAAAACAAACACAGTCACATATCAAAAGCAAAACACTAAACCAAACAAATCCTTTTTCTCTACACTCAAGCGATTCGCCCTTCATTTTGTTATAAATTTCAGTTTCTCCTAAAACCCTCTTTGGAAACAGTGGTACCCGGACCTTAAAACTGCGGAATGTCTTGCCATGAAGCCATCTTGTTTCCGCGATCGTTTCTCGAGGACTGGGCAAGCGCCTCCAGATTAACAAGTGCTGACAAAACAGGACAGACGAGGCCAGAGGAAATGGAAGGGAATGGAGGGAGAGCCGAGGGGAGCGCTGTAAGTGCAGCAAGGAGACATTTGGCCTACACTGCGCACCCTGGTTATGTCTTCCCCAGACATGCAAAGCAAATCAAAACAGGAACCTGGCTGTTGCTGTCTGGGAAACTAGGGGACAGAAAGGGCACAGAAGACTTTGACCACGGGGGAAAGGAATCATGTCCCGGATGCAAAAGAAAATAAAAGACACATACCCAGAGTATCTTTCACGATTATATTGAAACCGGGTAGTTTCGATGTTCATGCTTGCTTTGACAAGAGCATTGCTCATTCCGGGGGAGAGCTATGCGCATCAGGAGGGTTCGTTCCCCGAATCGCACATCACGGAAATACCCGGGTAGGTAGGCCACCACGTTTGACAGGTCCTCCGCAGTCAGCGTTGATGAATTACATAAGGTCATGCGAGGTCACGCGAGGTCACACGGCGATTTCAAGGCATGCAATTCACTCTGTAATCACCCTGAGGAGAGGTCTGATGGGAGCCGATGACGTCATTTCATTCACGCAATTGCTCAGAATTGTTCTTTTTGGAGAAAAAAATATAATATGATGGTTTGGGCAATGTTTTCACGGGAGGTGACAACGATGAGAGTAATGAGCACGCTACTCAGCGCCGAATGACAGTAGTTAGGAAGGCGGTTGGGGATCTGTTCTTGGCATCGAATACAGTTGACAACAGGACTACTGCAACGTTTTCACGTTTGCTTGTTCATTTTTATAATGGAATAATGGATTCACGCATCTAGTTTTTCTACATATTTTTTCTCTTTGTCCACAAAAGTAAAAGATTTTAGGGAGACATAAAGTGATGTTTAAATAAACTTTTTGGGGTTATAGCAAATTAAGCTATGTATATCCCGCCTTTATAAGTATAGTATAAAACTTTTATTAGAAACAATAAAGACCAGAAACTTGGAAATGTATTCTCTAAACATTAAAGACTTTCATTTGGTTATTTCGTTTGTTAGTATATGCAGTCACATTAGACATATTTACCTAGGGCCGCTAAAGTTTGGTTAGTCTCTGTTTGAGCATCTTCAAGAGACGATGAAGATGACTGACAGGAGAGCATGGGGACGGGAGATAAAGCTGAGCAATCGAGAGCAAATTCATTTGTCAACTTGAGCTGAGGGAAAAAAGCAAAATATACCGTCGGTTTGTGTACGATTATCTGTCACAGGTGTATCAGTATAAAAGATAACAGGATGTCTTTTTTTTTTTTTTTTTTTTGGAAAGGCTGTCTGCCATTTAACCTGTCTAATAATTTATTTTGAAATGACCGCTTTGCATTGTATTGAAAATCTTCCAAAACTCTCTCAGTTTATAAATATTTCTTTGATTATATATATAATAAAAGTTTATGATCTTGTATAGTAGATCTTCAGTCTTTGGCTACAGGTTATTGAAAATCATTTAAAAGCGAAGACGTATTGTTCTCATTGGTGATTGGTTGATTTGCTGATTACGTCACACATGTTGGTACTCTTCGGTCGGCAACGACTGGGGTCCAAGGGAAGAAGAGAAGAAAGATCATTTCGCGACCAAGAATTAGCGAAACCCTTCTTGTCTGTGAAAGAAAGGCAGTCGGCGTTTGTTAGCTTCCACACACACACACACTCTATGTTGTCAGACGCCTGCTGTCGGGTGGGGCGACTCCGCCATGCCCCATCCTCTGTGTGTCCGCATGGGGCTGATGGGTTTCCTGCTGCGCGCATTACACGTTCATGGCAACAGCCTACAGGCGGTCACGTGGCGCGTGTAAAGATTCCACTCCTGTAGGTGGCGTTGCTCAACACGCCGTAGAATTTGTGTGGTGGAGTTCAGACTGAGTGTCGGGCAAAGCTCCAACCGTTCTGCTCTCTTTGATATACTCAGACTTACGTGTCTTTCTGTGACGTCACTGACTACAACTGTCTCTTGATGACGTTAGCAAGTGACGTTTCTTCGCTTGACCGGCTCAATGCGCTTGAGGACAAGATCAAAGGGCAACAGAGAAGGGAGGACGGTATCACAGGGCCATTTTTTCACACTCCCATCTCTGGTGCATTTGTGACCGGCATCCCCTCCCCATGTTTCTCTCGGAAACTTTATTCATTCAACGTGAAAACACTCGTGTAGCTTGATCTTTAAATGAACGAACATTAACATGCGCACTGGTCTTGAGCTCCAGCTTCTCCATTGGCTGTCAAGCGAAGTTTTGGCTCCGTGTGCGTTGCTAGCAGGTTGGGGTGGGGATGGGCTGAAAGAAAAGTGAGAGATAGAGGGGTGGAGCGACAAGCAGCAGCTGCTACTCTGTAACTCCAGATTTCCGGTGGTTTTTGTGAGATTTTTCACATAAAAGAGATTCAGACTGCTACGCCATTTTTTCTTCTTTACCTGTATACCTGAGATCGGTATAAAAGCAAGGTGTGTGTTGGGGATATATATATATAAAATAGACACATAAATAAAATACAAATATAGTATAATGACTATACTGTAGAATACAACTCAACATACTTGATGTTAAGTGTTAATGTAAATTTTTTTCCCCGGAATGCTTAAAACACACGAAATAAACATATCAAGCATCAAACAGATTTCTTTTCGATACCCAAAGGAAGAACAAAACTAGACTACTTTAAGTATGAGTAACTACTTTTGGAATGTTGATTCTCTGTTTGGTCAGCCCTCACATAAAAACTAACAGCAAACTGAAAACAAGTGAATGTCTTTGCCTATATTTTTACCCTGCATGACAAACAGGACAGACTGTCTTCCATCTTAATATCCTACACGATGGACCCCGTCTCTCTCTCTCTGTGTTCCGGCCTCTGTCCCTTCCTCTTACTTCGATCGCGATCGGAAGCAGTTTGCTTGAATTACGATGAACTCTGGCTGATTGGCCCGTCCCGGATTCAGACACAAAGACGTGCCGTCGAATAAAATAAAACCTGTTTGGACGAAACGGGCGACGACTGCAAAACATTTTCTGTCCCCACATCCCTCTCTAGTCCCAGACACTTCTCCAGCTGTAGAAAAGTTACTGGTTACAGACAGCTCTTTAGTGATGGAGACCAGAGTAATATATGAAACCCAGAAACCCCTTTCAATCGCAGAAACTTAGTCACTGAAGCTTCTGTAGTCAAGAAACCTCTTTAGTTACTAAATCTCTCTCTCTCTTTCTCTCATTGTAGTAACCTCTCTAGTCCCAGAAGCTTCCAAACCTCACGTCCTATAGACCTGTCTAGTCACAGAAACGTCTGTGGTACCAAGAATCGTTGCAGTCTCGAAATATTTTGTGGTCTTAGGAACCTTTTTAGTCCCAGAAACCTCTTTAGTTCCAAAAGGTGGCTAGTAAAGAAAGTAAGGGAGGAAGACGAAGGTTGGCAACTATCAAATGAACGAACAGACCTGACCTCCGTGTGAAAGGACACTGTACTCTACGGCACTAAAAAAAAACTTCCTATTTTTTTATTTTGCAATATTGTACCAAAAATAGAAAGGATGTGTGGGCGACTTTTACCAACTGACCAGATGGCTCAAATAGAACACGAGACATTTTCAAACCTGGTCACGGCAATAAACAAGAAGCATGCACCCAGTGCAGTGTGTGTGTATCGACAGGGAGGGCGTGACGAGGAAAGGGGGGAGAACCTCTTTCAAGTGATATTCAGTGACGGCATTGCAGCAACAACTTCAACATTGCACGTCTGTGGAATCTCTCTTAACGTGGAGCAGTGCCGGAAATAAAGGCAACTTTGGTCTGATGCTGGCATGCCAGCTTCCATTCCAGCTGAGCAACATTCAAAATTGTTACAGTTATAAACAGGGATTTAAAAAAATGCAACGGTAAGGTGTGCAAGCCAGGGTTGTAAACAAGAGCCACAGACTACATAATGTATAAAATTAGAAATGTTGATGGAGAGAAAAGTTCAAGAACTCAGATAGGAGGGTATGAGAGAAAAAAAAAGCCAGCAAACAGAAGAAGGAGATACAGAGAAGGACAAGAGAGGGAGAGAGATTCATGTGTTACAACATACCTACCTGTATGTCAGAGTATGTCGGCATGTAGTACCTGTCACTGCTGGATAGGTGTGTGTAGAAACTAATCAACGTGCCTGCACCATTGGAGAAGGTGTTGTCATCACGGTATGACATCCTACTAATCACCGTGCACAACTGAACTTTTCTCACACCCTTAAGATTTTCAATATTCTTGAAAAAAAAAATGATTGCACTTATTCTCGTGACTCTTGATGGAGAAACAACTGGGGCACACGTGACTCACTGGGAAGGAAAATGGAGCGTGCAGTGGGCAACAATAAACTGCTGTTCCCTAACCACTCGACTTTCCAATGCCGTTCATTTCTTTTCGTTTACATGCGATAGATATTGACTGGTTGTGAGAGAAGAAGGAGTTGTATAAGGCCAACAAGAGAAACATATCACCGTGCTATTCGGCATTTTATTGCCGTGCTGCAATCAATATTGTCGAAAATTCAAAGAATTAGAAAAAATAAAACGAAGAAAAAATATAAAATGATGTGGGGAAAAAAGAAAAAAAAATTAATACTTGATAGAAAGCAGTCATACATACGGGACACGTGTTATATTATTGTACAGCAGATCATGCATTGTGAGATGAAAAATATAGACGAAAAAGTGACCTTTTGAAACCCTCGCTAATATTTAGGAAATATTTTAAAATTTGATCATAGAAGAGGTTTCCAGAACTCAAATTTAGCAAGAAAACATTCCGTTATATACAAATACACATGCAAATACACACATACAAATACACTCACAAATACACACTCACACATACAAACACACACAAATACACACACACTCACACATACAAACACACATACAAACACACACAAATACACACACACTCACACATACAAACACACATACAAACACACACAAATACACACACACTCACACATACAAACACACATACAAACACACGCGCACTCACGCATTTATTCTGCACTCACGACGAAGACATCACAAGAATGCACAAGATGCTGAGTTACCAAATGTTTGCAGCCAGCAGGTTATTTATATTTCACAAGCAACGATTCTTGCCGTCTCGCTCGCCTTCCTTCATCAGGAATGAGAAAGAACTCTTCCAAACAAAACCACACAAAAATATTGTCATCAGGGATGCAGCAGACAACAGTGCGGCGGAAGTGCTAATGAACGGGAGTCCGGTCGAGATTCTAATCATCTTGATTAACAGACACGGAAAACTCCCCTTCCTCCGCACACACACTAAAAAAAACACACACACATACACACGGGCACACACACACACACATACACAGCGGCACACACACAAATATTGTTGGAAATATGTACGAACTTTTTGGGAAGGCTTCTTGGCATGCACACAGAATACAAAACCTTAGTTTGGAGGTAGATGCTGATGATGATGACGGGGATGACTATGATGATGATGATGATGATGATGATCATGATGATGATCCCTCTCACGTCAAGCCAATTCCTAGAAGGATTTGCTGCCGTTTGTTGCCCCGGGCAGATGGGTATATAGACAACCAGGAGATACCAGCATTTTTTCGCCGTTTCCATCTTTAGTGTTGCCACGACAACGGGGACCACTCTACCCAGAACACACCTGTGTACTAAAGCCCTCTGTTTGCTAGAATAACGGCCCATTCCCCCCCCCCCCACCACCACCAGTAAAGCACGTGTATATGTGTATGGTTTAAAACAGTATTTGAAGCAAACAAAGGACAAGAGCGTCATCAACAGTTTACCAATCCTGTTGTTAAATCTCTCTCTCTCTCTCACACACACACAGACTCACACACAAATAATCTCCTGGAACAGTACGAGCTCAGTATGTGTTGGCCATTACAAGTGCTGATCCACCCCAGCTCCTCTTTCATTGCGGTGTTGATGGCGATAGACATCAGCGTTGAGCCTCGATGGCAGAAGTACACCGCCATCAGCATGTCGGCATTCTGCGGCCAATGTTTTACCGATTAGTTTTGATCAGGGTTAGCAACCAAAGAGGTTCGGTGGTTCTCAAGTTACGAGCTCTAAACGTCGAAGCAAACTATTAAAGGGTTTGAAGCTCGCTTTGGTCAGCGGTTCGAAAAATTCAGCGCTAGTCGGGCGTCTGATCTTTCTTGGAATGTGAAATGCTCTGGCAGCTTGGTTATCCCCTACAAAAACATTTATCCAATCTTGTAACTATAGCACAGTCACTAACAGTCATCAGGCCATTTTTCACACGCTCAAATTGTAAAAAAAGATTATCTTTTCAAGACATTGTTCTTTGGAAGTACCTTGTATTTGTTTAATAGAGGACGAAGGTGTGTGGGGTCAAACCTTCGCAAAAGTCTGGCTGCATTTCACCATTTCACCTGCCCATTACCTCATCACCGCTACGCTTGAGACTTTTCTATCATCTGTCAAAGAAAATGCACTTATTCTCCTCCTTTTGCCAAAGTTTTAGAGGCACTGACATTCTCACTGTTGAAGAAAATTATGGGCGGTGATGTTAAGATGACAAGCATAATGGCAGCGCGCATTCTCACGAGATGACGCCATTGGGGTGGCGCTAACGGACGCTTACCTGCCCACACCTGAAAGTCTGAATATGTCAGAACATAAATGCACCTTACTCGCACCTTCAACCACGTGTGCTCACCTGTAACGTGCATTCTCTTGGTAGTGGGAGTGCTAATTGTACTTTTGTACATTTATGTCGGGAATAGTACGAACTTGGAAGGAGATGAGAAAGGGGTAGAAAAAATAGAAAATATACAAAAGAGGTAACATGTAACGATTAAAAAAGAACAAAAGACGAAATAAAATGAAAAGTGAACTGGAAAAATGAAAAGAAAAGAAAAAAAAATCATTGGGTCCCCCAGAAAAAATACAAGAAACAATACAAAATAATGGGGCAGAAATGGGAAAAAATGTTACTCAACGACAGAGACATTTTTAAACTTTCCAAATGTATCAAGAGGAAGGGAAATAGTTATCAAGAGATGCAGTGTGGGGGGATTGATCATGAAATTATATTATACTGCTGGGTAATGTAGCTAGATGCTGCTGAAGCGTGTAGTGGGCCAATCAAATGTTCCAAAGCTTTAAAACTACATTCAGCAGCAACCTTCAGTAAAACAACCGGGTACATAATGACGAACACTCTAATATTCCAACACACACGCTTGCACACACACTCTGTCATGCTAACACGTACATGTGCACATCCTGGCACACACACATACAAACACACACACATACAAACACACATGCAAAACCACACACACACAAGCGCTTCAGAACAAAATGGAAAGTGCTTCTCTCAGTTCATGACCTCTAAGTACCAAATGATAGGAATACTTCCCTTCCTCCTCCCACAGCCCACCCCTACCCCAACAAGCGGTTAATGGCGGCAGCAGACAATTTTCTATTAACGTGGCGGAAGAGCGCACTGCCCAGAGGCAGGCAGGAAATATGAACTGGAATAGATTCATAGGCAGGCTTGCCTTTCCTATTTGCTTTTGTCCGGCATTCCTTTCAGCGTCAATGTTAGAAATGCATTCTCCTCTACCCCCGGCTAAGACGGATTTTATATTTTATGTTTTAAGAAACACGAGATCTCTACGCGAGCTTGACCCTCCAAGGTGTTTCTTGAATTAGAAAATAATTTTAATTAAAAATGGCATCGAATGACGACTGGTGGATCTGTGGAAGTTTTGGTGTGGTTAGTATTGCAGGTAAAAATGTGTCCCTTGAACAGTGGATAAATATTGTCATTTAAAACAAAATAACAGTGTGTAAATAATGCTTTTTTTAAACAAATGATAAATAACATGTCATCTAGCAGTGGGTAAATAATTGTATACCATGCTTCTTTCTCCTTTAAACATTGGGCAATAATAAAACAGGTTGTGTGTCATGCCGCTTCACTCTTAATAAGCGAGAAAATAAAGAAATGGCTGTTGTAGTCTCTTGGTGTCTCTAGCTGTCTGTCTGCTTGTTCGACTCTACAACTCCATCCCTTGGTGTCCATGTTTGCTGTTTGGAATATGTATGTGTGTGTGGTGTGTGTTCTCATTTGCTAGCTCTCTGATTCCCTCCTCTGTCTGGTTACCTCCCGGCTCAATATAGGTGTGCGTGCCTGAGCATTCGTGTGAGTAAAAGTCATTAGCTTGACCACCGACCAAAGTAGTAAGCATTTTATATATTCCTCCATGACAATAAAAGTCTTAGTCTCTCTCTCTTTCATTCACTGTCATATGGATATGCAGCATCTTAACAAAGAAACTTCCATTCAAAGAGATACAATATACGAGAAAGAGAGAGACTCAAATATTCAAAAGTAATTAAGAGATAATACACTGAGGTTCTTCATGCATGTGTGTGTGAGAGAGAGAGAAAGAAAGAGAAAGAGAGCAAAAGATCAACCTGCTTTTATAAGGCGCTCATAGAGTAAAAAAAAAAAAAAGCTGGCACTGACATTTGTCAAGCTCCAGTAACACGATATAATTCTCAGTCTTTTTACAGCGGAGGTCTGACGGGTATCTATGCCACCCCTCTAACCATTACTCGTAGACAAGCATCCATTCAAGCATAGCCCCCATCTCTCGCTCCTCCCTTCCCCCGCTAGGAACTAGTGTCATTCGTTTCCGATGTGATCAGCCCGCACCGCCTCGTCCACGAGCTATTGATGTCCAGCCAGAGTAATTTAAGTTGAGCCCAAGCACTACAGTAGGATCGCCAGCTTTCTGGAACTGCTCCTTCAGGCAGATATAGGAAATGAAAATGGCGTCTATTTTGTATCAATTACCCAGCAGTCGCCAGCTGTTTAACCATGGTCTTAGCCTGGAAAGAGAGACCCGCGCCAGGATCTGGTCCGCTCACCCGAATTCAAGCCAGTCTGTCAGGGCTTGCCGGGCGGCTTTTTGTGTTTTCAGCAGCTGATTACAGAAAGTCAAGACGGAAGAGAACGAGACTTTGGTTCCTATTCCGGAGCAGGAACATGTTCCGGAAACTTTGGCATGGCCAGGAACTGCAGCTGATCTTGAGAAGTGGGTGTGTAGTCAGCTAGAGTAACACTCTTCAGCTTAGGAAAGCAAGTGTAGCAATGTTGGGGGAATGAAATAGATGATACAATAAACTTGGAAACGAAGAAAGTTTAGGACGTATATCTTAGTCATGGTGCTTAAATGGAATAAAAGAATATATGAAGACAGGTGTACGAAGGCAAAACCACGATTTCTTGCGTCAAATAAATAAAAGAAAGTAAGAAATTTGTTTCTTGCATTCTGTCTGATAAGGAGTGTGTTCATGAAAAAAAAAAATTAAATTGAAAGGTTTGATGATCATGTGAGCATGGGCATATTTATAACTCAGATGTAATGGCTTTTAGTGTTCTTCCATTGGGTAACGGGTAACCCACGTACACACGTGCAGTTAGAAAATACACACATGACACACACACACATATACAAACGCATAAATACACAAAGAAAAACGCAAGCAAGCATGTGCATATCTATCTCTCTATCTCTCTATATTATAGACATACAGTCTGTGGGACATGAAAGTAAGAAGGATGGTGGAACATACATAAACACAGACATGCACGCGCATACACATACACAAAACATACACATATCCACACTCACAAAAAAAGAGACAAACAGACAGAGAGGAGTAGTAGGTAGACTAACCGTGTTTGATGATTGGCAATGCCAGGTGAAGTCGTACTAGTTTTTGCTTTTTTGATATAAGTGAGTTTAAATGCAAGGATCGCAGACTTGCAAGTAAATTAGGTTCCCCTTGTCCTGCCCCCAGGAAATCCCACAATTATTTCAGACACTATCCGGTAGTGAAAGTGATGTTGTGCCATTGTTTATCGTGCTCGCTGAGTACCCTCCCTCGGGACCCTCCCTGATCCTGTTGATTTGAACCGAAAACATAAACGCCCTAGGACAAACAGAAATTAAGAGAAAGGTTGGCAGCTCGCTTGTACAATAACATGTATAAATAAATAAAAGTAAATGAAACACTGGGACTTGAGGGGCGTGAAAAGAATAAAAAGCAACGATCAGAAAAACAAATGGAGTGAGCACGCGGGGGATGTGTTAAAGGCACTTAACTTTGGAAACCCTTCCAAAAGAGTTACCATCAGATTATATTTGCCACGAACACTGGGAAAAGCATAAAAAGCTAACATTCCACAAGTGCTTGGTCTCGAGATGAGTAGTAAAAGTAGACTGAGTGTAGCTTGCCTCCTGCAAAGGTCTACCCTTAAATCACTTTCAATTCTCGGGTACGTGCATGGGGTGAGGAGCCGAACATCTTTAGAATAACAGGCTCAAAATCTTATCACTGTTATACCTGCCGAAGATTATTGTAGGGATTGGTGTTGGTCAAGACAATTATTTTCAATGAATATGTTAATTATTTTCCGCATAATACTTAGTCACTCACTCACTCGTCCGATGTACTACTGCTAACTGCTGACGATTTGAATCTCCTACCTGTGATTATACTACCCCTGGGATAAGACACTACCCAAGGTTGATAGCCTGTTTGATGGAGTCCCTCCCCATTGCCTTGCTAACGAGGCGTCCTAACCTCTCACCTGGGATCATGTTTAATGCAGTCACTAACGGAAACCCTTTAATTAGTTTTCTACATCCACATCACTGTTGGTTTCAGTGCAGACCTTCACCAACCTTGCATCCCACTAGACCTTTAAAAAGAACTCAGAAGACCATAGCATCATTCCCATGCCGGCATTCTTCAGCTTTTATACAACTACATCCTGATGTGTCCTGATGGTGTGATTGCTTCTGTCTGACAGATAACTTAATGATGGTGCAAAAGTTCAAAAGGACAGTTTGTGTACTTTGATTATCTTCATACCAATAAAAAACGAGGGACAAAATTGTTGCTAGACGAAATGACGAGGAATCACAAAGATATCCGGGCAAAATAAAAGATATTTCATTGCTAACAAAGACAGTGGAGTGTGTGCACACACGAGGCCGTGAAGCTGTGTAGATAAAGTGCAATTGTCTGGCACAGCGCGTACATCAAACGGCAGGATGGTAAGAGCGATGGATTGATGTTCACGAAATATTCGACAGATTGAAGGCGCAGTCGACCTTTGACACTGCAATCTTCCATCTATATTTCGCTCTATCTCTCTATCTATGTTTTTCTGTCTCTTTCTCCTTTTTTTTTCTTTGTTTTCTCCCTTTTTTTTTCTTTCATCTGTATCTTTTGTTCCCTTTTTTTTTTTAATCTCTGATTTTCTCTCTGTGTTTATGTCTCAGTCTCTCCTTCTGTGGTATCAATAATGTACATTGGATTGTCTGAGAATTCCTGGGTTTTTCCTGACTTTGAATCAGTTAAGCTGCACGAAGCTTTTTAATCTTGGAGTCGTGCAGGTCACGACACACCTGGCTGCACCCAGTCTCCGTCTCCAAGTAAACTCTCCGAACCCGGACACACCTAGCCACCCAATGTTGCCCTGACATCCCATCCCACACATGCACCCGATGTCCTCATCCCCTCGCATGTTCAGTCCACCATCCGACCAAGATCTGCAATGGGTAACTTTTTTTTTTATTTCTTCCGTCAAGAAAAGTCTTGCGGTCAGCATTCCTTTGGAAGAAATTTCTAGTAATTCCTCGAGAAGTACACTAATGCCACAAAAGCTCAATCATTAAAAATCTTTCTTTCAGAACAACTCTGGAAATGACTTAAAAAGAAAAGACACAGAAATGGAATAAATATATTATAAATAAAAGAGAAAATACACAACTTTTATTTCCTGTTTACAAAGAGAAGTCATTAGTTCTGCTAACGTTTTATTTATCCCTTATCCTCTATAGCCAATCACAATAAAGATCCTAAAGAGGACTAGATTGCGAGTAACGGCCTAATTCTTTATGCGCAGAGGGTCAGGATACGATCTTTTAACTCGTCATTTACTGACAATCGTTACACGTGATCAGCGCTCGTCTCACTTTCAAATCTTTTCCCTCGTGACGTCAAGAACGGTCTTGATCGCGTTTCTCGTTTCGCGTTGTGTCGGTGTCAAAGTTCATTAGTTCACGAGACTCGTAATGGCGGGGCAAATCAAGAACAGCGATTTGTCGAGCAGCCACCAGTATGGCCTTAAAACTAAGTTGGTAAATTGTTTAAAGAGCATGCAATAGTTGAATCCAAATTGTTTTGTATTCTCCTTCTCCAGATGTATTTCTGGTAAACAAAATTATTTATGTATGATGTAAAAAAGGAGAAAAAAAGGTTTAGCTATTAACGAAAGGTTTGTGGATGTGTAGGTGGTGGGAAACAAAATTATTTTTGTTTAAGTGAAATATCTTAACATTCGTAACAGGATTAAGAAGAATGAATGATTACGGACTGGTAGCTCCATTTTTCTTTTATTTTCTTGCGCAGAATTATGGCGTCTTGGAGACAATGCAAAAACAACGCCCTTGGCTAAACGTTTTAGCTCTCAAAATGTCGAACATTTTTACCATCTATTTAAATAAAAAAACAAAGGTGTAATAATCAGGAATATCAAGCCGAAACTCAGTGGTCAAACACGACATCCGTAATCAAACAGAAGTGTATAAAATCTCTGAAAACGCAGAACACTTACACATTTTCTATTTTCCTATATTTCTTTGTACATAGCTTAGTTGCATGTCTTCCACTCTGCGCAAGCGCACGTGCAGTTGTTTTCAGTTTGTTTCTAATTTGCACGTCCTGCCTGACTGTCTTAAGCATCAATTGAATTTTCAAAGTTCAGATTACATTTAAGTTTCCCGCATGAGCTATCATCCTTTTCCTGTCAAACTTGACAACAAAATCTTCCGCTGCCTCTTGCTGTAGCAAGCCGTGACGTTTCCTTTGAGCCCCAGACCGGCAGGAATCTATCTCCCTCCACCTTTCCTTCTTGTTCCTCCATGAAAAAGACCCGGATGAAACAACAAAGGAAAAAAAAAAGGAGAGAAACAAACCGTTCTTCAAGAGAGTGGAGCTGTGCGAAGAATTTTACGAACGAGACTAGATGTTAGAGCACTCGGTGGTGGAGGAGCACGAAAGGATGCTACTGAACCCCAAATGTGAGTTTTCTCTAATGATCCAGCGGCAAACGACTAATGGATCCTGAAACTCCAACAGCCAGTGGGATGGAAAATGTGTGTTTCATTTCCAAAACATTGATCTGCGCGGGCATTTTTCCTTCCTTTTCGTTCACGGCACGGGCTCGTCCTTTAATGTTTTTGTTAATGTCTAAATTTCCATGTATAATTTCGCTTCTTGCTGTGTTGGGGCTTAAGGATCTTAAAACAAACACAGGCACTAAATGAGATTCACACGTGGAAGTGCCTTCCTGTCTGTCAAAGAGGTAAACGGTAGACAAGTTTTGAAATGCGTGTGAAAAAATATAGACACAGACAGGCAGGCAGAGAGGACAGAAAGTCAGGAAGAAGGAAAATGGATGAAGAGGAAAAACATATCAACATCCCATAATAATTAAATTGTTAGAAAACTAAATGTATAAACAATAGGTTCCTGGGGTCAACACTGCCTTAACACGCTCCTGTATGTGTGTGTGAGAGAGAGAGATTATGGTTCTTGCAATTAATTGTATGTTAATGCATCACGTGGCTGCCATACTTATTTTAGACTGTGACGTCAGCGTAGGCGTGCTGCACGAGCTATTTCTGACACATGCACCCGAAGATTCCATGTGACTAAAATAAATGCTCAGAAAATGGGGAATGAAAAAAAAGTCTCTTCTTATTACAGGTGATGTGTTTCTCGGGGTGGTTTCCAGCGAGTGTGCGACCTGTCGAGAGTGCACCGGCAGCAAAAGCTGCGAGCGAGGGGAATGGAAGAAACAGAGGTTGACATCACTTGTAGCAGAAGAAGAAGAAGAAGAAGAAGAACAAAAAGAACAAGAGGAGGAAGAGGACAACGACAACGACGACGATGATAATGCGGATGATGATGATGATGATGATGATGATGATGATGATGATGACAACGACGACGACGACGACGACGACGATAAAAATGTGGAGAATACTCTTGCGTGAAGCCAGTGTCACTTATCATTGTTTGTTTGATGCCATTTGAACACAACTGGAAGCGATAATGTCGAAATTACTTGATTCTTCCTCAGACCTTGCCAGTCCATCGTTAAGAGAATGAGATAAAAACTCCCTCTCTATTGTGAAGAGATTATTTATATAGTATATTAGTCTGAGAGAGAAAGACAAGGGAGATGAAAGTACACACATATTTGGTGTTTAATGTTCAAAGAAATACAATAAAGTGTTTCCTATTCCTTCTTTAATAACTTAGAAATCATGTCTGGTAGGAAAGACCTGCAGCTTTCTAAAAGCTTTAAAATATAAAAATTTGTTACTTCCTAACCTCCACCAAAGAAAGGTCAAAAAACACTATCATTGTTCCTGTAAATAATCTAATTATCTTGACCTAGTGTTGTCAGCAACGTCTGAAGACGGAGACAGAAGGACTACTTGCTTGAGCGGAAATGAAGATTGTCTGTGTCGTGGTTCGAACAGACAAAACGGTGCCGCCTCGTCCTGAGGTTGAGAAATCTCGGTGTAATATTTGGGTCCTAGTTTCATCTACAGTAATTAACTTTGCAGCACACACAGCCAATCGATGCTGCAGTTTGCTGCGGTTCCGGGCTTCATTTGGACATTTCGTGTGCGCCGAGGGAGATGAAAAGAGGGAAGCACTCAGATTTTGAAGTTCTGAAACATTTTGTTTCACAGTAATTGTTTGGCTGTGTGTGTGTGTGTGTGTGTGTGTGTGTGTGTGTGTGTGTGTGTGTGTGTGTGTGTTGGTATATTTCTGGATGAAGTGGCGAGTGCGATAACTTCTTTCCGATGACATCCGGGGTAAAGGAAGTGACGCACTGTCTGACAGGTGTAGTTGCAAACTTCTCTCCTGTTCATTCGTGCGTGTTTCTTGTTCACACTGCAGAGAAAGATATGAGTAGCAGGACATGAATCAAATATATATTCTTAAGGTGACTGCGCAAACTCATTGTCTCAGAATATCATATAGCACTTACTTTGTCAACGTCAGACAGAACTCTGAATGAAATTAGAATGTATTGGCTGCTTGATGCCTTTGTTTCGGAATAGCAATTTTTTACCCTTACATTGAGAAGAATTGTATTAAGCTGTTACCTTAAATATATTTGCATAGACGATGTGCCCCAGCTGTAAACCCGTTTAGGGTTTTTTTTTTGGTCAATACATCCTTAATTATTATAAGAATGATCTGGCTGGTTGATGCCTTTGGTTCAGAATACAGGTTTATTATTTCTTTTTCCTTTATATTGAAAAAATATTTTTAAGATAAAGCATTGGTTTTTTCGCATATACAAAGTGTCCTAGTAGTAAACCTGTTTTATTGTCTTTCAAAAATGTTTTATTAACCACTTTTTATTTAAGTGCTGAGGGACGGGTGGTAAGCCTCAGAAATATGTGAACTGTGAGAAAATTTTAGTGAACACGACAAGATTTACACAGGACTATTCTGAAATCATGGAGATATATGTTCAGGTAGTAGAAATGCTTGAACATGACCCCTGGAGAATGTTATTACGTGTAATATCGGGTACACACCAACACTTTCGTGAACATAAAACCATAGCAGGTGTAGACACACAAACACTGATATAGTTTAAACGTTCAAGAGAATAATTGAATTATATATCTATATATAAAATATGAGATATATCATAATGGTGGGTTTATACCTATCCTATGTTACCTCAGACGTATTTATTGTACCTGCGTCACTCGCTCGTTGCCCACGGAGACCAGACTGCACTCAGCAGTCTCATATTCTCGCACGCAAATCTCATATATAGATATACCTCTGTCATGCACGCTTATAACTTCTGGAAGCATTTACTGCGTCATTTGACCTAAAGGTCAGACCTACCTGCATGCAAAGGCCTCTACAGCGCCTTAAATCTTCAAACTACTGTCATAGTTATCAGGTCTCACCGCATCACTATCTTATCTACAGTTCTCACAACTCGACCATTAACCGTCCTGCAGTCATCAGCTTTCGTATCAGAATTTTTTGTCTGTTCTTTTTTTTTTTCTTTTTGGCCTAGTTTTCTCGCCATGATAATATTTTCTTGACTTGTTATTGAATCCTGACATTCGCTGTGTTTGGATCCGAATACTGCTTCTCCGAAAAGCTCGTTTTCTGACGCCATGACACACGTGCGCCTTGCACTGTGAATAAGACTTCTCCTCCTTAATATGCTGATCTGCCACCAGGAAGATGCACCAGGACCTTGCTGTTATTTCTCATTCCTTCGGGACACGGCCTAGCGAGAATTAATTTGGCAGAGCGAGTAGGAACGTGGCATGATTTGCGAGTAATGGGTCCTGTTTGATCTTGCCTGCTAACTTCCGGCGACTTTCTCACCACTTCTACTTTGGTGAGACATTGAGAAAAAAGAAAAACTATCAAATAAGGAATATTACATTATATTGTAGGGGGTAGACCACGTAGACTTATCACTAATCTTTCACAGAAACCTGAATTTGACTTTTTTTTTTTTGAAGAGCAAGGTAGAAGTCTCAAATTTTACAGGTGCGACAACAGCAATGTTGTTATTGTTGATGATGATCATGACGAGGATGATGTTAAGAATAATATCAATGGAAATCATTGCCTTTGAAGGTGACAATATGTAGATGGCTGTTACTGCCTCTGTTGTGGTGTCGGAGAGATTGGAGTTAAGACACGGGTGAAAAGCGGCTGGTGGTGGCGCTGGTGTTCTAATGAAATGTAGAGCACAGCTTAACGCCGGCCCCCGGCTCCTTCCTGTCGGCCTGCAGCTCCTCCTGCAGCTGAAATGGATTGGCTTGACGTGACCAGCTTCTCGATGCCTCGCGCCTAGTTGAGGGTTAAAGGGTGGGAGAGGGGTATATGGACGGTCACAAGGCCGTTCCCGGCATTCATTGCAACGTCTAACCCTCCCTCTCCTCCTCCCTGCCTTTTTTTTTTTTTTTTTTTTTTTTTTTTTTTGATGTGGCTTCGTATGGGAGTGTTAACGAGAGGAGGACAGGAGGGCGAGATGTTCCCTCAAAAAAGGGTTTGAGGGTTAAGGTTAAGGGTTGGTGGGCATGGCAGGGATTCGCGTACCTTTTATTTTTTTTTTTTTTACTCTCGACTAGTTTCAGCAAAAGAGATAGGGGAGGTGCACGGGCACGGGTCGGCGAGTCTGTTGCCTTCACGCTTCGATGATGTTCAGGACCGACTTGCCTGATTACTCCCTGAGCTCTCGTCCTCGGTCACGCCTGAGCTGACAGGCGGTGGGAGGTGAGTTGGTTTGGAGTAGGGGTAAGGTTTGTAAGGGTGTCGCTGGCTGGAGTTAGCGATCTGCAAAAATCTGTCTTCTGTTTCCAGGAAGGACTAGGGGCAGCTGAGTGTTATTGTCTTCTTCTTATGTGTTTGCCAAATTGTCAACCCCTAGAGGGACGTTTTGCCTCGTATCTTGTAGTTTTCTCTCTATCCTGTAAGATCTGAAGACGGCTAATGGAAAAAAGACCCTAAGGACAATGCTACATCGTTCTAATTTTAACCAGCTTGATTTTGTTCTTTCAATATTAAATCAACAAACAAATAGCTATTTGAAGACAGAGCTAATCCAAATTATCGGCTGTCGTCTGCTTGTCTGGCAGCAAAAGCGTTCAGTCGACCTTACAGTTGCTTACCTTTAAAGATGGTTACAGCAACCGTCTGCTTGACTGTCAGAGTCGCACATGCTTGTAATGAGATGACCCTAGCATTGTTTTCAGTCCAGAACAGATTTACCAAATTCCACAGTTACCCCGAAAAAACTTTACCCCCAGTTCGTAGCTGTCCTCGAAGTAGCCAATCCACTCCTCAAACCCCGCAGTTGGGTTGCCCCTGAACACCTTTACCACCTTGTCTACCTCCTCCTGACCCCAGCTATAGCTGCCTCCTAAGTAACTCTGCATCCCAGTCCATAGCTGCCGGCCCTCAACAATGAATAGAAGGGAGATAAAGATGCTAACAACATCAGCCCTGCTTCTTCCGTGTACCACGTGACGGCGCTGGTTGTGTGGAGCAGCACTGGGACGGCACAGACGATGTTACCTTGATGCCTTCACGTGTTGCTGTGTTCCCGAAATAGCAGTACAAGAGCACCTTTACTACTTTCTGTCTTCCAACTCTTGTTTTGTTTTGGACCGTTGCTTCGAGAAAAGCTTCACAGTTCCAATCCTATTCCACGCTCAGAGAAAGATGTTTGATCAAACTGTACACCTGGGTTGGTGGACACGAAGACATGAGAATCTCTCACTCACGGAGGAATAAAAGACTTCCGTCAGACTCGTTCAATGTTTAAGAAATGCAGCGCTAGAGAGCGCTTGGACCGCAAGCCGTGTGTCTTCGGCAATGTCTGATTGGAAAACCTGCCCTCGTCATCTACCCGCAGGACTAAAATAACCCAAACATTTGGCTCTCAACAAGTTTTTGATGCCAGCCTACGTAAGAGAACAGCGCGTCTGCACTTACTTTATACATCCAGTCAAGAGATCAAGAAACTAAAATAACACTCAATATAAGGTTTACTACTTATATCTTGAACATGAAAATAAATCTATTAAGCAATTATAATTTTCCAAGTTCAAAATAATTAGTTTTTCCCCAGCAGCTGTTTTTTCTATTATTATTATTATTATTATTATTTACTAATTGTCGCCCTCATAAAAAAGACATTAGCCCGAGAAAAGAGGTTTTTTAAACATTCTCTTCCGAAGACCGAAAAATGAGGGAAATACTATAAACTTTTCATTTTATATTATAAAATAATTTTATAATATTTTATAAATATTAAATAAATAATTAGTTAATGTTAATATCAATAAAAGGTATTATATTAACGAGTCCATCATCCTTGCAACACTTTCCCTGTCTTTGTATCCCAGAAAAACTTCAAAATCCAATTAGCTTCAACTGCTGAAGTAGCATTAAAAGAAAATCGTAAATACTTATCAGTGATGTATGATATCTGTCTTCATGCAAGTCAAAGAGCAAATTTTAGTGTCAAAGCCTAAGTAAGAGAGAAGGATTAAAGATGTGTACACATGTATTCGGTGGGACAATGCATGTCATATACAGATGGGGAGCCAGGGAGGACAGAAAGGCATTCGTACAAACATATAAAATACAGGCTTACAGACAAGAACAAATATATTCTTGAATATATCAGACACAGGCAAAGTAGGAGGGAGAGCAGGGAGCAGGAAGTCGAGCTTTGTGCGGGGGATGCAAGTGAAAGAATGGAGTGACTTAAGCAAACTTCCACAATGAGATGAGTTGCTGTGTGTAGAGCACACATCTATATCAGCAGCATCAGCAGATTGCTGCCATCACATGTATGAATTTCAGCATGCCGTTGCCATAGCTACCAACAGATCATGTATTCAAGGCACATCCCTACCATGACTGGTACCTATTAAAGGCACACCCCTGCCATGACTGACACATTGTATCAGTTTAATAACTGTACCATCAGTAGCATATATTATCAGTATAATACCAGAATTTATTATTCTTGCTCCGCTATTACAACATACACCGGTCATAATTTCAATACCGTTACCATAACAAGTAACATGGCATCCACCTGCCTCTACCATTGCCAACACCTGTCATAACTAAAAAACAGCTGACATCACTAGCACCTGTTATTATGAGAGCATCTCCCTCTCCACTTTCATCTGTCATCACTAGAATACCACCGCCATCACTAACACCTATTATTAGTATCATTATCGTGCGATGCTGTCGTCATCGGCGCCACCGCGTCTGTCTCTTCTTCTCGGCGTGATCAGAGGAAAGAAGATAGAAAGGGATGTTTACATGGAGGCTCGATGACGTCACTTAACACATAGACACTACTTATGTGCATAGGTATATATTGACAGACAGACAGACAGGCAGGCAGGCAGACAGACAGACAGACAGACAGACAGACAGATGCCAACAGGGAAAGAGAGATAGACTCACGCCTTCCTAACACAGAGAGAAAGAAAGAAAGGTACTGATAGATAAACAAGTAGACATACACACTACTGAATTTTATTAAGACTCTAACGTCCCTCAGTCGGCAGTAATTTTTCGTAACGATTCAAAGACTAAACTCAATGAGATTTCTGATCATTCAAATTATACCGAATCCCCCTGTGTCCATACCACCACCAAATGCCAGTTGACTTGGGGTCCCACCTGCCCCACACCTGGCCCAGGGCAGTCAGTCTGGCTTGCGCTCACCATCGTCACCGTCGTGACCTCAGCAGACGACAGCGGCAAATCGATTACCTGGCTTTCTTCCTTCATTGGTTTTTTCTTCTCTCTCTCATGGGCACCGGTCTACTTACACCCTGGTGTCTTTTTTAACAGTCGACATATCGGGAATAGTTCTTCTAGTCGCAATACCTTGTTTATTTATTTACTTACTTTGAAATCAACGGTAAGCAAGGTTTCCTCAGCACGAAGCACGTTTCGGACAACAGAAGCATAATGTCGTATCATGCAGAAAACACATTGCATTGAAAAAGTCAACTTACTTTATGCCTCGATCTGGCCGGATCTCGAAGCCAAAGTTCATAGGCGCATTTTTTTGAAAAGTGTTCTTATCTTCAAACAGCCGGGTTCCTGAACGACATCCCTGGCAGATTTCTCCATGTGAACGAAGCGAGCGAAGCGATGTAGCCACTCGGTCTGCCAAGCCACATCGCGGTGAGACTGGAAGCAAAGATTGTTTTTTTCCCTTGTACCCTCGCAGCTGCCAGAAGGTATCACATGCTATAGAAAAGCTAGTGTTGTTTTGTTGTCGTTGTTGTTGCTGGCTGTTGCTTGCTGCTGCTGCTGCTGCTGCGGCTGTTGCTTCTGCTGCTGCTGTTGCAATGGAGCCAGTGTCTAAAACTTGCTTTGGTGTCTGGAGCGAAGCAACCAAAAGTTTGCATGCGCGTGCAGCCGCCAAACTACAAACTAACGCCTGTTGTCAGGAAGTCCGGTGTAGTTTTACCCCCTCCCTAGCGGCTGCGACAGTGTCCTGGCATCTAGCGCCGAGGGTCCAGAAGCGGGTTTCGTTGGTGGGTGGGTCCGGTGGGTCCCCCCCTTTTCTCGTGGTCGACGCTCTGCGACCGCATCAGGATCTGTAGCCGGATCCGTTGGCCCGGCGACGGCACCTGCCACCTTTGTCCCGTGCGTATTCACATACTGTGCGGAGGTCAGGCGGCAGGGTGCAAAGGTCACAGGTCGCAGAAGGCGAGGGCAGCAGCACGTGCATATTTTCCTGCACGCTATCGTGCATGCGCGCGTGCGTGACCGAAAAATTGAACGCGTGCGCGGGGCGCCAAACTCAACTCGATTCTCACATGCGCGCGATGGCTCCTCTGTCTGGGAGTTCCGGAATAACGTGGCGGTGTGTGCCGGTGATGGTGGTGAGGTGGCGGTGTCGGTGGCGGTGGTGGTGGTGAAGGTGGTGGTGGTGGTGGTGGTGGATTCCTCTGTGCCGGCATGATGTGCGTGGGTGGGCGGGTGGATGCTGAGGTGCTGTGGCGGGATGCGGGGTACGTGTGCGGACGTCAGGAAGGCAGGCAGTCGCTTGTCAAAGCCAGGCTCAGGTGTGAGGAGACGTGTAAACGTTTAATGCGTTGGGTTCGCTTTCAGTGTCTTGTTAACTTCAAATGTTTTCTTTTGTACGAGACTTTAATTATTGCCATGGAAGACAGCGATGGGACGAGGTGAAGAAATAAGTTTTAATTTTAGGGAAGAAAGCACTTTGAAAAGCTTTCACATACCTTGCCAATGAACTTTCAAACTTTTACATAAAAAATGACAGTATAGAGGGACAGAGCTGGTTCTTACTTCTGTGTTAGTAGTTGCACTAAACATATCCAACATCAAGACAGACCATTTATACAACTGTCATGTTTGATGCATTTAAACATTTGCTGGATGTCTACTGCAGAAGTGTAGAAGAGGCTATAAATGGAATGGATGTGAATGTAAATGATTGTGGGATAACCTTTCCACTAAGGAATCGGACCATCAGCACAGCTTTTGACGGTAGTGTCTGTAGCAGTCTGGGCAGCAACATTTCCCCGCAGAAAAGAGCAAAAGAATGCCATTTATTAAGACACATAGATATCCTGTTCGGCTATTATTATTTTTATGTTGCCTTTAGAACAAAACCCTAGACGGTTGTGTCAAGAAAACGACTAATGCGTTACTAGCAAAATTTTTTCAGAATTTGAAGAAGCTGGGCTTCTTCCCCTCTAGGTCATTTGCGAAAAGTCGGAAATTTAAGATTTTGCAGGTTGTATATTTTTCAAATTTACAACTTCGACCTTTCTTCTGATTCCAAAATTGTTCTTCTAGTCTTAAAATTGAGTGAGCTATGAAGGTGTGAAATGTGTAAGGACGGTGCCGGCTATTTTGAGAAAAGGTGCTCCAAAGATTTTAAGCATTTCCACCAGGTTTTTCCTTCTCAGTGGGTACTTATAATTGTTCAAATTATGCTTAAGTTTGCACGATAATAAAATAGACCATTTTAAATAAAAAAAAAATACATAGCAATGTATATTTGCATTCTTTTAGTTCATCATAATGCTTTGTCACAGCGCGTTTCCTTGCGTTACCAAGGATACAGTCTCTGATTCTCCCTTTGGATCAACAACCACATTTGTTTACTCCTAAACTTTTAAAACTCTTCTGAGTGGTTAATATTTGATTCAGTCATTAAAGAGATTGAAAACACAGACTCCGGGCTCTCTGGCAAGCTATAATACGATGGGGTTCTGACAGGGAAATGGTACAGAAACAGCGGTTGAATTTCATTCTTTTCCTGCGGACACTGGGAGGGATCGTCGTATTAAAATTAAAAATGTTTCCAAATGTATTTTAAGATCATTTCTATCTTTTATTGTTACAAATAGGTGTAGTTTCCAAGCACAATAAGCTCGAAATGATGTCGGTCCGTGGGCGAAAGACAGAAAGATTGCACCCGTCCTCTAGTAGCTACCCTGGCTGTCAGTCCCAAGTCTCATTGAATACAAGATGGCCACTTTGGTGCTCCTGCATTCTTCACTGCCTTGCTACCACATATCGGTCTAAACTACTGATACCCTACTACAAAACCCGTATCTTCTGTCTCCTCGTACTTACCTTGTGTGCCACGAAAGAAATTCGGCAGACACTCCTTCTCTGGCCCCGCTCTTTGGAATTCTCTACTATTCTTTCTCTCTCTCTTCAAGACGCTTCCACCAATTTCAAATCTGGCCTCTGTACCCACCCCTTTAAAAGAAAAATCGTTCGCAATTCAGCAAATTCTTCGGCTGATTTTTCAGTTCCTCGTCTTTGTTCCTGTCTACCACGGTGTCATGTGTTAACAGTTTACACTGAATGTCTACAGTTAGTTTATATACAGTTGCTTGTGTTTCTTTGTTGTATGGTTATCTCTCTGTTCGTTTGTAGTCTTTCAACACTCCACGCTGAGTACACCTCCAAAATGTGAAACACGCTCTAGAAATTCAATCCTCCTCCTCCTCCTCCTCCTCATCATCATCATCATCATCATCATCATCATCATCATCATCATCAAATCCCTTGAGAACTAGAATCTCAGTCATGCAAAGGGGCCAGACTTCGACAAGCGGAAGAATTGAAAATCCGCTCAAAATCCGCAGAGGACATTGGAAAAATTAATTATTCTAGTAAAGACTACCCCTAACCTGTACAAAGTATCGTTGTCAGTAAACGAGGGATTTCAACGAAGGAGACCTGCTACAGATGAACTCAAGCAGGCATCATTACTGCTGGCGTTAAATACAAAATGACTGTGCGGATCACAATCGATGAAGCAGCGGCTGTAGGTCCCTGCCTCTCGCTTGGTCTTCAGTTTCATTCTTCCTGTTTTGGGAAAGAAAAATTGCACTTTCGATTCCACTTATTGCCCCCTGCTCCCTCAGTGACCTCCAGACACCCGTGTTCGTGCGGAACTCGTTCTCGGGGAACAGCTCAGAAGGTCAGGCGCTTCCGTCACTGTCACCCGCAGGGACCCCCCACAGGACCCTCCAGTCCGTCGCTCTGTAATAGCTACAGCAACACCTTCAACTTTTCACTTCCATCAGGTCAGTATTTTCATCTGATAGACATGCTGGCATTGAAAGAAAACCTGACAGAAGCTGTATCTCACGAAAACCTTTCAAAGAGCAAAAAAGAAAAGACTCGATTACTGCAACTGAAATATGCTGCGAAGTTTGCCCAATACGGATGGCTTGGGTAGAGAAGAAACCAGCTTTAGGATGGCGTTGGTAGAAGTCCTTCTACATTTCTTATCAGTCTGATCAGTCTGCTGGTCTGCCCACCTGCTTAAGCCTCTTGCGAGAACCTCGGATTTTGTCGGTCTGGGTCCGTTCCGTCAGATATAGACACGTGAAATTTTAGGGAGGCGAAGGATAGGTCCAGACAAGAGCTAATAGGCTCCGCCAAGAGAGCAGGCGGAACGGGTTCCATCGTCAGCGACCTGGAAGAGAAATCTAGTTAGAACTCCGAGTGTGAACATATAGCACAGCCGGGGCCTTTAAGAAGTCGCCTAATCACGTAAGGAAACGCACGAAGACTAATTTGTCGCTGGAGAGTGGTCTCCCTTCGTGCAGAGATTTTTCTTTGGGTGTGTTATTGCCCTTTCTTTCGGGGTGGGGAGTGTTGTCGCCTTGTGCAGAAATTTCCTTTTTTAAGCCTGGAGAGAATTGCCGTTTTGTACGGTCATTTCGCTTGGGAAGTGTTTTCACGGCCCCTAAACTCTCCTTTTCTAGGATATTATTACTTTTCGACACGAGTTCTTTTTATTTCTTTTGCAAAGAATTGAGAAAGTTTGTGCACTGATCTTCTCTGACACGAACAGTTTCTTCTTGTGGTACTGCTTCGCGGATATTTTTACGGTATTTCGCAACGCGTCTTCCCTTTCCGTTCTTAAAGGGCAAGATGGGCGCAATTGTTTATAAAAACTGGATGAGGTTAAATGCATGATACCATCTCCACAAATTTTGGTAGGTACTGTACCTCCCGTTCTAAGGATACCCGTATACAAACATCATGCACAGAAAGATGTTCAACTGGTGACGCCATATTTGTACACAGTCCGCGAAATTAACTTTTGGCTAAAGTTCTGGATCATTAATTTCCAAAGATCGTCTTCATGAATTAGGAAACATTAGTAAAGTACGCATGAATAGCGAGTTTGGACAATGACCACAAAGAATCGACACCGGCACAAAACGTTGGCTTCTCAAGGGAGAAAGTCTATAATTCATAGTACTGCAACAATGGAGAGAAGGAAGGAGGAAAATAAAGGAACGACTAAGGCTGCTGGCAAGACTCGTACAACTAATGTGTCTGTCACGGGGCAATACTCTAGAGCTCGACACTTCAGAAGCACCTGGATACAGTTACTGTCCAAACCTCGATGGTCTATCGACTAGGGAGGAGGATTACGATTTCATTCACGTCGGCTGTTTCGTTGGCAGTTTCGTTTCCTCACAAACCCGCAGCATATAAGTATTTTTCTCTTTTTCTACATTTGCATACAAAACAGCTGCATTGTATAATGATCTTTAAGTAGGATATTTAGTAGAGGTTTTTGAGAATGGATCCTAAGTGGCTCGAAATGATCAGAATTTTAATGAATATTCAACATTACTAGCAAGATCCACTCTTCGTCCCACTTTTGCACTTTTCTGAAGACCGGGCAATAGAGATGATGGCTGCAGAAAAGTACTGAAGTCATAAATGAAGAATTTTGCCACTCCAGCTCTCGTCTGTCTGGCGAAGGACGTTCACGTGCAACTCCCAACAGGTTCGCCATTCTCACCCATGCCGGCTATCGGCTAGCCGAGGACTTGTGGCGTCCCAGACCTTTGATTACCTAAGCAGAAACACATCAAATCCCACCGGATACAACATATTACATGTTACCCCGATGACACCCCGGAGTTAGGTGACGATTTTGAGAAAGCCTTGCACTCATAGTAATGTGATTTCGGAAATGACTTGCTGCATCTCCCAAACCGTCCAAAAACCCACACAGCTTTTAGGAAGGTGCGAAGGGACTAAATTATGATTCACGGGAGTCTTTCGTCTGAAGATGAGATAACAGAGAATAAAACATAAAGTGTGGAAGCTGCATATGCAGTAGGACTGCTAACGAAGATGGAGGCATGACGTCAGCAGGACCTTTCAGACAGGTGCCACCGCTTCATCCCCTGTAGACATAGCTGCCTGCTGCAAGACAGAGAGAGAGGATGGATGAGGGAGGAATATGTGTGTGAAAGTGTGGGATAGTGCGTGTGAGTGTTTACATTTGTGTGAACGAGTGTGAGAATGTGTGTGTGTGTACAATTCAGCGTGTCTTTTCTCATGATAGACTAAGCAAACACGAACAGAAAAGTGATTATTTTCAATTTACTGTTGCAAGTGTATACACCAGAGGAAACCAACTATTTATAAAGACTACCAAGGCATGGTAATACAAAAAGGAACTTAGAAATAGCAACACAAGCGAGCATGCTCATTCTAAGTGATTGAAGTGATAAATTCCCATCAAATAATTTTAAAAATATTCAAATATTTCTGAAAGTACTTTTTATGATTTTTCCTAATATACTAATATTTATTCTAGCTAATAAAAGTGTTTAAAACATTGTCGCATGGAGCTGTAATTATTTTAACACAGTATCATCTCCACCACTGTGCCTCGTGAGCCTCGTTCTGAATTCCACGACCCTTTCTATCGTCCAGCCATCCCTCATCCACCCAGACAGACAGCCGGCAGCTTCACTGCACTGTGTTGGCGCTATTTGAGCGAATGAAGTGTGGCGAGGCAGAGTTGTGAACCAAATACGTCCTTAGGTACAAAGGAAAGGTGACAAGGAGCTTCCCACAGTTTGCTGCTTGTTCATCAAATATTTAACCTGTGTAATTTTATTTTCCTGTTTCTGTTTCTGCCTCTTTCTTCCAATTCATCGAGCGAATAAACTGGATAAGTTAATTACTGTGGGTGATGTCACTGTGACTTTTTGTGTGAGAAGCAAAAAAAAAAAAAAAAAAGAAGCTGACATGGAGAAAGAAATAAAGGAAGGAAAGATTGAACACACGAAGGAAAGAAGAAAATTAGGTTCAAAGCTGCACAAAACGAGTCTCGTTGCGCAAATGAACAGACAGGGATGTGAGATAAACATATGTCTGCAATGGTGACAAGTGTTTTAAACATGAAGCTACTGAGTGCTCCGTTTGTGAGAAAGGTTCCTGGAGGTCCGTTAGGTCGGCGATCATTGGTTCCAAGAAGGAGATTTGGAACAGCTTCCTCAGACACTTTGTCTTTAATATCTCTTTTCTCCTCTCCGTTGCAACAAGCAGGGTCCACATCTCACATCCATCCCGCGAGACTGAAATGAAGAGGTACTTGTACAATCTGTACTTGATAGTAAAGCTGATAGTACTGAGATCCTGTCAAGTCCAGCTATGGCTACTGTCGCTTCTGAGAACTCTTTACAGACGACTCCTATAGGGTAGCTTCAGACCATCGAAAGCTGTATATCCACTCAAGCTGTACTCGTTCATTTTGAGGTCTCTCCTTCACCATTGCCATTAACCAAGAATTTGCTGTTGGCAGAGGCAGTCTCCATGAGGTAGGCACTCGTCCTTAAGGTCTTGCAGTTTGATGTGGTGTCTTCCATCGGATCCATGTATGAAAAACATAGGTTGCACCTGGGCTTCACATCGATGATAAAGGTGTGTTTCTTGGTCAGTGTTTTCCCTAGAAATGTTTTAGAGATCGCTACAATACTCAGTCAATGGCATGGTACAAATGTCCTTTTCGTACGAAGGCGTTCAAAGCTTTCTTCAATGATTCAAATTTTGTAATAGCCAGTCTCGTTGAGTGCTGCAGTACTTAGTGGACCGTTTTGCTGCCTTCCTCCCCTTCTTGGTGTTGCACTTCACTGCTTTTTTCTTTGACTTTAATTCTGGGTTGCTTCTTCTCTTTTTTCTCAAGTCCCTCCTTTGGTCACTGACATCTAAGATGTCAAGGGTTGTTTCTTCTTTTGTCGCACAACCAGAGCTATTGAAAGTAGCACATTCGTGTGCTTCCCAGTCTACCATGTTTAGGGTGACTAATTAAACTCCTTAGAAGTGTCTTGTTCGTAACATTTCAGTCTTACAGCTTCTACAAATCAAAGCAAAGTCGGGTGATAGTTGAGGAGCACCACCTCAGCTTCACCTTCAGCCTCATTAGGACAAAGATGGTCTGTGTCGGCTCATGTGAATAATCTTTTTGATGTTGGGCTTGAAACACCTTAGAAGAAAGATAAAGTTAATTTGGTTTTGAACCAAATCATCTGGAAAGTGCCAAGCTGCCGTCCTGGATTGCTTCTGGGGATGAATAAGGTGAATCGGTGGCTATATGCAAACTCTCCAAGTCTCTTTATCTTTCATTTCACCGAAGCTAAATTTACTATTCCGCTAGTAGGCGTGAACACACTGACTTGGGCGATGAGCTCGCCTCCACACGGAGAAAATTCGCTCTAAATAATAATAATAGTTACACACATACACACACTAACAAATACACGCATTTTTTTCTCTTTCTCTCACTCGCCCACTCATTCACTCAATCTTGGTTGCTGTTGAAACTATCACAGAGCAATTGTCTTAGTTCATCACGTACTTCTCAAAACTACTTCATCTCAGCATCACTTTTTTCACACCAACGAACAGTAAATAGATTTTCTGAAAGTGAAGTGATGTCAGAGTTTCCTTTTAGAAAGCTAAAGGCAGATGTTTCTGAAAGCTGAATGTCGTTGGCAAAGTTTTTACGTGCGAACGTTTCTTTGCTGAGCCTTGTAAACGAGGGCTTTGTGTAGATGACAGGAGTAAAACAGATCAAAAGAAGGTGTTCAAGGTGTTGAGAAGTCTTCATGACACTTTGCCCTCGGACTGTGATGGAGGCACAGGATTTGTACACAAGCCAGGGTGTTGTAGACTGCGTTGGAAGTAAAGTGTTTTCATTTAACGAGTAAGATGCTTTTATTTTAAAGGTTTGGTCCTTCGCCAGAAGCGACCCACCTTCGGAAAACCCACAATGTCCGAAGTTTACTGCTTCAGCCGGCAAAAGTTCAAAACAACAACAACAACAACAACAACAACAACAACAAAACCGAAAGAACACGTGACTCTAGTGTTAGCTCTCAACGTTTGTGGAGGACAGGATCACGAACGATGTGATAATCACTTTTATCAGGAAGGAAGAGCAACAAAAGAGCAAGAAATACGGAGAAAGTGAGAACGTGACGTCATCATTCAAGAGGGCGATGTTGTAAGAGAGAGAACACGGAGGAGCTGTAACAGGGTGTGACCTGCTTCGCACCGACTGCCACAAATATTTGACTTCAAGCATCACGTGGCTCTGACCTGAAGCCAACCTTATTCCAGTTGCCTCTCCCATACCTACCCCACCTCATTCCTTCTTTCTCCTGACCTTCGCCCTCTGTCTACCCGGAGCTGGTCTAGCACCTCACCTTCCTTCTCTTCGTTTCAACTTTCTTCGTTTTCACTCTTCCTTTGCTAATGTTCTTCTTGTCGTTAGTATTCTTATTTTTCACGTTAATATTTTTGTTTCTTTTAATGTTTTTGTTAGTGTTTTCGTTCTTGTTCTTTTTCTTTTAGTCACCAATTTTGTAGTTTAAAGTATTTTTGTTCTTTCATCAGTTCTTTTGTTGGTGTTTTTATTTTTTATTGGTAATTTTAATGTTTATGCATTTTATTATTCTTATTAAAAGGACTTGCTTTGTTTGTTATTGTTGTTTGTTTGTTTGTTAGTATTCTTTTTTTGTTGATCCAGCTAATATTTAAGTTAGTGTTCTTGTGTTTGTTCCTCTCTGTCCCATTCGTTTACTTTTTTCCTCAGACTCTGATGATGCCATCAACACGGCTCTTGTTTAGTTTTCTAAAGTACATCGTTTCAAGACGTGTCTCAGATGAAGACCTCTTGATCGTGCTACCCTGCCACAATTATGTGACAAGAATAATCATCAGGGACGAGCGAGGCGGGGAGGTCACTCGGTCAGCGTCTCATTATCTCCTCTTATTCTACCAATCATCGTCGGGATGAAGCTGATGGTAAGAAAACATTTACCAGTACAGCTCCTTCTCTGACCCTGGGCATTGAGTGGTGAGGATTAATTTCCTACAAATTTACACTTGTTTGCTGAGCCTGCGACATAACTCACCCTCCATCTGATGGCTAAAAGGAAAGTTTGATAGTTTAGCTTGAATAGTATGTCCAGCTGTAGCTTTTACTGGGTGACATTGCCTGGTACTTTTGGCCTTTCGATTGAACATATCCTCATATGGATATTCCATATACATGAAAGCACATCGTCATTTATCAAATGTCAAAATGTCAAAAAGAAATGTCCCCAGCGCAGACTGCAAATAATTCAGAAAACATTCTTAGAATAAGTGATCATCAACATTTTTTTCTCTTTAAAAAGAGTTTGGGTTGGGAGAGCTTGCGTGCATACACGTGCAGTCGTGCGTGCGTGTCCGCGAGTGCACACCCGTATGGATATTCAGATCTGTGCGACTGTCAGTTATTTTATTTTATTTTATTTTTATTTATTTTTATTTATTTTTATATTTTTTTGCAAGGGGAAAGAGTTGAGTTTCCGTCTTCTGCGTGACTGTTTAACTTGATGTCTAAATGAAAACAAACAAACAAATAAACAAACATGAAGAAGGCAGACGATGTTTCCAACTTCATTCTTTATGGAAGGGGTGGAGGGAGAGCCCACCCTCTAACCTCTCCAGATTATTTTCAGAGCTTCTAAACTTGCCGAACACGTGCGCTGTTGATTTTTAGGGTGTGTGAAGATGACTGAAGATACTGAAGATTATTTTTATGTTTTCACTTTTACTTTTTTAACCTGCGAGCAAGAAGATCTTTTCCAAAGAAATACTGAGAATAGGCGCGGCAAGGTGAGGCCAAGATTTTCCCTGGGCCTGATGGGAAATGCATCACTGATTAGACAGCTGGCGAGGGAGGGAGTGCAGGGGAAAGCACTCCAAAGAAACTGCGTTTTCAAGTGCCGACAACTCAGTGGAAATGAGGCCCCGCGGTTTTGCTAGTATTATGGTGGTGTTACACTGATCAAAGAGTATGGTATATTGAAGCGACGTGTTGAGTCCTCTTGGGGGCAGACAATTTTCTAAGATAGATAATAATGATAAATATTGATTAACAGTTTATGTCATGTGTAGACACAAAGACAGACATCTACATCCGAGCAAATTGTGAATCTGTAAGGGTGTCTGGTAGTGTAGTGGTTCAAACACCCGCTTGTCACCACTGCCCTGAGAGGCGCTAGGTTCAAATCTCGTCTCGGGCCAGTCTGTATAGTGACATCTGTTGGCAGGACCGGCCGCCATGTGTACTCAGGTTTCCTCCCATCCCTCTTTCATCATTGTGCCAAATCATGTCTGCGTGCAAGGATTTTCCCCACCAAAGTAGTTAAGATAAGCCGACCGAGATTTTTTTCACAAATATACAATTATATACACTTTGGGATTTGTTTGCACTTTTTAAGAAAGAAAATAAAAACACATAAATCGAAATATCATTTGTAATCTACGCCTAATGATTTGAGCAACCCTTCCACCTCTACACACATATATATACACACACAACGATGACGACGATGACCTAAGGTACGATATCCATATGTAAATATCCATACAACAATTGGTATTCGAGGGAGGAGAAAGCGAGTATGGACAATAATTACAATAATTAGAAGAACTCTTAACTCAAATACTGTTGACCACAATAAGACACATATGCATAAAATAATACATTATGTATAATGTAGACTGCATGGCAGCAGTGTGTGTTACATATGCGAATGTCTCTACTTCTCTGTCTATCTCTCACACACATTCCTCCACTCTCACACACACCTGTATGCACTCAAGCAGATACACATACACATGTATTCACACAGATGAACGCTCAACAAGCATCACCCAAGCTTCAGTCTAGACTTAGTGATGACGTGGCAGGGATCGGCTGTGAACGGGAAATTTTCCAGCAAAACACCGGAGAGCACACCTTTAAAAATGGCGATACCTGGCGCAGATTCCCTAGACAGGTAGACTCCACCATCGAGACTTGTTTATTAGTTAACTTTTGCTTCTGGGTTGTGGCCCATGTTCATTTCCTGAGACCTCGCTCCCCGAGCGACCACACGTCAGTGCCGAGAATAGTTATTTCAGAAAGGCCAACAAATCTCTAGAAATGTCAAGCTTTTTTTTTAAAAGTAATGCCAGGGCGTGTTGGCTTTGTTAGCGTTTACTTTTTATCCACCCACCGATAAAATAAGACAATCTTTCCTCAGGGGCGGTAAACATTTCCTACTTCACCTTGACTCCACCCTGCCTTCACTCCTCCTGTCTTCGGTATCTGATAGCTAGGGTTGAAGTGGTTAATGCTTTCTGATTGGCTCAGCATCAAGTGGCCACCGTGGAGGATTGTCCTCTGGGTATACATGTACATCACCTTATCATTTGTTTGTGGTGTCGACGACATCTTTGTCGACGGTCTTTGGTTTTGGAGACTACTTTGCAGAACTTGCCTTCTGTCTCCTAGTGTATGTCATATGCCATAATACGTGTCTGGATCTTTTTCTGGCATCTCTCCTGCCCTTCCCCCTTCCACTGAGATTTACCTTCCTCTCCTTCTCTCTCTGTGTCTTCCACAGCATTAGCCAGGTGTTTTTAAGGTAACAACAAACACATGATCGCGCCAAGAAACAAAGCAAGGTAACGCAGATATTACAGGGAATTTCCAAGCCTGGACCAATCCTGGTCAAACGGAAATTTTGCTGGGGTGTCTTTCCCATATTTTTCTTTCTTGTTTTTTTTTCTATCACATTTTTGCTGTCTTTCGTCGTGTCTTCAAGACTAACCCTAAAATTTTTCTCAAATTTATGTCTTAGTTTATTAAACGAAGATGGCAATTCAGCTTTGAAGATTGCATTAATTCCTTTCAAAAGACGTGCAAGCCAGTTAACAGATTTTATAAAAATTAACAAAACTGAAAACAGACCAAAAAATCAGACAGTAGATAATATTCAATAAAAATGTGAGTGGGGTAAATAAGACAAGAAACATGCCTTGTTTTGGTTTATCTTCAGTTCACGATTAAAAAGAGCTGGACTGGGGAAGATAATAAACTTTCCTTGAACTCGTTCGAGCATTAACCTCACCCACTCCAAAAGTAGAGTAAAGTGTAAAACCCTGTTAAAGTTGGGCAAAAAGAGTTTTAGCTAATTAGAAATGGCTACCATGAGTATACTGCCCTCAGATTCAGAACTCACGATATGGGTTTGAAAGTGCATCATAGCCTTTCGGCATAATACCACGTGACCTGTCGTCCTCAGATTTCAAATGAAATGTGAAGGGTCTTAAGATTTTTTTTTATTTGTGCAGCTATGTTGTGAGTGCTGAAGAGTTTTCAAGATTTTTTTGTTTCGTTTTTGCTTTGCTTTTTTTTATTTTATTTTTTTTTTACTTTTCGTAGAGCGATGTTTATTTTATTTTTATATTGAGGAGTATTTACAATTAAATGAGTAAACTAATGCTGCTATTGCTCTTGCAGCTTATCTGAACCAAGGGAATATAGCGAACAACTGTAACAGAGCAGAATGGCACGATTGTGTTTTCTGTTAATAGTGTTTTTTGTTGTAATTAATTACAACACTCACATCCTCCTCCCCATCATCATCATCCCAATACCACGGTCATCATCACCACAGCCAATAACACCATCACCTTGCACCCCAGTATTTTTTTAATTGTTAAAAAAGACTGTAATAAGCGGAATGTCGCAAATTTACGGCGTTTTATGTGTAAGTGTTGGATACAATTCATGGATGCATGGTACGAACCCTGGAATCACCTCCAATACCTACAGAAATGAAAGGCCAAAGGTTCCTCTCAGCACTGGATTTTTCGTAAGGTTCTTAACTCTAAAGCACTCACGATGTCCCCTAACAGCAAGTGCCTAAAAAGGTTTGTCTGTGAGAGAAATTGCTGAAAAGAGCCAATCAAACAGGAAGAAAGCAAAAGGACGATTGTGCGCATGCGCCACGGCCGACTCACGCGCCTGGGCAAGCATGGTCAACAGGCCGTTGGGGCAGAAAGAAAGAGAGCGCAAACATATTCATTGGCAAACAAAAGCTGTCAGAACACGGGGCCCGCACCTTAATAAATCGTCGTTGGAAGGAAGAGAAGAGCTGGCTAGCAAGGGGGGACATGTTGCCAAGGGTTGCAGCAGATTATATTGTGACTTCGGATGGTGATGGGGCGCGCCATGCTAAGCACAACATCGCCGGCAGGGGCTGAACATGAGAGCTTTCTCGTGTTCCTCGCTTCTGGCAAACCACGAGCATCCACGTTCAAACGCACGAACGCGTATATTCGCACACAACACAGTAATCCCCCAACACACACACATACACACGCACACACACGTGCAGAACGTTCCTCCTTCCTTCAATCACTCATTCACCCTTTTCCTTTCGAAGTTTACACGTGCGACCGCACCCAGACAAAGCCACATCCAACCACCCACCCACATGTACATACATGTTCATTAACTTGCCAAGCACAACACAAATTTCGTTTGGTTACGAAAGAAAGAAAGAGAATGGATTGAAAGAGAAAGGGAGAGAGAAAGTTAGGCAGAGAGAATAGCAAAATTAATGCACTTTTTTGACCTCCTAACGAGAAGAGGTTGTCCAAGATAAAGGCATTAATCATCCATGCATCTGCTGCCTCGTTGTGAATTACTCACAGGGTTTCGCACTGATGTCAGTGCGCTTCCGGTTTAAATCTTGTCTGGGAGAGCTTCTGACTTCACTCAGCTATTCTGGAACATGCCTTGTGCTAAACAATGCAAATGAACTGGTGCATGTTCAAACGCAACGACTTGCAGGGCTGAGCGGATGAGTGCAAGAAATTCTCCCACACAATTTTCCGTTTATTGAAAACAACTTTCCTGAAACCATGCATGGGCTATGTATGGAACTGAACTTATAATATGGAGAAGCTGTTTCCCTGAGATCATTGGACCCAGGAGAGGACCTGTTCATGATATGGCACACAGACGTTTATATATGCCTGAACACATACACAAAACACAGAAAAAACCACGAACGCGCTCGTGAACACAAATACACATATTCTAACATATAAGAACACTGGTAAGGGAAGAACAGAGAAAAAAAATATGCATGAATACCAACGCTCACACACACGTATGCGCTTGCGTTCTGAGAGAAAAACACAATCAAATAAAAAATAGACGAATACACAGACATACCCACACGATCGCTCTCACTCTCTCACGTGACGAATAGCAAGGAAGGCCAGACCCGCCGCGTTCAAAGCTCTGGAGGGGATCACGTGTCCGTCAGGCCAGGATGCCTGACGTCAGGAGCGAGTCTGTCCGGCATGATGGCGACACTGAACCGGACCCATGGCTGGCCATGTATTCAGGCTCATATCTGACCCAGGGCTCCTGGGAGCGGACGAGGACTCCATCAACACGCATGAGGAGACCCTTTGTCATGCTGGGAACATCACTCCGTGGACCTCACACCTTGCAACTCGTGCAGGCCACCTGACCCCTCAATATAATGTTCACAGGGAGTAAGTGTGTGTGTCAGCAGCTCATGGTCTGTTCATGCTAGACATACAGCCTTATCTACACAATTATTGTCAAAACTTTAATATTCTGTAAAAATTTTGAAAACGAAGAAATTAATACATCAAAAGTCGCATACACAATTCTGCTACAAATAATTTTGTTCTGGTAATGTTGACTAGAAACATACATTTGTTAATTAAAATTCAAAAGAAAAATATAATCCATCGTTTTTCACACAGTTTAGATAAAAGAAAGCTCACGAAGGTATAAAAATATTACTTCAGCTGATAATGGATTGCTGCAGCCAGTGTAACGCCAGACATTGTCGTTCCGAGCTGTTAAATTCTCGAGGACCTGTAGAAATGTCAGGATGCCTGTCTCCGTTGTGTGTCCCGTGTGCAGGCTATTTTTGTTTAAGTAAACATGACAGGGAGATAACAGATGAGGATGCTAATTATCGGGCTGACGCCGACGACGATTATGATGATCAGTTGGCTGGTTGTTGGTGTTTCACGCCAATTCAACAACTGCAAACATATCACGATGAGCTGCTGAGTACCCATTCCCCAACAAAAAAAAAAAAAAATAAAGATTAAAAAAAATAATAATAACAAGAAGAAGAAGAAAAAGGGTCCATAGCCTGGATGTAGTTTAGTGAGTGAACATGACACATTCACCGTTTCCTATTCGTGGTATTTAAAACAGCAAAGCCCAACCATTACCTTTAGCAGCCTCTCCCTCCCCTGATAAATCAGCTACCAGTATGAAAAAAAAATTGTTGGGTGTACAAGGTGTGTTTTCCAGACCTTTGCCCGATCCGGCCTGGAATCAGCAGCCACTTTCATCCATGTAGCGACAGCGAGACCTCAACCCACTGTCGTCTGATATTGTGACAAGCGCATTTACCTCTGCATCGCTGGGCGTCCTCAACTATTATCAATAATGCTACCGACAACGACAGTGATGATGACGGGATGAGGATGCAGAGAGGATGATGGCAGAGACGAAAGTGAGAAAGTTTTCAAGGAAATGGTCAACAGTTGACCAGTCAGAAATATCTTGTCAGTGCACACAAGACCGAGCAATTTAGTGGTGGAGTGTTAGAACCAATTTTGTTAATGCCCTCGATGTGCGTGATGTCATGTACACCCGGCACTGTGCACCCAGCAGTAGCCAACCATCAGGAGGCTCAGGTAGCAGCTTGTTTCCGTCAAGCACGAGGTTGTTCAAGTTTGTTAAGAGACAGTCAGTGGGATGTTCGTCAGGGTCCCTCCTAGCATCAGTGTGTAGGACACGGTGCAACTTGTCAACTTGGAGCTGGTCATCCTGCCACCGAGGTACTGTGCATCAGGCTGCTGGACCCTAGATTATGAACGGTCTGTCCTTTGATGCGAGACTCATCGCTAGTTATCTTTTTAACGAACACATTGCGTTTGATAAGGAATCATTTCCAATTCACTTTTAGATATAGGTTGTCAAAAATACGGATTAAAAGTTAATAAAATATTGTCCAAATATATATATTTGTTACTACAAAAGGTTTTATACGCTCTTTTCTTTATTTCATTCATTTATTTATTTTTTTACTTCTCCATCTTTAAAAAATGAACGCAACAATTTATTATCAATGCAGCATCCTAAGCTCTCCTGAAAAAAACCAACAAATAAAAATCTCGTGCTCTTTCTTCCACAATACTGACCACCTTCTGTAAGGTAGGGCACAGAGTTGTTGTGATGGCCGCTGTCAGTTACTTCAGTCAACATGGCGCCATCCATGCGTGACACCCAGAAGTCCCATGAGGCACTTCGCGGGGTGACGTTGCGATCAAAGGGTCTATCAGCATGATTGCGAGGACACCATGCCCTGCTCTCGTGCATCTGTACCCACCGGCCCAGCTGGAAAAAACCCTCGAGACTCGCCATCCAGTTTATTTGCCAAAACAACCTGCATGTTGGAATGAGTGTATGACACACAAAAATATGGTGGTGTGACTGTCACGAAGACTGCAATGGTTGACTTTTAATAACTTAAAATTATTTTATGGGCTTGGATGCAGTAGACGAATCCAAATGTCCACTTTGTGTGATGGTGTGAAAGAGAGGGGGAGAGAGAGGGAGGGAGAGAGAGAGGGAGGGACAGAGAGGGAGGGACAGAGAATGCACGCATACTATCTAAACTGCGAAACAAAATGTCCACCTGTCTTTATCAAAGCAGAACAGCCAATGTACAGCGACTACAATCAACTTCCTATTTTATTAAACTGATGCAATTATTTGAAAGGAAATGTGCATCCGTAAAGACATTCTTCGACTAGGGAACAGATATATTCTAAAAACAAACATAAACAGAACTAAAAAACCGCGCTCTGCAGAAAAAGACCTGTTGCCATGATATACGCATGTGACACAATGTGTGCAGCCCTGATTTGGGGAGCTGGAAATCCGAGACGAGAGAGAAATAAAAATAGCAAGAGATGGTCATTATTCACTAGATGGAAGTTTCTATTCCGTGTATTTTGTACCGTCTCAGAGGGTGCGTAAAAAAAATTCATTTTCTTTTTTAGGGCCTTGGAGAAAATGTTTTTCGACGAAAATGTCTTTGGAAGAAACACATTTTCTGCCTCAGAGTTTCAATTAGATTCATCGTGGATAAAAAAAATAAGTTTTACTCTTACCTCAGTGTACTTTGACTGGTCCTTTCTGAGAGTTGGTGTGAAAGTGAGAATATACTCATGGCGAGTTTTAGAGTAATGCGTCTGTGCGAATTGTTCGTACGAAAATATGTCTGTTTGAATTGTGAGTTGATGAAAATAAAACAGTTGAACGTAGATGCAAAAAGGAAATTTAAAAAAAAGTAGTACGATGGTTGTTGCCAGGTCTAGAAAACTAAGAATAGCCATCATCATGGACTCTGTAAACTGCGCACACCCCCAGACCAAACTACATAGAGTTCCAAGAAAAGAAAGGATGAAAAAGAGAAAGAAGAAACACAAAAAGCCCTGTCAGCTTCAGTAGCCAAAGATCTACGCAATACCGTTTTGAAGAACATTATTCATGCCGCAAGCTGACACCCCATCATTGCTAAAGAAAACCTTGGAATCAGCCTGGAAAGTATAGCCCCGAACAGTGATTAAAGTTTTGTGGCAAACAAAAAAGGACCGACAGCATGCACAGGATCTGTAACTTGTATTCATACATTCACCGTCCATTCCCTTTCAAAGAAAAAGGAGAAAGAAAATCACAGGGAACAGGCATGAGGGCATCGCCTGAAGATAGAATTCGCTGGCTAGTTGCAGAATCCAAGAATTCCAGCATAAATACAATAGGAAACTTTGTAGACATGTTGCTTTGTGAGAACTTGTGGATGTGAGAGTATGTATGGGGCAGACAGACATCAACAAAAATATAAAAGAGAGAGAAAGATGGAGAGAGAAGGGTGAGACGGAGAAAGAAGACAGAGTTAGAGAGACAGAGTGAAAGAGAATAATTTTCTTTGCTCTGATAAAAGGTCCTTCAGGGAATTGCACAGCGCCGAAGAAGAGTCGGATAACTCAGATTTTTCAATTTCACCAAAACAGGAAGTAGGGTGCAGCGTGATGTTGCTTTGGTCCAGCTACGGGGAATTATTTGACAAGCAGTCCCCTGTGCATGAAGTGTGGAGTCAACCATTAGAAGTAACAGAAGCAAAGCGAAACATTTCTCACCCACGCTCCCCACTTCCTCCCTTGCGGCTGCGCAGCTCGTGTATGTCCGTTCGCGCCGGAAGTGACCAAAAACTGCTCCTGGCTGTTCTTGAAGAACACTTTGAGACTTCGCCACTAAGGCACTTGATGGCAAATGGATTTGAAATAAGATTTTCCCTCTCTATTATTTCTAAGGATCTGTCCATCCAGAATCCTCTTTCTATGCATTTCTTTTGGTTATGGACGTTTCTCTTTTTAATGAACGTGTGGTTTAGGCGATGAAGTGCTAATGTTGTTACCCAGAGGGCCGAGAATTTACGAATTTACGATCTCACAGTTCCGGCAAGCAAATAAATGCTGGTAGTTTTTATTTTATTCTGTGGATAAAAGAAACGGAAAATATCTCAATTTGATTTAGGTTCCCAGGAAGCAAAAACTGTCAGGTCTCTCTAGCTCTCTGCAGTTAAAAATTCATATGTCCAAATATTTTAGTACTTACTAACTTCAGTAAAAACTGTTTTATGTTTTTACCTACTACTTTTAGGCTTAACCATTTATTAGTAATAACGTGAGTGTTTCAGAATTACAGGTTAAGCAGATAGGAATTCACTCTGGTCGTAAATTTAAATATTTTTTGGAACTCGATTTTGAAGTCCTGTGTCAGTTAATTTTAAAATGTAATTACTGTAACTTGGACCGTGCTTACAGCCATACATCAAGTCCTTGCAAAATAAAACTAACCTCGTGTTTAATGCTTAATACATTTATGATCACCCAAAACAGTCCGTTTCCTCGAAATATTGAATTAATTTAATGTCGGGAACATTTAAAAACATTGACAGACCTTTCGTAGCAATTAGAAGAGATCAATCAAATGATATTGTAATGTTTCTGGACTCATCAAAGGCCCAGTTTTTAGCATCATTGCCAACATAGGTCAGAGTGATAGTGAGACAATGGATGCTCCTGTCCTACATCATGACCAGTGCAGGAGGACATCGCTCAGTAACATGATGTCCCCCGACTCAGTCTACCATGACCTCTCACTGCAGTGGAACATTTACAAAGATAATGCATTAGGATCAACACGGGGGGTGCCTGCCCCACATCCCTGCCTTTGATCACCCAGCGAAATCGCGTTCGCAAAGTTCGCTTCATGTTTCGGCAACAAAATAAAAATGAAAGAATAAAAGTAAAAAAAAAAAAAATGAAAAGAAAATAATTGGAAAACAAATCTGACAACATGTGAGTCGGATAGACGAGTAGAGTACACAAAAATCGACACGTGCATTAATGTGAATAATGTGTGCTGCGGCAGTTGTCGCCCCAGTCCGCCAGGCGGCGTGTTGTTGGTGTAGCGCCTTGTAACCAGAGGGTTAACTATGCGAGGGTTTGTTTCTGTCTGCGTGTGCGTGTGTGTGTGTGTGAGGGGGGAGGGGTAACAAAGGTTTTACCACCATCACAACACTTATTTATATCCATTTTGAAACACAAAAAGGATTATTTTTAAACTAGTAAATATTATATCTGTTCACGCAGTTTAGCTCGAAAGTTTAGTTTAGTGTCTGCATGATTTGTAGAAAATGTCTTAAAATAGGTAACATTATTTTTTCAAGAAAACAGTATTAAGTAACGAAGGTGCTGCTAATTGAGGGATAATATGTATTATTGAGGCTATGAAGACTTGTGAAATTCTTTTGTAGCTTTTTTTCTCCATTTATTAGAAATGATACATATGCTGATTATGTTAGGTTACCAAACAGAAGAATTTAAAATATTGTGCCTAGTGTATACTTGTTCACATATATGTATCATGCATTTTGTGTGTATATATACACATACAAGCGCACACTATTATGACCACATACAAATCTATACCAACCAAATATCATATTCGCACTTAGTAACACTGAGTAATAAAGATAAACAAAACACCAGCTCCTATCGTATGCACGAAGCGGAGAGGTGCCTACAGACATTGATGGAGGCGAAGGCACGTGGCAGACCTAAGAATATGTGAGTATAGTCCTGTCAGCTGTGTTCTCTTTAAAGGCTCTTAAATTTTCTTGTTATCTTCCCCCTCTCCTACTATTTAAGATACATTTATATATAAAAATTACAATATATATATAGTGATATGTATATATATCTATGTAACGATTCGCGATTGGGACGAATCTAGGTAGATTCGTATTTAGTTTTAACTTNTACTAAATAGTAGGGGATTACATATTCAAGAAGACTCATCGTAAAATCAAAAATTTTATTTCTTTTTGCGCGTGGGGATTTTGTAGATGTGTATCTTGTAAAGGGGAGAGAGATCATAGAAATTTTTTGCAATGATATTAATCAAACTATTTATCATCACATGTCCGTTAAAATGCTGATCTCACAAACAAGTTCATTTTGATCACTTTTCTTTCTACACACGTCCAGTCGCACAGTTGTTGCTCACAATTGTAACTATGGAAACTGTAACGATTCGCGATTGAGACGAATCTAGTTAGATTCATTTTCATTTTTATTTTTAACTTTCCCTGTGGTCAGGGGAAGAGCAGTCGCGCGAGCGCTGACGTGGCTCTGCGTGACGATTCTTTTGCGTCATATAGTGAATGACGTAAATGAACTGAGCACAGTGTAACTAGGGCGACGGTAGGCTATGGAGAGCCATGGAGTACTCGTGATTGGTTGAGACAGTCTCCAAGAAAGACAGTTGGATGGTCGTCCTAGTTACCTGGTCGCTAAGAGTGCCTGATTGGTCAGGAAGAGAAAAAGAACGAGTTAACCTAGGAGATCTAACGTTTCTCGGGGAGACGAGACCAAGCAGTTGGAGTGTACAGAGCTCCGTGGGGAGTGTACAGTATATGGTTAACTGCCAGCAACGGATAGCCGACGTGTGTCCAGTGGAGTATTATCGTGTGGAGTATTACCCAGTGTGGTACAGTAATCAATCCAAGCGGAATATAATATCTTCGCCGATACGGCTTCAATCTCCTTAACTTCACGAACTGCTTGAAGAAATTCAGTGGATTAACCTGCTGGTCAGTGATTTCGTCAGCGCCAACCGTCTGAGAGACGTTAGGAGGAGGTTGACGCTGGAGGGGGTAGCGTCCTTTTATTTTGTTTCATCCTCATCTCATCGTTAGTTAATTTCATAAACATTAAATGTGTTAATCGTTGGCCGGACCTTTTTGTTGAAAAAGGTGGAAGAGTGCGGCGAGCGTGGTTTACATGCAGATGTTTACACGCGCTCGCAGACACATTCAACACACTCTTTCGTAAAAACGTTACAAATTGGGGGCTCGTGCTGGGGTTTTTCCCATAAATCTATTTTATTGTAACTTCCGACCAACGCCACATTTACTGTTTACCATCTTCATCTTTTATTTGCTCATTACTCTTTTTCTAGTTATAGGTAAGTCACGGGTTAGTGGCAGTACTCGTAGTTGAATTCGGTTAATAGGGCATTTTAGTGCGACTAAATTTTGCCAGGTAGCTATTGTCGAATTGTTGTGGCTGAACTCTGGTTCACTGAGTAGTGAGAGTGTATCAGATTCAGAAAAAGGGCGAGTACTAAGTGTGAAGTAGCCAGCTAACGACTTAGTTAGTCCAGTGGGGTTGCGGCACATTAGGGCCAATAGATTTTATGACCCTCGATTTCGGTTCTGTGTGAGAACCAGCATTTGTAGCGGTGTGTAGAAGGGTGTACACGTGATACCGCTATTTTTAGTGTAGCTAGCACATAGCAGCGTAGCTCGGGAAGCGTAGCAGCGTCAATCTCTGATTCTTCTAAAGGTTGTTTCCGGATATAAACAAACATGCCAAGGAGTGGCAGATCTCGAGACAACGTCGACGAGGAAGAATTAGACTCCACGTTCGCTCGGGCAAAGGCCGAAGGGGAAGCTCTCGGTCTCAAAGGTGTCGAGCTTGCGAACTATATCAAGGAACAGCGCCAAGCTGAAGCAGAGGCGGAACAGCGCCGACTACAAGCAGAGGCAGAAGAACGCAGGCTCCGTGCTGAAGCTGAAGAGCGACAGGCGGAAAGAGACTTTGAGCTGCAGAGGCTGCGCATCCGAATGCAAGGCGATACAAATGAAAATGCAGCGAACCCGTCACGCTCTAGTTCCGGCCATCAGCATGAGATAAAAATCAAACTCCCATACTTTGAAGATTGCGATGACCTAGAAGTCTACCTTCGAAAATTTGAAAGATCTGCAAAAGTGCAGGGGTGGCCTGAAGACCAGTGGGCGCCACGTTTAGGAGCGCTGTTGAAAGGCAAGGCTGGTGAAGTATACAGTCGGCTAGACGATGATGATGCCAATGACTATGTTATCTTAAAGAAGGCCCTGCTCAACAGATTTCGTCTCACAGCAGACGAGTACCGGAAAAGATTCAGAGACGCCAAGAGAATACAGGACGAAACCACGCAAGAATATCTTGCCAAAATTGATATGTGGTTGTCCAGGTGGCAAGAGCTAACAGGGAGGAAAAGTACTTATGAGGAAATAAGAGACATGTTCCTTCAAGAAAAATTTATCGCAGGTCTTCCGCTAGACCAAGCGAGGTTTATCATGGAACGCGAACCAGCCACAGCGCAAGAAGCGTTAAAACATGCGCTAGTGTTTGAATCCGCGAAACAAGCAACCTGCAGTGATCGAGAGAGGTTCAAGAAATTCGAACCCAATCACAATGATGGGGCATCTGAAGGGAAATCACAGGAAGAAACAAAGTCTGGAACAAACAGCAAAGGTGGACCGACGGCAACTAGACAATTCCAGCATTCTAAAGAGGGTGCGAAGAAGATAAGCTGCTTCATATGTGGTGGTGACCATCTTGCTAGAAGCTGCACGCACAGGCATCAGGTAGCGGCTGCAGTGATTCAGGACTTTCCGCACGCGCACAAGAGGTGCGATCATAAGTTGTTGTGCACGACTCATCGTGAAATACCTGCAAGTACCTGCAAACAGACATATCAGTCAGCGGTTGCATTAATTCGAGACTTTCCCTACACGCACAAGGAGGGCGATTGTAAAATGTTGT